>CM051030.1:42431952-42849452 GCA_027627225.1 Congeria kusceri
ACACATTCAGGAATACAGAAAATCCAGAAACATTGAGTACAAAAGTGACTTTAATTGAGCAGCATCAAACCAATCAGCAAACTCCGCTACCTACAAGTCGTCGAATTCCAAATGTCGAGTCAAGCCAAGACGTCGCGGATGATCATGTTATATTTGGTCTAGAGGATATTGACTTGGATGTCGACCCAGTGGCGTACTTCAATTATGAGTACAAGTTTGACAGTTTTGGTTCAATAAAAACACCGTTAATGAGGAAAGGTGTGGGAAATATTTTTGAAACAAATGCGCCATATAAATCTGTTGAACAAACTGCATTTCATACGAAACATCATATGAAAGCCGGCGAAGTTGCGCATATCAAAACAAACACGCACATGACCTCAAAGATTCCAATCCCGGTAAAGTCTCATGGACTCTATCAAAATTTCATGAACAACCAAGTTAACAAAAATTGTCATAAACAAAAACATATGTCGGACGCCGGACTGTAGAAAACTGAAAACCTGGCTCATGTGTTCATTGTAAGTTAACATTTGATCGAAACGTTTAGAACTTTGAAAGAACAACTTTATCCCAAAACTAACAAATACATTATTGAATGCTATATGTTCATTACATTAGAAATTAACTTCATATTGTGTACATATTGATCTTTTTTACCATAAATGTTGAATTGAAATTGCAGTATGTTCCAAATGAAAATTGTGTGCAAGCGTTTGTTACCATTTCTATTTGTATACATGTAGCTGTCTTTTCCCATTCCTCCATTACCGGGAAAATTCTTATCCGAATTATTTTACCATATAATTGTTAATATACTTGCTACACTAAATGTGTTATACTTCTCACATGTTTTTATGCTCTACCTTAACATGTTTTACTATTTTCAAATTGCCTGTGCCTTTTATATATCATGCGTGCTTTGGTGCTAACTAACAATCAAAAGTTTCGCAGTCGCGTGCTATTTTGCCTTGTTGTCCACATTGATGTACGCACGTACATGTACATGCCCTGTACCACTGTCGGCATTGTATTTCCTGCACATGTCGCCATTTGTTGTATTTCATATTTTAATCAAAATCAATTGCTTTATAATTCTTAATCGTCTTTTTTGTGATTTAACTGGAATGTTATTTTAAATATACAAGGTTGAAACTGATTTATTTCGTTTTGTCGGTTACAACCGCTAAAATACTGATATACACATTAGTTTATACAACTCAAAAACAAAAATACACAATGCTCAGTATATAAAAACACTATACAAACAAGAAGCACTCATTGTATTTTTGTATTTATATTATTTCCACAAGTAAAAACTGTATTTGCATTCGAAATTCGTATGCCAATTACAGAACGATTTCCAACACCTTTTATCGTGTAGGTACCTATTCTCGAACCTCACCTATTTTCGAACCTTTCGTTCGTGCGCTATTTACATGTAAGCAAAGTGTGTATGACGTCATCCGATTATGTGTACCGGTGCTATGGTAAACAATCTGTACAATCGTCGCACAATTATCGGAAATATGAATCAAAAACATGTATTTACTATTATAACTTTGTTTTGTTAAACAATTTTATTAAAAACGCTATGACTTTTGATGCATTTCAAATAAATGTACATATTTCTTAAATTAAAAGTATTTTTTCTGAAAGAAAAACTCCCCTTTGAGTTCCCCTACCGGCTGCATCGGAAAGAAACTTGATTATCATGTGATACACCATGTGTTTGTTATTGATGGCTGTGGGTTCGAAAATAGGTCAGTTATTTGTAGGCCGCCATGACAGTTGAAATAGCAGGGTGGCGACATAATACGGTGTAAATTTTCTAAAACATACAGAATCTTTGTCACTGTTAATGCATAAAAATGTGCACCAAAGATTGAAATAGTGATCTGTAATGTTGTTTTCAAGAATGCTTTTGAAACAAAGTCTACAGGCCAGGGTACATCCTTAGGGGTACTTCCATTATAATTAGTGCTTTTGACGAAAATCGAAGAAACTTATTTACTGTATAATTGTCTATATTAACACTTCAAGTTAAGTTCATTGAACTCTCATATGTTTCACCTGTTAAAATAGTTTATCTTCAAACAATACCCTAAGTTTTTTAAGTGATTCTGCGATGCAGAAACAACAGCGGTATCATCAACAACGAATTAATAAGAAAATTTGAGGCGAATCGTGGGAAAACCAGGCTTAATGCATGTGCGTAAAGTCCGCACAGGCCTATCCAGGACGGCACTTTCCCCCTACAGTGGATTAATGTTTAGAAGAGACTTCCGTGAAACAGACCATACCATAACAGCGGGAGTGCCGTCCTGGATAAGCCTGTGCGGACTGCTCAGGCTAATCCAGGACGACACTTTACGCAGATGCATAATTAAGCTCAGGGTTTCCACGACACGCCTCATTTTGATCTATCATATCAGACCCGTATTATATGCACTGTTTTCCGTTATTAAAGCTGCAGTCCATATAATATAATTCAATATATATTAAATTGGCATTAGTTCTAATGAATGTTGATGACGTTTAATTGACCGAGAACTGTTTCTTATTTAGGAAAGGCATTTTATTTAAGAATTGAAACGCTCTTTTCGGCACTTCATCAATGTATGAAGGTCAGATTTTGGGCATCTAATTTGCATAAAGCCGAAGGCTTTGTGTACAAATTAGATGCACTAGAATTGAAACGCTCTTTTCGGCGCTTCATCGATGAATGAAGGTCAGTTTTGGGGCATCTAATTTGCATACATTTATTGTACAAATTAGATGCACAATAAACTGACCTTCATGCATCGATGAAGCGCCGAAAAGAGCGTTTCAATTTTTATAATTACAATTCTGATTACAATCGTGTGTATACTTAAAATTGTTCCTTTAAAAGAAAACATAATGTGGGATTTATTTTTTTGCAATTCGCGCAGCAATACATCGAAGTATCATCCGTGGGCTCCGCTCCTTGCACTGCAGTAGCATTCATAAGGCGTAAAAAATATGTTTATTTCAGGTTACCCGACCTACCCTAAAAAAATGCCCCGACCCTAGAATATTTTATTGGGTTTGTCAGATTGATTTTTGTTTTATTTACCTTTTTTGAATAAATAAATGTGTTTTTGGAAAAATAAGTGTTTTGTTTTGATAGTATCCACTTATAAACAATGTTTAAGGATATTACTGATATGTTTTGAATATTTATTCAGTTTTAGAATCTTCAAGCTGACCATTTACCAAATAATTTTTTTTTTTTTAAATTAAAAAATCCCGACCTTCCTACCCTCATTTTTATGGGCATGTTACCAGAAAGTGTTATCAGAACACTGTAAAGTGATGAAACCAAAGGAAATTGTAATGATAATGTCTGTGTTCGAAAACGCTTGGTACGAACGGAATATACACTAACATACAAATGCTGATTTACTCCAGAGGCATCACCAGCTATCGCATACCGATAATTTTACGCTAAAAAGGTTACCGAAACGTTATTATGTTGCCGATTTCAATGCGGTTTTAGACTGTTGGCGGAAGCCAACGGTCTCTTGAGAAGCTAATTTCCAAAACAGGTATCGCGGGAAACTACTTATTTTCTTTGCAGGCTATTAGTCAGTAAATCGAAACCAGAAAGGGTCCTTCTTAAAAACAGCAAAATTTCACACCCGTTTTCTTACATGTTAATTATTTAAGATGATGTATGTCTTGAATATGTATTATACTGTGTATATCATGTAATTTATTACAATAACAGTTGGCAAAAAGGTCAACTTATATTTAAAAAAATAACTTCAATCCAATGCATCCCTACTGTTGCTATTTAATTGTATGTAACCGAAATATTTACCGGAGTGTCCTGAAATAAGACCACCAAATTAATGCGCTAAATCGGTTATTTTTGACTCGTTGCGAACGTTCTTTTTCTTGTTACCAATTATCATTCTGAATATTTTGACAACAAATTACTGCAATTTATTAACCAAATTGTTCGAAGAAAAATTTCGGTTATTAGATTGGGGTATGTCATTGGGCGGGCGGGCGGGGTGGCGGCGTCAACTTTTCGTTTTCGCTCTCTAACTCGAGAACGGATTGAGATATGGGTGCGGTCAAGGTCAATGTCACCGTTGCTAAAAATAGAATAACGGTTTCCGCTCAATAACTTGAGAACGCATCGAGATAGTTTAATGAATCTTCATACACAGATGCCTTATATCGAGACCTCGCTTGGAATTGCATATGGCGTGGGTAAGATCATGGTCAAGGTCACAGTTACTAAAAATAGAAAAACGGTTTCCGCTCAATAACTTGAGAAGGCATCGTGATATTTTAATGAAACTTCATACAACATTATATCGAGACCTCGCTCGTGATTGCATATGATGTAGGTGGGATCAAGGTTAAGGTCACCATTACTAAAAATAGAAAAACGGTTTCCGCTCAATAAATTGAGAACGCATCGAGATATTTTAATGAAACTTAATACATATATACCTTATATCATATATCGAGACCTCGCTTGGGATTGCATATGGGGTGGGTGGGGTCTAGGTCAAGGTCACCGTTACTAAAAATAGAAAAACGGTTTCTGCTGAATAACTTGAGAAAGAATCGAGATATTTTAATGCAACTTCATACATATATACCTTATATCAAAGCCTTGCTCTGGGTGGGGTCAAGGTCAAGGTCACCGTTACTAAACATAGAGAAACGGTTTGCGCTCAATAACTTGAGAAGGCATCCAGCTATTTTAATGATACTTCATACATAGATACCTGATATGGAGACCTCGCTTGGGATTGCATATGGGTTGGGTGGGGTCAAGGTCAAGGTCACCGTTGCTAAAAATAGAAAAACGGTTTCCGCTAAATAACTTGAGAACGCATCAAGATATTTTAATGAAACTTCATACATAGATACCTTATATTGAGACCTCTCTTGGGATTGCATATGTGGTGGGTGGGGTCAAGGTCAAGGTCACCGTTACTAAAAATAGAAAAAAGGTTTTCGCTAAATAACTTGACAATGCATGGAGATATTTTAATGAAACTTCACACAGAGATACCTTATATCGAGACCTCGCTTGTGATTGCATATAGGGTGGGGGTGGGGGGTCAGGGTCTCCATTACTAAAAATAGAAAAATGGTTTCCGCTCAATAACTTTATAATGCATCATGATATTTGAATGAAACTTCATACATAGATAACTTGTATCTAGACCACGCTTCTGGTTGCATATGGGGTGGGTGAGATCAAGGTCAAGGTCAATGCTACTAAAAATACAAAAACGGTTTCTGCTCAATAATTTGAGAACGAATTGCGATATTTTAATGAAACTTCATACATAGATACCTTGTAACGAGACCTCGCTTAGGAATGCATATGGCACCCAGAACTTAATTTCATTATTGTGCAGACTTTTATGCAGTTCGTTCGAAAAATTTGGTTTTCGTGGAATTTCCTCGTTTCTTGTTAATTTTAAACTGTACTATGGACAATTGATAGCTTGCATCGTATGATCTATTTTGACTCATTAGACTACGAACAAATATCTATAAATAATCATGTTAATCATCTTTGGCTACGAAGCACTAACAATCGGTGCGCCTAACTACTACGCTTTATCGGTTATTCTGGCCCTTGCAGATTGACTTGTTAACTGGCATGTATATAATTCCGTTTGCATAAGATAATTAGCTCGAACAAAATATTTTTTTCCATACGTTTCGTTACTTACAAATTAGTTTTCATTATGATGTCGTATACTATTGAATAACAAGCCAAATTATAAAGTTAAAGGTTGGAAATTGAACTTCATTCAAACAAATGTTTCCTTTTTGCAAAAATGCACTCATAATTCACATGCTTTTAGTTTCTTTTGTTCCCAACAGTCTTTCTACGCTGTCAGCGTTTTGATTTGCATTTTGATCGGCAAGATGTCCAATATAAACGATTTCTGCAAATTTTTTTTTTTTTTTTTTTTTTTTTTTTTTTTACATATTTCTGGACTGCTGCTTTAAGTAAAACTTGTGTATAAGCGCCAAAATGCAGCTGGAGTTTTATTATTTTTTATATTAAACAAAAATGAACACAATATGTTACAAGTTATGATACAGTATTTCGCGTGATAAAAATAAACAAAATATATAATCGTATGCATTGTAGAACCTAACACGCTACATGCATTTATTGCTAATGTGAAAGCTTTTACGTGGCGTTAAATCGCCGATCAGATATTAAATATTTCCCAAGGGGCTATTAACAGATTACTATTGGCGCATTAGAACATGGTGTGACAGACGACAATATCTGAAAATACATTTGAGCGCTAAATGGTTACCGTGCTTTATATTGCAAAACTTTAAGGGGCACCATAAATAGTTCCCGGCTGTAAATTTATTTAAACTGTTTCCTTCTTAGAGGTACTGATAAAAACGCATGCCCGAGGAACATATTGGCAACAGTCAGTCAATATGCTGTTTTAAAGTTGTTGACAATCACATCAAGTCGGTCCAAATGTTTTAGTATAAGTGGTTGCCATGGTAACTAAAAGGATTCCTCTTTATACCGCCCGTTTCTGTGTGCATACTAAGCTAATCACAGTGTCCGATGCCAGAACATACTAACCCATGACAATTAACCTGTATCGCACAAGAAAGGGCGACAATATGGTATTTATTTATGTAAAAAGGAATGATTTCGAAATGGCCAGTTCCTTTGCACATTTCTCTGTGAAAGTCAGCCAAGATGATGGCGGTATCTAATTATATGGCATGTAATTACCACGAATTACCGTAGTACAGTTTAAATACACTTATACCCAGCTGTCTTTTTATTAGCCATTTAATTTAAGGCCACTTTAATATATACGTAGTTAGTAGCTAAATAATTGATGAGTTTATCTTTTAATGTAATGGGAGGGAGGTCGATGCAATTGTTTTCTGACAAGTACACCTCCGGCGCGGTAACGGCAGTAAACAAGAAAAGAGACATTTTAGTTGCCAAGTAACAAGCTGGAATTAACACATATAAACATGAATAAACTTTGCATGCCAAATAACGGTGCTATTATTATTTTAAACATCCAGCATCCACGACATTTTTCTTGGATACAAAAAATAAATAATTCAACGTGTTTCACCAAGTCGAGACTATTAGTTATCGCTATATCTTCGTAACAAATAACTTTATTAACATTTAATGCAAAACAACAGTGTTATCATTTAGATATCCATGAGTCTGTGTACTTGACTTTTCTTGGATAAAAACATAAAACTATTTCAACGTGTTACACAGATGACTATATATTTGCATATAATGAAACTAGTAGTGTTTAAATCTATTATTTAAAATAGCACGGGCTCGTTAATCTTTGTTTTACAATAACAAAAGATATGCTATGTTTATAAATAACACGTGCTCAGCTAGGTATGTGTTCAAAATAACAGTCTGCCAGCACATTTCATTCATTCAGTGGCTGGACAAGATTGTGAACTGGTGCTAGCCTTATAAGAGTCTTAATGTACGCAGAACATGTCATGTAAAAGATTGGCTGCATGTCTCTCTAAAGAATTTTTGGAATCGATTAAATCCATTTTGACAGGTCAATGCAACAAGAGATACTGATCATTATAACTGTCCGTTAACGTGCATGGGCATGGGTCTCTGTTTGTATATTTGTTATTTCGAACGCATGTTATATAAATTACTAAACTCCTATTAAAGAAGTCGAATGAACAGTTTTAGATATGTTGGAATAGAAGATCTTAATAAAGAGTGGCATTTCATTTACAAATGACGGGCATGATATTCATACTAATACATTGCAATAAATGGTCTTCTAAATTTGTATTGAAATTTAATATATTTTGGTGTTCAGTTGGAATTGCATTAAGATTCGACCAAATCACATAAACGCTACATTCATTGACAAACTGCTGTTACTTTTTACTAATTGCACTTGCAACTTCGAACATGTCGTAAGTTGTCAAAACAAAATTGTGCTATTAAAATTTTGTTTCCCTCTTTAATTCTTTAATTTAACAGTTTGTACATCAACACTCTCCGGTTTTTTACTTTTCCAGTTTTGTCTAAAATCATGGAATTTCTACACATAATATTAATAAAACTCTAATTCGCAACTATTATATTGTGCAATCCGATTGGAAACGTTGTTTATCAATATTTTGATGCACATCGATACTACGTTGTCAGCGTAAATGTCAGGCTTCGCAGGAACCATGTAAATATTTGATGTCTGGTGGCACACCGGAAACGATGTCATGCCGTCTGCATTAAAGCATGACTTAGCTCTTTTGAATAAGTGAAATCAAGTCTATAAAATGCGTTTTCCATGGAAGGAGAGTCTGTGTTACACAATTTACCATCCATTGGAAAGGAGCATATAGATCTATGTAGTTATCTCTAGAAAACTTTCTTATCGATCTTCAATGCACACACTGTTAATACAATGTATTTAAGTGATGCACATAGTAAATGTAAATATATCGATGTAATTCAGACATAAAATACCCGATTCCACAACACAAAACCGTTATTGTAAACGTGCATCAATTGCTACATCCAGTCGTAACGACTTCGTTAGACAGGACAATATGGACATTGTAATGGCAAAATTGTCATCGCAATGTATATGACTGGCAAAAAAAACTACAATGAATTTAAAATAACATGTCATATTTTCCGAATTATACACCTACTTGGCGGTGGTTTAGCTGAGGTTAGGTTTCATTTTCAGAATATTCACTTTATTAAAGGGACTATGTCAATGAAAAAATGTCTTCATATTGCTCTATAAATGATATTATATGATAGAAATTAGCTATACTAAGACTTTTGCGTGAAATGATAAATAATATAATACACAATTAGTTATTTTGAAAAAACATATAAGCAAACAAGTTTGACAAAAAATTCAAGTGGGTATCGAACTCACGACTCAGGAGCCATACGAAAAAATAACAGTAGACAGTAGACAACGCTTTAACCAACTGCGCTATTTTGCTTAGTAACTATGTGTCAATTAAGTGTTAACTATGGCTATACAAAATACACACAATTCTGACATCAAAATGTCAACATGAAAAGGGCCAATCAAACACGACCCTTATAATTAATTGATTTTTGCCTCAGAATGCGTAAGCTCTGTTCCCATTATATATACCTTGTTTTATCTGTTATTATATGCCCGAATTAATACCTTAATTTCGTATATTTAAAAAAAAAAATTGCCCATTGGGGCCGTATTAAATGCCATAGTCCCTTTAAACTGATTCATATTTTCATTAGCTCTTTTATTTGACTATTAATTTTGCTGGGTAATTCAATCATGATTAGATAAACTATATAAATGGGCGAATGGACTATCATTAATGCTTTGTAAAAGACTGGTCTACCAGTTAGTTATTGACCTTCGAGCATGCATTGGTATACTAATAATGACATAATATCTCTAAATTTTAATATCTCTAAATTTCAATTATGTTAAGGGGTATCAAATGCTTACTGTGTATTTATAATTTAATTGGAAACAAATGCTTGTCGTAATGCTTTTTTGTGCCTTGATTCGCAAATTGCAGCATGTTATTTATTCAGAACTGCATTTTGTCGCAACCTATTCTGGTTGTTTGCATATTAAATAAATATTCGGCCTGTTGCGAAATTAATTAATCATTGTTAAGCGTTCGGAAGGCAATTTTCCATTGGTTTCGAATTTCTCGTTAATTTATTATTGCACGACTGAGCAAATCAACAGCAAAATATGTCGCCAGGATCTTGCCAATGACAGTTGTAACGATTAAATCGTTTTACAGAAGGCGACGTCAATTGCCGTTAATAGTTCCGATGCGTAGTAAACGATTTGCAGAATTCGATGATGTAGGAATAAATTCCTTTTTTCTTAAATTAAATGAACTTGCGAGATTACGTTTTCGTTTTTATATACAACTACTTAACAGCTAATGCCCCTCGATAACAACAATGTTATGGTAACATATAGGCTGATTGGGTCGGTTGTAACTTGACCAGTATTGAATAGAGCTTTATGTTATGTACACATGTGACGTTAATACAAACTTACTTACTTTAACATATTGTGTATTCACATTTCTATCATTCACCGCATACCCTTGTTTGGTTATTATCACTCATTTAAGTGTGACTCATTATTGTCTCGTTAGGCACACCATCAACACGCATGAGAAATTGATGTGTATCGTTACTGTAAACATAGCAACGACACAACATTTCTACGCCTTCAAAATTGCGCCTTATACAATTTAATGAGACAGTATGATATGAGGACAGACATGCTGCGTTTCAGCTCTTTTCGATCACTGGTTGTTGGTTTCAAACGTTATAGTATAAATGACAGTATAAACATTAATAATTTTGAACGCTGATTTTAAATAATATAATAAAATAATATAATGTTTTTTATAGACATAAACATTTTCCGAAAATTTAATTAAGAGACATCTGCTCATGTCATTGCCAGCTTGCTATAACGGCTAATTTATAATAAATGACAACTTAGACACAGTTTAGTGTGCGATTGATGTGGTGGGAGTGTTGACTTATGCCAATAACAAAGTCATTATGGTCCCTGCACACTTGTTACGAAAGTAACTAATTAAACTAAAATTGATAACGCTTTGTGTTTTTTGTAAATTTAAAAAAATGAGGATATGGCTGATCCTAAAATCCACATATTTGACTATTGACTTGTAGTAATAGTGTAGTAGAACAGTCCCATATGAGTCCAACTTATCAACCTGATATTGTTGATAAATATATAAATATACTCGCAAATGTATAAAGGAAGCATTTACCATTAGAGATATGATATTAGTAATATAACAGATGAATATTAATATGCAGATACCTTTAATGCCTTTGAAATGAAATATAGATTCAATTGTTTAAGTACTTTAAAATATCGTAACTCGGTGTTTATTTTGCTATGTCAAACTATTTTATTTTGAAATTTCTTTGGACTTTATACATTGTAAATCATTATAACTTGACATTTTTTTGAGACTGAAAAACTTAAAACCGTATTTTGTAGATATAATATTTATATATACCTGTATACACCGTAAATCGTAACAAACTGTCTGCTCTGTGTTTTTCTATATGCATGTTCTGTATAATACATATTGTTTCAAGACAAGAAGTTACGACAAAGAAAGTATCATATTTCTTTTATACATGTATATAAAATTTACATATTCAAGGTGATATTGGTAGGCAAATATGTCACAAAATAAATACGATAATACAGCATTTCCTAAATAAAGAAATAACAAACACAAAATCATATTGCATCGTAAAACATAACACGCTACAGAAATTTATGGCAAATGTGAAAACTTTTATGTGGCGTTATCTCGCCGAACATACATTTAATGTTTCCTAAATGACTTAATAGATTGCCATTGTCGCATCGGCAGAACATGCATATCGACGATAATATCTTAAAATACATTTGCGCGCTAAATGGTAACAGTCATTTGTATCGCAAAACTGTAAAGGGCACCAAAATAGTTCCCAGCTGTAGATTTGTTTAGACCGTTTCCTTCTTAGAGTTACAATTGTCTTTGGCGCGAAACTGAGGAGCAAATTCACAACATTGTGTTATATAATGAATGCTGTTTGTATTGCACAACTGTGAAGAGCACCATAAATGGTACACTGATGTAGATTTATCTAGACTGTTGCCTTCTTAGAGGTACTGTTATTAACGCTTGTCGGAGGAACAAATTAGCAACATTCAGTCGATTTGCAGTCATAAAGTTGTAGACACTTATTTCAAGTCGGACAAAACTTTTAGTACAAGTGGTTACCATGGTAACTAAAAGGAATCCACTGTGTCACATGCCATTGTAAGCACATACTAACTGTTGAAAATTAACATGTATGGCACAAGTATCGACTGCTTTTATGCAACAGTATGTCATTTATTTATAAAGAAAGCAATGATTTGGAAATGGCCAGTACATTTGAACATTTCTCTGAAAAAGTCGCTAAGATGCTGTTGTTATCTCATTAAATGTTTTGTAGTTACCATAAATTGCTGTAATACAGTATAGTTATTGTAGTACAGTATAAAGATATCCAGCAGTTTGTATTTGGCAATTAATTTGAAGACACTTGGCATCAATATTTAGTTAATATTCACAACATCGCTTTCTGAATTGTTATTACCGGCAATCAAGCCTATGTCAATGAGTAAAGTATATTATACAAAATAAAATGTTTGATAATATAACTAAATGTTTGTACATAACGTGTGTGCAATTCTTTATTAATTACAAAGTAAAAATTAGATGTCTAGTGTTATACTCACGTTAGCAACAACGACATTAAAGCGTTGTAACTATTCTAAACTCCCGACTGAAATAATGCTCTCGTTACACCAGGCATGCAGAGGTACGACTGACGTATGATGGCACTGCGAAATTACCTTATTGTGATTTAATTTCAAAAACAAAACTGGTCCATGTAATTGTTCAAGGTTCTTAGCAACATTTAAGCAGATTTACAACATGGAAAGAATTTGTATAGCGAATACGTAAGTTAACATGCCCTGTGTGGATTTTATTGATGTTTTATACTGCAGCGATATAATAGTTCATACATCTACATTATTTTCCGGAAGTTATCAGAAATAAACACTGGACATTTAATTGTTTGATCCTTTCTCTTCATTAATGTCTGACTTGCAATGGTCGACAAAAGATATGTTGATATTTAAATGTAATGTTAGAGAGGATGATGTGATAGTTTCTGACAAGTACAAGTCGAGCGCGGTGACAACAGTAAACAAGAATCAGACATTTTAGGTGCCATGACAACAATCGTTTAAACATTGATAAACACTGCATGCAAAATAACGGCGCTATTTTTTTTTAAACGTCCATGATCCACGACAATTTTCTTGGATACAAAAAATAAATAATTCAACGTGTGTCACAAAGTCGAGACTATTAGTTATCGCTATATCTTAGTTACAGATAACTTTATTAACGTTTAATGCAAAACAACCATGTTATCCTTTAAGATACCAATGAGTCTTTGTACTTGACTTTTGTTGGATACAAACCTAAAACTATTTCAACGTGTTACACAGATGACTATATATTTGCATATAATGAAAATAGTAGTCTTTAAAATAGGACGGGCTCGTCAATCTTTGTTTCACAATAAAAATGACAAGCTATGTTTATAAATAACACGGGCTCGACAACGTATGTGTTCAAAATAACAGTCTGACAGCACATTTCATTGATTCAGTGGCTGGACAAGATTGTGAACTGGTGCTAGCCTTATAAGAGTCTTAATGTACGCAGAACATGCCATGGAAAAGATTGGCTGCATGTCTCTCTTCAGAATTTTCGGAATCGATTAAAACCTTTTTGACAGGTCAATACAACACAGAGATACTGATCATTATAACTGTCCGTTAACGTGCTTGGACATGGGTCTCTGTTTGTATATTTGTTATTTCGAACACATGTTTTTAAATTACTAAACTCCTATTAAAGAAGTCGAATGAACAGTTTTAGATATGTTGGAATAGAAGATCTTAATAAAGGGTGGCATTTGTTCTAAAAATGGCGGGCATGATATTCATACTAATACATTGCAATAAATTGTCTTCAAAATTTGTATTAAAATTTAATATATTTTGGTGTTTAGTTGGAATTGCATTAAGATTCGATCAAATGACATAAACGATACATTCATTGACAAACTGCTGTTACTTTTTACTCATTGCACTTGCAACTTGTCACTACAAAATTGTGCTGTTACAATTTTGTTTCCCTCTTTAATTCTTTAATTTAACAGTTTGTACATCAACACTCTCCGATTTTTACTTTTTCAGTTTTGTCTAAAATCATGGAATTTCTACTCATAATATTAATAAAACTTTCCATCGCAACTATTATATTGTGCAATCCGATTGGAAACGTTGTTTATCAATATTTGGATGCACATCGATACTATGTTGTCAGCGTAAATGTCAGGCTTCGCAGGAACCATGTAAATATTTAATGTCTGGTGGCACACCGGAAACGATGTCATGCCGTCTGCACTAAAGCATGACTTAGCTCTTTTGAATAACGGAAATCAAGTCTATTAACTGCGTTTTCCATGGAAGGAGAGTCTGTGTTAAACAATTTACCATCCAGTGGAAAGGAGCATATAGATCTATGTATTTATCACTCGAAAACTTTCTTATCGATCTTTAATGCACACACTGTTAATACAATGTATTTAAGTGATGCACATAGTAAATGTGAATATATCAATGTAATTCAGACATAAAATACCTTATTCCACAACACAAAACCGTTATCCTAAACGTGCATCAATTGCTACATCCAGTTGTAACGACTTCGTTAGACAGGACAATATGGACATTGTAATGGTAAAATTGTCATCGCAATGTATATGACTGGCAATACACTAGAAAGAATTTTAAATAACATGTCATATTTTCCGAATTATACACCTACTTTGTGGTGGTTTAGCTGAGGTTAGGTTTCATTTTTAGACTATTCACTTTATTAAAGGGACTATGTCAATGAAAAAATGTCTTCATATTGCACTATAAATGATATTATATGATAGAAATTAGCTATACTAAGACATTTGCGTTAAATAATAAATAATATAATACACAATTAATTATTTTATAAAAACATATAAGCAAAAAATTTGACAAAAAGTTCAAAGTGGGTATCGACCTCACGACTCAGGAGCCCTACGCAAAAATAACAGTAGACAGTAGATAACGCTTTAACCAACTGCGCTATTTTGCTTAGTAACTATGTGTCAATCAAGTGTTAACTATGGTTATACAAAATACTCACAATTCTGAGATCAAAATGTCAACATGAAAAGTGCCAATCAAACACGACCCTTAAAATTAATCGATTTTTGCCTCAAAATGCGTAAGCTCTTTTCCCATTATATATACCTTGTTTTATCTGTTATTATATGCCCGAATTAATACCTTAATTTCATATATTGTTTTAGAAATTGCCCATTGGGGCCTTTTTAAATGACATAGTCCCTTTAAACTGATTCATATTTTCATTAGCTCTTTTATTTTACTATTCATTTTGCTCGATAATTCAATCATGATTAGATAAACTATATAAATGGGCGAATGGACTATCATTACTGCTTTGTAAAAGACTGGTCTACCAGTTAGTTATTGACCTTCGAGCATGCATTGGTATACTAATAATAACATAATATCTCTAAATTTCAATTATTCTAAGGGGTATCAAATGCTTACTGTGTATTTATAATTTAATTGCAAACAAATGCTTGTCGTAATGCTTTTTTTGTGCCTTGATACGCAAATTGCAGCATGTTGTTTATTCAGAACTGCATTTTGGCGCAACCTAATCTGGTTGTTTCCATATTAAATAAATATTCGGCCTGTTGCGAAATTAATTAATCATTGTCAAGCGTTCGGAAGGCAATTTTCCATTCGTTTCGAATTTCTCGTTAATTTATTATTGCACGACTGAGCAAATCAACAGCAAAATATGTCGCCAGGATCTTGCCAATGACAGTTGTAACGATTAAATTGTTTTACAGAAGGCGACGTCAATTGCCGTTAATAGTTCCGATGCGTAGTAAACGATTTGCAGAATTCGATGATGTAGGAATAAATTCGTTTTTCTTAAATTAAATGAACTTGCGAGATTTCGTTCTCGTTTTTATATACAACTACTTAACAGTTAATGCCCTCGATAACAACAATGTTATGGTAACATATAGGCTGATTGGGTCGGTTGTAACTTGACCAGTATTGAATAGAGCTTTATGTTATGTACACATGTGACGTTAATACAAACTTACTTACTTTAACATATTGTGTATTCACATTTCTATCATTCACCGCATACCCTTGTTTGGTTATTATCACTCATTTAAGTGTGACTCATTATTGTCTCGTTAGGCACACCATCAACACGCATGAGAAATTGATGTGTATCGTTACTGTAACCATAGCAACGACACAACATTTCTACGCCTTCAAAATTGCGCCTTATACAATTTAATGAGACAGTATGATATGAGGACAGACATGCTGCGTTTCAGCTCTTTTCGATCACTGGTTGTTGGTTTCAAACGTTATAGTATAAATGACAGTATAAACATTAATAATTGTGAACGCTGATTTTAAATAATATAATAAAATAATATAATATTTTTTATAGACATAAACATTTTCCGAAAATTTAATTAAGAGACATCTGCTCATGTCATTGCCAGTTTGCTATAACGGCTAATTTATAATAAATGACAACTTAGACACAGTTTAGTGTGCGATTGATGTGGTGGGAGTGTTGACTTATGCCAATAACAAAGTCATTATGGTCCCTGCACACTTGTTACGAAAGTAACTAATTAAACTAAAATTGATAACGCTTTGTGTTTTTTGTAAATTTAAAAAAATGAGGATATGGCTGATCCTAAAATCCACATATTTGACTATTGACTTGTAGTAATAGTGTAGTAGAACAGTCCCATATGAGTCCAACTTATCAACCTGATATTGTTGATAAATATATAAATATACTCGCAAATGTATAAAGGAAGCATTTACCATTAGAGATATGATATTAGTAATATAACAGATGAATATTAATATGCAGATACCTTTAATGCCTTTGAAATGAAATATAGATTCAATTGTTTAAGTACTTTAAAATATCGTAACTCGGTGTTTATTTTGCTATGTCAAACTATTTTATTTTGAAATTTCTTTGGACTTTATACATTGTAAATCATTATAACTTGACATTTTTTTGAGACTGAAAAACTTAAAACCGTATTTTGTAGATATAATATTTATATATACCTGTATACACCGTAAATCGTAACAAACTGTCTGCTCTGTGTTTTTCTATATGCATGTTCTGTATAATACATATTGTTTCAAGACAAGAAGTTACGACAAAGAAAGTATCATATTTCTTTTATACATGTATATAAAATTTACATATTCAAGGTGATATTGGTAGGCAAATATGTCACAAAATAAATACGATAATACAGCATTTCCTAAAATAAAGAAATAACAAACACAAAATCATATTGCATCGTAAAACATAACACGCTACAGAAATTTATGGCAAATGTGAACACTTTTATGTGGCGTTATCTCGCCGAACATACATTTAATGTTTCCTAAATGACTTAATAGATTGCCATTGTCGCATCGGCAGAACATGCATATCGACGATAATATCTTAAAATACATTTGCGCGCTAAATGGTAACAGTCATTTGTATCGCAAAACTGTAAAGGGCACCAAAATAGTTCCCAGCTGTAGATTTGTTTAGACCGTTTCCTTCTTAGAGTTACAATTGTCTTTGGCGCGAAACTGAGGAGCAAATTCACAACATTGTGTTATATAATGAATGCTGTTTGTATTGCACAACTGTGAAGAGCACCATAAATGGTACACTGATGTAGATTTATCTAGACTGTTGCCTTCTTAGAGGTACTGTTATTAACGCTTGTCGGAGGAACAAATTAGCAACATTCAGTCGATTTGCAGTCATAAAGTTGTAGACACTTATTTCAAGTCGGACAAAACTTTTAGTACAAGTGGTTACCATGGTAACTAAAAGGAATCCACTGTGTCACATGCCATTGTAAGCACATACTAACTGTTGAAAATTAACATGTATGGCACAAGTATCGACTGCTTTTATGCAACAGTATGTCATTTATTTATAAAGAAAGCAATGATTTGGAAATGGCCAGTACATTTGAACATTTCTCTGAAAAAGTCGCTAAGATGCTGTTGTTATCTCATTAAATGTTTTGTAGTTACCATAAATTGCTGTAATACAGTATAGTTATTGTAGTACAGTATAAAGATATCCAACAGTTTGTATTTGGCAATTAATTTGAAGACACTTGGCATGAATATTTAGTTAATATTCACAACATCGCTTACTGAATTGTTATTACCGGCAATCAAGCCTATGTCAATGAGTAAAGTATATTATACAAAATAAAATGTTTGATAATATAACTAAATGTTTGTACATAACGTGTGTGCAATTCTTTATTAATTACAAAGTAAAAATTAGATGTCTAGTGTTATACTCACGTTAGCAACAACGACATTAAAGCGTTGTAACTATTCTAAACTCCCGACTGAAATAATGCTCTCGTTACACCAGGCATGCGGAGGTACGACTGACGTATGATGGCACTGCGAAATTACCTTATTGTGATTTAATTTCAAAAACAAAACTGGTCCATGTAATTGTTCAAGGTTCTTAGCAACATTTAAGCAGATTTACAACATGGAAAGAATTTGTATAGCGAATACGTAAGTTAACATGCCCTGTGTGGATTTTATTGATGTTTTATACTGCAGCGATATAATAGTTCATACATCTACATTATTTTCCGGAAGTTATCAGAAATAAACACTGGACATTTAATTGTTTGATCCTTTCTCTTCATTAATGTCTGACTTGCAATGGTCGACAAAAGATATGTTGATATTTAAATGTAATGTTAGAGAGGATGATGTGATAGTTTCTGACAAGTACAAGTCGAGCGCGGTGACAACAGTAAACAAGAATCAGACATTTTAGGTGCCATGACAACAATCGTTTAAACATTGATAAACACTGCATGCAAAATAACGGCGCTATTTTTTTTTAAACGTCCATGATCCACGACAATTTTCTTGGATACAAAAAATAAATAATTCAACGTGTGTCACAAAGTCGAGACTATTAGTTATCGCTATATCTTAGTTACAGATAACTTTATTAACGTTTAATGCAAAACAACCATGTTATCCTTTAAGATACCAATGAGTCTTTGTACTTGACTTTTGTTGGATACAAACCTAAAACTATTTCAACGTGTTACACAGATGACTATATATTTGCATATAATGAAAATAGTAGTCTTTAAAATAGGACGGGCTCGTCAATCTTTGTTTCACAATAAAAATGACAAGCTATGTTTATAAATAACACGGGCTCGACAACGTATGTGTTCAAAATAACAGTCTGACAGCACATTTCATTGATTCAGTGGCTGGACAAGATTGTGAACTGGTGCTAGCCTTATAAGAGTCTTAATGTACGCAGAACATGCCATGGAAAAGATTGGCTGCATGTCTCTCTTCAGAATTTTCGGAATCGATTAAAACCTTTTTGACAGGTCAATACAACACAGAGATACTGATCATTATAACTGTCCGTTAACGTGCTTGGACATGGGTCTCTGTTTGTATATTTGTTATTTCGAACACATGTTTTTAAATTACTAAACTCCTATTAAAGAAGTCGAATGAACAGTTTTAGATATGTTGGAATAGAAGATCTTAATAAAGGGTGGCATTTGTTCTAAAAATGACGGGCATGATATTCATACTAATACATTGCAATAAATTGTCTTCAAAATTTGTATTAAAATTTAATATATTTTGGTGTTTAGTTGGAATTGCATTAAGATTCGATCAAATGACATAAACGATACATTCATTGACAAACTGCTGTTACTTTTTACTCATTGCACTTGCAACTTGTCACTACAAAATTGTGCTGTTACAATTTTGTTTCCCTCTTTAATTCTTTAATTTAACAGTTTGTACATCAACACTCTCCGGTTTTTACTTTTTCAGTTTTGTCTAAAATCATGGAATTTCTACTCATAATATTAATAAAACTTTCCATCGCAACTATTATATTGTGCAATCCGATTGGAAACGTTGTTTATCAATATTTGGATGCACATCGATACTATGTTGTCAGCGTAAATGTCAGGCTTCGCAGGAACCATGTAAATATTTAATGTCTGGTGGCACACCGGAAACGATGTCATGCCGTCTGCACTAAAGCATGACTTAGCTCTTTTGAATAACGGAAATCAAGTCTATTAACTGCGTTTTCCATGGAAGGAGAGTCTGTGTTAAACAATTTACCATCCAGTGGAAAGGAGCATATAGATCTATGTATTTATCACTCGAAAACTTTCTTATCGATCTTTAATGCACACACTGTTAATACAATGTATTTAAGTGATGCACATAGTAAATGTGAATATATCAATGTAATTCAGACATAAAATACCTTATTCCACAACACAAAACCGTTATCCTAAACGTGCATCAATTGCTACATCCAGTTGTAACGACTTCGTTAGACAGGACAATATGGACATTGTAATGGTAAAATTGTCATCGCAATGTATATGACTGGCAATACACTAGAAAGAATTTTAAATAACATGTCATATTTTCCGAATTATACACCTACTTTGTGGTGGTTTAGCTGAGGTTAGGTTTCATTTTTAGACTATTCACTTTATTAAAGGGACTATGTCAATGAAAAAATGTCTTCATATTGCACTATAAATGATATTATATGATAGAAATTAGCTATACTAAGACATTTGCGTGAAATAATAAATAATATAATACACAATTAATTATTTTATAAAAACATATAAGCAAAAAATTTGACAAAAAATTCAAAGTGGGTATCGACCTCACGACTCAGGAGCCCTACGCAAAAATAACAGTAGACAGTAGATAACGCTTTAACCAACTGCGCTATTTTGCTTAGTAACTATGTGTCAATCAAGTGTTAACTATGGTTATACAAAATACTCACAATTCTGAGATCAAAATGTCAACATGAAAAGGGCCAATCAAACACGACCCTTAAAATTAATCGATTTTTGCCTCAAAATGCGTAAGCTCTTTTCCCATTATATATACCTTGTTTTATCTGTTATTATATGCCCGAATTAATACCTTAATTTCATATATTGTTTTAGAAATTGCCCATTGGGGCCTTTTTAAATGACATAGTCCCTTTAAACTGATTCATATTTTCATTAGCTCTTTTATTTTACTATTCATTTTGCTCGATAATTCAATCATGATTAGATAAACTATATAAATGGGCGAATGGACTATCATTACTGCTTTGTAAAAGACTGGTCTACCAGTTAGTTATTGACCTTCGAGCATGCATTGGTATACTAATAATAACATAATATCTCTAAATTTCAATTATTCTAAGGGGTATCAAATGCTTACTGTGTATTTATAATTTAATTGCAAACAAATGCTTGTCGTAATGCTTTTTTTGTGCCTTGATACGCAAATTGCAGCATGTTGTTTATTCAGAACTGCATTTTGGCGCAACCTAATCTGGTTGTTTCCATATTAAATAAATATTCGGCCTGTTGCGAAATTAATTAATCATTGTCAAGCGTTCGGAAGGCAATTTTCCATTCGTTTCGAATTTCTCGTTAATTTATTATTGCACGACTGAGCAAATCAACAGCAAAATATGTCGCCAGGATCTTGCCAATGACAGTTGTAACGATTAAATCGTTTTACAGAAGGCGACGTCAATTGCCGTTAATAGTTCCGATGCGTAGTGAACGATTTGCAGAATTCGATGATGTAGGAATAAATTCCTTTTTCTTAAATTAAATGAACTTGCGAGATTACGTTCTCGTTATTATATACAACTACTTAACAGTTAATGCCCCTCGATAACAACAATGTTATGGTAACATATAGGCTGATTGGGTCGGTTGTAACTTGACCAGTATTGAATAGAGCTTTATGTTATGTACACATGTGACGTTAATACAAACTTACTTACTTTAACATATTGTGTATTCACATTTCTATCATTCACCGCATACCCTTGTTTGGTTATTATCACTCATTTAAGTGTGACTCATTATTGTCTCGTTAGGCACACCATCAACACGCATGAGAAATTGATGTGTATCGTTACTGTAACCATAGCAACGACACAACATTTCTACGCCTTCAAATTTGCGCCTTATACAATTTAATGAGACAGTATGATATGAGGACAGACATGCTGCGTTTCAGCTCTTTTCGATCACTGGTTGTTGGTTTCAAACGTTATAGTATAAATGACAGTATAAACATTAATAATTTTGAACGCTGATTTTAAATAATATAATAAAATAATATAATATTTTTTATAGACATAAACATTTTCCGAAAATTTAATTAAGAGACATCTGCTCATGTCATTGCCAGTTTGCTATAACGGCTAATTTATAATAAATGACAACTTAGACACAGTTTAGTGTGCGATTGATGTGGTGGGAGTGTTGACTTATGCCAATAACAAAGTCATTATGGTCCCTGCACACTTGTTACGAAAGTAACTAATTAAACTACAATTGATAACGCTTTGTGTTTTTTGTAAATTTAAAAAAATGAGGATATGGCTGATCCTAAAATCCACATATTTGACTATTGACTTGTAGTAATAGTGTAGTAGAACAGTCCCATATGAGTCCAACTTATCAACCTGATATTGTTGATAAATATATAAATATACTCGCAAATGTATAAAGGAAGCATTTACCATTAGAGATATGATATTAGTAATATAACAGATGAATATTAATATGCAGATACCTTTAATGCCTTTGAAATGAAATATAGATTCAATTGTTTAAGTACTTTAAAATATCGTAACTCGGTGTTTATTTTGCTATGTCAAACTATTTTATTTTGAAATTTCTTTGGACTTTATACATTGTAAATCATTATAACTTGACATTTTTTTTAGACTGAAAAACTTAAAACCGTATTTTGTAGATATAATATTTATATATACCTGTATACACCGTAAATCGTAACAAACTGTCTGCTCTGTGTTTTTCTATATGCATGTTCTGTATAATACATATTGTTTCAAGACAAGAAGTTACGACAAAGAAAGTATCATATTTCTTTTATACATGTATATAAAATTTACATATTCAAGGTGATATTGGTAGGCAAATATGTCACAAAATAAATACGATAATACAGCATTTCCTAAAATAAAGAAATAACAAACACAAAATCATATTGCATCGTAAAACATAACACGCTACAGAAATTTATGGCAAATGTGAACACTTTTATGTGGCGTTATCTCGCCGAACATACATTTAATGTTTCCTAAATGACTTAATAGATTGCCATTGTCGCATCGGCAGAACATGCATATCGACGATAATATCTTAAAATACATTTGCGCGCTAAATGGTAACAGTCATTTGTATCGCAAAACTGTAAAGGGCACCAAAATAGTTCCCAGCTGTAGATTTGTTTAGACCGTTTCCTTCTTAGAGTTACAATTGTCTTTGGCGCGAAACTGAGGAGCAAATTCACAACATTGTGTTATATAATGAATGCTGTTTGTATTGCACAACTGTGAAGAGCACCATAAATGGTACACTGATGTAGATTTATCTAGACTGTTGCCTTCTTAGAGGTACTGTTATTAACGCTTGTCGGAGGAACAAATTAGCAACATTCAGTCGATTTGCAGTCATAAAGTTGTAGACACTTATTTCAAGTCGGACAAAACTTTTAGTACAAGTGGTTACCATGGTAACTAAAAGGAATCCACTGTGTCACATGCCATTGTAAGCACATACTAACTGTTGAAAATTAACATGTATGGCACAAGTATCGACTGCTTTTATGCAACAGTATGTCATTTATTTATAAAGAAAGCAATGATTTGGAAATGGCCAGTACATTTGAACATTTCTCTGAAAAAGTCGCTAAGATGCTGTTGTTATCTCATTAAATGTTTTGTAGTTACCATAAATTGCTGTAATACAGTATAGTTATTGTAGTACAGTATAAAGATATCCAACAGTTTGTATTTGGCAATTAATTTGAAGACACTTGGCATCAATATTTAGTTAATATTCACAACATCGCTTACTGAATTGTTATTACCGGCAATCAAGCCTATGTCAATGAGTAAAGTATATTATACAAAATAAAATGTTTGATAATATAACTAAATGTTTGTACATAACGTGTGTGCAATTCTTTATTAATTACAAAGTAAAAATTAGATGTCTAGTGTTATACTCACGTTAGCAACAACGACATTAAAGCGTTGTAACTATTCTAAACTCCCGACTGAAATAATGCTCTCGTTACACCAGGCATGCGGAGGTACGACTGACGTATGATGGCACTGCGAAATTACCTTATTGTGATTTAATTTCAAAAACAAAACTGGTCCATGTAATTGTTCAAGGTTCTTAGCAACATTTAAGCAGATTTACAACATGGAAAGAATTTGTATAGCGAATACGTAAGTTAACATGCCCTGTGTGGATTTTATTGATGTTTTATACTGCAGCGATATAATAGTTCATACATCTACATTATTTTCCGGAAGTTATCAGAAATAAACACTGGACATTTAATTGTTTGATCCTTTCTCTTCATTAATGTCTGACTTGCAATGGTCGACAAAAGATATGTTGATATTTAAATGTAATGTTAGAGAGGATGATGTGATAGTTTCTGACAAGTACAAGTCGAGCGCGGTGACAACAGTAAACAAGAATCAGACATTTTAGGTGCCATGACAACAATCGTTTAAACATTGATAAACACTGCATGCAAAATAACGGCGCTATTTTTTTTTAAACGTCCATGATCCACGACAATTTTCTTGGATACAAAAAATAAATAATTCAACGTGTGTCACAAAGTCGAGACTATTAGTTATCGCTATATCTTAGTTACAGATAACTTTATTAACGTTTAATGCAAAACAACCATGTTATCCTTTAAGATACCAATGAGTCTTTGTACTTGACTTTTGTTGGATACAAACCTAAAACTATTTCAACGTGTTACACAGATGACTATATATTTGCATATAATGAAAATAGTAGTCTTTAAAATAGGACGGGCTCGTCAATCTTTGTTTCACAATAAAAATGACAAGCTATGTTTATAAATAACACGGGCTCGACAACGTATGTGTTCAAAATAACAGTCTGACAGCACATTTCATTGATTCAGTGGCTGGACAAGATTGTGAACTGGTGCTAGCCTTATAAGAGTCTTAATGTACGCAGAACATGCCATGGAAAAGATTGGCTGCATGTCTCTCTTCAGAATTTTCGGAATCGATTAAAACCTTTTTGACAGGTCAATACAACACAGAGATACTGATCATTATAACTGTCCGTTAACGTGCTTGGACATGGGTCTCTGTTTGTATATTTGTTATTTCGAACACATGTTTTTAAATTACTAAACTCCTATTAAAGAAGTCGAATGAACAGTTTTAGATATGTTGGAATAGAAGATCTTAATAAAGGGTGGCATTTGTTCTAAAAATGGCGGGCATGATATTCATACTAATACATTGCAATAAATTGTCTTCAAAATTTGTATTAAAATTTAATATATTTTGGTGTTTAGTTGGAATTGCATTAAGATTCGATCAAATGACATAAACGATACATTCATTGACAAACTGCTGTTACTTTTTACTCATTATTGCACTTGCAACTTGTCACTACAAAATTGTGCTGTTACAATTTTGTTTCCCTCTTTAATTCTTTAATTTAACAGTTTGTACATCAACACTCTCCGGTTTTTACTTTTTCAGTTTTGTCTAAAATCATGGAATTTCTACTCATAATATTAATAAAACTTTCCATCGCAACTATTATATTGTGCAATCCGATTGGAAACGTTGTTTATCAATATTTGGATGCACATCGATACTATGTTCTCAGCGTAAATGTCAGGCTTCGCAGGAACCATGTAAATATTTAATGTCTGGTGGCACACCGGAAACGATGTCATGCCGTCTGCACTAAAGCATGACTTAGCTCTTTTGAATAACGGAAATCAAGTCTATTAACTGCGTTTTCCATGGAAGGAGAGTCTGTGTTAAACAATTTACCATCCAGTGGAAAGGAGCATATAGATCTATGTATTTATCACTCGAAAACTTTCTTATCGATCTTTAATGCACACACTGTTAATACAATGTATTTAAGTGATGCACATAGTAAATGTGAATATATCAATGTAATTCAGACATAAAATACCTTATTCCACAACACAAAACCGTTATCCTAAACGTGCATCAATTGCTACATCCAGTTGTAACGACTTCGTTAGACAGGACAATATGGACATTGTAATGGTAAAATTGTCATCGCAATGTATATGACTGGCAATACACTAGAAAGAATTTTAAATAACATGTCATATTTTCCGAATTATACACCTACTTTGTGGTGGTTTAGCTGAGGTTAGGTTTCATTTTTAGACTATTCACTTTATTAAAGGGACTATGTCAATGAAAAAATGTCTTCATATTGCACTATAAATGATATTATATGATAGAAATTAGCTATACTAAGACATTTGCGTGAAATAATAAATAATATAATACACAATTAATTATTTTATAAAAACATATAAGCAAAAAATTTGACAAAAAATTCAAAGTGGGTATCGACCTCACGACTCAGGAGCCATACGCAAAAATAACAGTAGACAGTAGATAACGCTTTAACCAACTGCGCTATTTTGCTTAGTAACTATGTGTCAATCAAGTGTTAACTATGGTTATACAAAATACTCACAATTCTGAGATCAAAATGTCAACATGAAAAGGGCCAATCAAACACGACCCTTAAAATTAATCGATTTTTGCCTCAAAATGCGTAAGCTCTTTTCCCATTATATATACCTTGTTTTATCTGTTATTATATGCCCGAATTAATACCTTAATTTCATATATTGTTTTAGAAATTGCCCATTGGGGCCTTTTTAAATGCATAATATCTCTAAATTTCAATTATTCTAAGGGGTATCAAATGCTTACTGTGTATTTATAATTTAATTGCAAACAAATGCTTGTCGTAATGCTTTTTTGTGCCTTGATACGCAAATTGCAGCATGTTGTTTATTCAGAACTGCATTTTGGCGCAACCTAATCTGGTTGTTTCCATATTAAATAAATATTCGGCCTGTTGCGAAATTAATTAATCATTGTCAAGCGTTCGGAAGGCAATTTTCCATTCGTTTCGAATTTCTCGTTAATTTATTATTGCACGACTGAGCAAATCAACAGCAAAATATGTCGCCAGGATCTTGCCAATGACAGTTGTAACGATTAAATCGTTTTACAGAAGGCGACGTCAATTGCCGTTAATAGTTCCGATGCGTAGTGAACGATTTGCAGAATTCGATGATGTAGGAATACATTCCTTTTTCTTAAATTAAATGAACTTGCGAGATTACGTTCTCGTTTTTATATACAACTACTTAACAGTTAATGCCCCTCGATAACAACAATGTTATGGTAACATATAGGCTGATTGGGTCGGTTGTAACTTGACCAGTATTGAATAGAGCTTTATGTTATGTACACATGTGACGTTAATACAAACTTACTTACTTTAACATATTGTGTATTCACATTTCTATCATTCACCGCATACCCTTGTTTGGTTATTATCACTCATTTAAGTGTGACTCATTATTGTCTCGTTAGGCACACCATCAACACGCATGAGAAATTGATGTGTATCGTTACTGTAACCATAGCAACGACACAACATTTCTACGCCTTCAAAATTGCGCCTTATACAATTTAATGAGACAGTATGATATGAGGACAGACATGCTGCGTTTCAGCTCTTTTCGATCACTGGTTGTTGGTTTCAAACGTTATAGTATAAATGACAGTATAAACATTAATAATTTTGAACGCTGATTTTAAATAATATAATAAAATAATATAATATTTTTTATAGACATAAACATTTTCCGAAAATTTAATTAAGAGACATCTGCTCATGTCATTGCCAGTTTGCTATAACGGCTAATTTATAATAAATGACAACTTAGACACAGTTTAGTGTGCGATTGATGTGGTGGGAGTGTTGACTTATGCCAATAACAAAGTCATTATGGTCCCTGCACACTTGTTACGAAAGTAACTAATTAAACTAAAATTGATAACGCTTTGTGTTTTTTGTAAATTTAAAAAAATGAGGATATGGCTGATCCTAAAATCCACATATTTGACTATTGACTTGTAGTAATAGTGTAGTAGAACAGTCCCATATGAGTCCAACTTATCAACCTGATATTGTTGATAAATATATAAATATACTCGCTAATGTATAAAGGAAGCATTTACCATTAGAGATATGATATTAGTAATATAACAGATGAATATTAATATGCAGATACCTTTAATGCCTTTGAAATGAAATATAGATTCAATTGTTTAAGTACTTTAAAATATCGTAACTCGGTGTTTATTTTGCTATGTCAAACTATTTTATTTTGAAATTTCTTTGGACTTTATACATTGTAAATCATTATAACTTGACATTTTTTTGAGACTGAAAAACTTAAAACCGTATTTTGTAGATATAATATTTATATATACCTGTATACACCGTAAATCGTAACAAACTGTCTGCTCTGTGTTTTTCTATATGCATGTTCTGTATAATACATATTGTTTCAAGACAAGAAGTTACGACAAAGAAAGTATCATATTTCTTTTATACATGTATATAAAATTTACATATTCAAGGTGATATTGGTAGGCAAATATGTCACAAAATAAATACGATAATACAGCATTTCCTAAAATAAAGAAATAACAAACACAAAATCATATTGCATCGTAAAACATAACACGCTACAGAAATTTATGGCAAATGTGAACACTTTTATGTGGCGTTATCTCGCCGAACATACATTTAATGTTTCCTAAATGACTTAATAGATTGCCATTGTCGCATCGGCAGAACATGCATATCGACGATAATATCTTAAAATACATTTGCGCGCTAAATGGTAACAGTCATTTGTATCGCAAAACTGTAAAGGGCACCAAAATAGTTCCCAGCTGTAGATTTGTTTAGACCGTTTCCTTCTTAGAGTTACAATTGTCTTTGGCGCGAAACTGAGGAGCAAATTCACAACATTGTGTTATATAATGAATGCTGTTTGTATTGCACAACTGTGAAGAGCACCATAAATGGTACACTGATGTAGATTTATCTAGACTGTTGCCTTCTTAGAGGTACTGTTATTAACGCTTGTCGGAGGAACAAATTAGCAACATTCAGTCGATTTGCAGTCATAAAGTTGTAGACACTTATTTCAAGTCGGACAAAACTTTTAGTACAAGTGGTTACCATGGTAACTAAAAGGAATCCACTGTGTCACATGCCATTGTAAGCACATACTAACTGTTGAAAATTAACATGTATGGCACAAGTATCGACTGCTTTTATGCAACAGTATGTCATTTATTTATAAAGAAAGCAATGATTTGGAAATGGCCAGTACATTTGAACATTTCTCTGAAAAAGTCGCTAAGATGCTGTTGTTATCTCATTAAATGTTTTGTAGTTACCATAAATTGCTGTAATACAGTATAGTTATTGTAGTACAGTATAAAGATATCCAACAGTTTGTATTTGGCAATTAATTTGAAGACACTTGGCATCAATATTTAGTTAATATTCACAACATCGCTTACTGAATTGTTATTACCGGCAATCAAGCCTATGTCAATGAGTAAAGTATATTATACAAAATAAAATGTTTGATAATATAACTAAATGTTTGTACATAACGTGTGTGCAATTCTTTATTAATTACAAAGTAAAAATTAGATGTCTAGTGTTATACTCACGTTAGCAACAACGACATTAAAGCGTTGTAACTATTCTAAACTCCCGACTGAAATAATGCTCTCGTTACACCAGGCATGCAGAGGTACGACTGACGTATGATGGCACTGCGAAATTACCTTATTGTGATTTAATTTCAAAAACAAAACTGGTCCATGTAATTGTTCAAGGTTCTTAGCAACATTTAAGCAGATTTACAACATGGAAAGAATTTGTATAGCGAATACGTAAGTTAACATGCCCTGTGTGGATTTTATTGATGTTTTATACTGCAGCGATATAATAGTTCATACATCTACATTATTTTCCGGAAGTTATCAGAAATAAACACTGGACATTTAATTGTTTGATCCTTTCTCTTCATTAATGTCTGACTTGCAATGGTCGACAAAAGATATGTTGATATTTAAATGTAATGTTAGAGAGGATGATGTGATAGTTTCTGACAAGTACAAGTCGAGCGCGGTGACAACAGTAAACAAGAATCAGACATTTTAGGTGCCATGACAACAATCGTTTAAACATTGATAAACACTGCATGCAAAATAACGGCGCTATTTTTTTTTAAACGTCCATGATCCACGACAATTTTCTTGGATACAAAAAATAAATAATTCAACGTGTGTCACAAAGTCGAGACTATTAGTTATCGCTATATCTTAGTTACAGATAACTTTATTAACGTTTAATGCAAAACAACCATGTTATCCTTTAAGATACCAATGAGTCTTTGTACTTGACTTTTGTTGGATACAAACCTAAAACTATTTCAACGTGTTACACAGATGACTATATATTTGCATATAATGAAAATAGTAGTCTTTAAAATAGGACGGGCTCGTCAATCTTTGTTTCACAATAAAAATGACAAGCTATGTTTATAAATAACACGGGCTCGACAACGTATGTGTTCAAAATAACAGTCTGACAGCACATTTCATTGATTCAGTGGCTGGACAAGATTGTGAACCGGTGCTAGCCTTATAAGAGTCTTAATGTACGCAGAACATGCCATGGAAAAGATTGGCTGCATGTCTCTCTTCAGAATTTTCGGAATCGATTAAAACCTTTTTGACAGGTCAATACAACACAGAGATACTGATCATTATAACTGTCCGTTAACGTGCTTGGACATGGGTCTCTGTTTGTATATTTGTTATTTCGAACACATGTTTTTAAATTACTAAACTCCTATTAAAGAAGTCGAATGAACAGTTTTAGATATGTTGGAATAGAAGATCTTAATAAAGGGTGGCATTTGTTCTAAAAATGGCGGGCATGATATTCATACTAATACATTGCAATAAATTGTCTTCAAAATTTGTATTAAAATTTAATATATTTTGGTGTTTAGTTGGAATTGCATTAAGATTCGATCAAATGACATAAACGATACATTCATTGACAAACTGCTGTTACTTTTTACTCATTGCACTTGCAACTTGTCACTACAAAATTGTGCTGTTACAATTTTGTTTCCCTCTTTAATTCTTTAATTTAACAGTTTATACATCAACACTCTCCGGTTTTTACTTTTTCAGTTTTGTCTAAAATCATGGAATTTCTACTCATAATATTAATAAAACTTTCCATCGCAACTATTATATTGTGCAATCCGATTGGAAACGTTGTTTATCAATATTTGGATGCACATCGATACTATGTTCTCAGCGTAAATGTCAGGCTTCGCAGGAACCATGTAAATATTTAATGTCTGGTGGCACACCGGAAACGATGTCATGCCGTCTGCACTAAAGCATGACTTAGCTCTTTTGAATAACGGAAATCAAGTCTATTAACTGCGTTTTCCATGGAAGGAGAGTCTGTGTTAAACAATTTACCATCCAGTGGAAAGGAGCATATAGATCTATGTATTTATCACTCGAAAACTTTCTTATCGATCTTTAATGCACACACTGTTAATACAATGTATTTAAGTGATGCACATAGTAAATGTGAATATATCAATGTAATTCAGACATAAAATACCTTATTCCACAACACAAAACCGTTATCCTAAACGTGCATCAATTGCTACATCCAGTTGTAACGACTTCGTTAGACAGGACAATATGGACATTGTAATGGTAAAATTGTCATCGCAATGTATATGACTGGCAATACACTAGAAAGAATTTTAAATAACATGTCATATTTTCCGATTTATACACCTACTTTGTGGTGGTTTAGCTGAGGTTAGGTTTCATTTTTAGACTATTCACTTTATTAAAGGGACTATGTCAATGAAAAAATGTCTTCATATTGCACTATAAATGATATTATATGATAGAAATTAGCTATACTAAGAAATTTGCGTGAAATAATAAATAATATAATACACAATTAATTATTTTATAAAAACATATAAGCAAAAAATTTGACAAAAAATTCAAAGTGGGTATCGACCTCACGACTCAGGAGCCATACGCAAAAATAACAGTAGACAGTAGATAACGCTTTAACCAACTGCGCTATTTTGCGTAGTAACTATGTGTCAATCAAGTGTTAACTATGGTTATACAAAATACTCACAATTCTGAGATCAAAATGTCAACATGAAAAGGGCCAATCAAACACGACCCTTAAAATTAATCGATTTTTGCCTCAAAATGCGTAAGCTCTTTTCCCATTATATATACCTTGTTTTATCTGTTATTATATGCCCGAATTAATACCTTAATTTCATATATTGTTTTAGAAATTGCCCATTGGGGCCTTTTTAAATGACATAGTCCCTTTAAACTGATTCATATTTTCATTAGCTCTTTTATTTTACTATTCATTTTGCTCGATAATTCAATCATGATTAGATAAACTATATAAATGGGCGAATGGACTATCATTACTGCTTTGTAAAAGACTGGTCTACCAGTTAGTTATTGACCTTCGAGCATGCATTGGTATACTAATAATAACATAATATCTCTAAATTTCAATTATTCTAAGGGGTATCAAATGCTTACTGTGTATTTATAATTTAATTGCAAACAAATGCTTGTCGTAATGCTTTTTTTGTGCCTTGATACGCAAATTGCAGCATGTTGTTTATTCAGAACTGCATTTTGGCGCAACCTAATCTGGTTGTTTCCATATTAAATAAATATTCGGCCTGTTGCGAAATTAATTAATCATTGTCAAGCGTTCGGAAGGCAATTTTCCATTCGTTTCGAATTTCTCGTTAATTTATTATTGCACGACTGAGCAAATCAACAGCAAAATATGTCGCCAGGATCTTGCCAATGACAGTTGTAACGATTAAATCGTTTTACAGAAGGCGACGTCAATTGCCGTTAATAGTTCCGATGCGTATTAAACGATTTGCAGAATTCGATGATGTAGGAATAAATTCCTTTTTCTTAAATTAAATGAACTTGCGAGATTACGTTCTCGTTATTATATACAACTACTTAACAGTTAATGCCCCTCGATAACAACAATGTTATGGTAACATATAGGCTGATTGGGTCGGTTGTAACTTGACCAGTATTGAATAGAGCTTTATGTTATGTACACATGTGACGTTAATACAAACTTACTTACTTTAACATATTGTGTATTCACATTTCTATCATTCACCGCATACCCTTGTTTGGTTATTATCACTCATTTAAGTGTGACTCATTATTGTCTCGTTAGGCACACCATCAACACGCATGAGAAATTGATGTGTATCGTTACTGTAACCATAGCAACGACACAACATTTCTACGCCTTCAAATTTGCGCCTTATACAATTTAATGAGACAGTATGATATGAGGACAGACATGCTGCGTTTCAGCTCTTTTCGATCACTGGTTGTTGGTTTCAAACGTTATAGTATAAATGACAGTAGAAACATTAATAATTTTGAACGCTGATTTTAAATAATATAATAAAATAATATAATATTTTTTATAGACATAAACATTTTCCGAAAATTTAATTAAGAGACATCTGCTCATGTCATTGCCAGTTTGCTATAACGGCTAATTTATAATAAATGACAACTTAGACACAGTTTAGTGTGCGATTGATGTGGTGGGAGTGTTGACTTATGCCAATAACAAAGTCATTATGGTCCCTGCACACTTGTTACGAAAGTAACTAATTAAACTACAATTGATAACGCTTTGTGTTTTTTGTAAATTTAAAAAAATGAGGATATGGCTGATCCTAAAATCCACATATTTGACTATTGACTTGTAGTAATAGTGTAGTAGAACAGTCCCATATGAGTCCAACTTATCAACCTGATATTGTTGATAAATATATAAATATACTCGCAAATGTATAAAGGAAGCATTTACCATTAGAGATATGATATTAGTAATATAACAGATGAATATTAATATGCAGATACCTTTAATGCCTTTGAAATGAAATATAGATTCAATTGTTTAAGTACTTTAAAATATCGTAACTCGGTGTTTATTTTGCTATGTCAAACTATTTTATTTTGAAATTTCTTTGGACTTTATACATTGTAAATCATTATAACTTGACATTTTTTTGAGACTGAAAAACTTAAAACCGTATTTTGTAGATATAATATTTATATATACCTGTATACACCGTAAATCGTAACAAACTGTCTGCTCTGTGTTTTTCTATATGCATGTTCTGTATAATACATATTGTTTCAAGACAAGAAGTTACGACAAAGAAAGTATCATATTTCTTTTATACATGTATATAAAATTTACATATTCAAGGTGATATTGGTAGGCAAATATGTCACAAAATAAATACGATAATACAGCATTTCCTAAAATAAAGAAATAACAAACACAAAATCATATTGCATCGTAAAACATAACACGCTACAGAAATTTATGGCAAATGTGAACACTTTTATGTGGCGTTATCTCGCCGAACATACATTTAATGTTTCCTAAATGACTTAATAGATTGCCATTGTCGCATCGGCAGAACATGCATATCGACGATAATATCTTAAAATACATTTGCGCGCTAAATGGTAACAGTCATTTGTATCGCAAAACTGTAAAGGGCACCAAAATAGTTCCCAGCTGTAGATTTGTTTAGACCGTTTCCTTCTTAGAGTTACAATTGTCTTTGGCGCGAAACTGAGGAGCAAATTCACAACATTGTGTTATATAATGAATGCTGTTTGTATTGCACAACTGTGAAGAGCACCATAAATGGTACACTGATGTAGATTTATCTAGACTGTTGCCTTCTTAGAGGTACTGTTATTAACGCTTGTCGGAGGAACAAATTAGCAACATTCAGTCGATTTGCAGTCATAAAGTTGTAGACACTTATTTCAAGTCGGACAAAACTTTTAGTACAAGTGGTTACCATGGTAACTAAAAGGAATCCACTGTGTCACATGCCATTGTAAGCACATACTAACTGTTGAAAATTAACATGTATGGCACAAGTATCGACTGCTTTTATGCAACAGTATGTCATTTATTTATAAAGAAAGCAATGATTTGGAAATGGCCAGTACATTTGAACATTTCTCTGAAAAAGTCGCTAAGATGCTGTTGTTATCTCATTAAATGTTTTGTAGTTACCATAAATTGCTGTAATACAGTATAGTTATTGTAGTACAGTATAAAGATATCCAACAGTTTGTATTTGGCAATTAATTTGAAGACACTTGGCATCAATATTTAGTTAATATTCACAACATCGCTTACTGAATTGTTATTACCGGCAATCAAGCCTATGTCAATGAGTAAAGTATATTATACAAAATAAAATGTTTGATAATATAACTAAATGTTTGTACATAACGTGTGTGCAATTCTTTATTAATTACAAAGTAAAAATTAGATGTCTAGTGTTATACTCACGTTAGCAACAACGACATTAAAGCGTTGTAACTATTCTAAACTCCCGACTGAAATAATGCTCTCGTTACACCAGGCATGCGGAGGTACGACTGACGTATGATGGCACTGCGAAATTACCTTATTGTGATTTAATTTCAAAAACAAAACTGGTCCATGTAATTGTTCAAGGTTCTTAGCAACATTTAAGCAGATTTACAACATGGAAAGAATTTGTATAGCGAATACGTAAGTTAACATGCCCTGTGTGGATTTTATTGATGTTTTATACTGCAGCGATATAATAGTTCATACATCTACATTATTTTCCGGAAGTTATCAGAAATAAACACTGGACATTTAATTGTTTGATCCTTTCTCTTCATTAATGTCTGACTTGCAATGGTCGACAAAAGATATGTTGATATTTAAATGTAATGTTAGAGAGGATGATGTGATAGTTTCTGACAAGTACAAGTCGAGCGCGGTGACAACAGTAAACAAGAATCAGACATTTTAGGTGCCATGACAACAATCGTTTAAACATTGATAAACACTGCATGCAAAATAACGGCGCTATTTTTTTTTAAACGTCCATGATCCACGACAATTTTCTTGGATACAAAAAATAAATAATTCAACGTGTGTCACAAAGTCGAGACTATTAGTTATCGCTATATCTTAGTTACAGATAACTTTATTAACGTTTAATGCAAAACAACCATGTTATCCTTTAAGATACCAATGAGTCTTTGTACTTGACTTTTGTTGGATACAAACCTAAAACTATTTCAACGTGTTACACAGATGACTATATATTTGCATATAATGAAAATAGTAGTCTTTAAAATAGGACGGGCTCGTCAATCTTTGTTTCACAATAAAAATGACAAGCTATGTTTATAAATAACACGGGCTCGACAACGTATGTGTTCAAAATAACAGTCTGACAGCACATTTCATTGATTCAGTGGCTGGACAAGATTGTGAACTGGTGCTAGCCTTATAAGAGTCTTAATGTACGCAGAACATGCCATGGAAAAGATTGGCTGCATGTCTCTCTTCAGAATTTTCGGAATCGATTAAAACCTTTTTGACAGGTCAATACAACACAGAGATACTGATCATTATAACTGTCCGTTAACGTGCTTGGACATGGGTCTCTGTTTGTATATTTGTTATTTCGAACACATGTTTTTAAATTACTAAACTCCTATTAAAGAAGTCGAATGAACAGTTTTAGATATGTTGGAATAGAAGATCTTAATAAAGGGTGGCATTTGTTCTAAAAATGGCGGGCATGATATTCATACTAATACATTGCAATAAATTGTCTTCAAAATTTGTATTAAAATTTAATATATTTTGGTGTTTAGTTGGAATTGCATTAAGATTCGATCAAATGACATAAACGATACATTCATTGACAAACTGCTGTTACTTTTTACTCATTATTGCACTTGCAACTTGTCACTACAAAATTGTGCTGTTACAATTTTGTTTCCCTCTTTAATTCTTTAATTTAACAGTTTGTACATCAACACTCTCCGGTTTTTACTTTTTCAGTTTTGTCTAAAATCATGGAATTTCTACTCATAATATTAATAAAACTTTCCATCGCAACTATTATATTGTGCAATCCGATTGGAAACGTTGTTTATCAATATTTGGATGCACATCGATACTATGTTCTCAGCGTAAATGTCAGGCTTCGCAGGAACCATGTAAATATTTAATGTCTGGTGGCACACCGGAAACGATGTCATGCCGTCTGCACTAAAGCATGACTTAGCTCTTTTGAATAACGGAAATCAAGTCTATTAACTGCGTTTTCCATGGAAGGAGAGTCTGTGTTAAACAATTTACCATCCAGTGGAAAGGAGCATATAGATCTATGTATTTATCACTCGAAAACTTTCTTATCGATCTTTAATGCACACACTGTTAATACAATGTATTTAAGTGATGCACATAGTAAATGTGAATATATCAATGTAATTCAGACATAAAATACCTTATTCCACAACACAAAACCGTTATCCTAAACGTGCATCAATTGCTACATCCAGTTGTAACGACTTCGTTAGACAGGACAATATGGACATTGTAATGGTAAAATTGTCATCGCAATGTATATGACTGGCAATACACTAGAAAGAATTTTAAATAACATGTCATATTTTCCGAATTATACACCTACTTTGTGGTGGTTTAGCTGAGGTTAGGTTTCATTTTTAGACTATTCACTTTATTAAAGGGACTATGTCAATGAAAAAATGTCTTCATATTGCACTATAAATGATATTATATGATAGAAATTAGCTATACTAAGACATTTGCGTGAAATAATAAATAATATAATACACAATTAATTATTTTATAAAAACATATAAGCAAAAAATTTGACAAAAAATTCAAAGTGGGTATCGACCTCACGACTCAGGAGCCATACGCAAAAATAACAGTAGACAGTAGATAACGCTTTAACCAACTGCGCTATTTTGCTTAGTAACTATGTGTCAATCAAGTGTTAACTATGGTTATACAAAATACTCACAATTCTGAGATCAAAATGTCAACATGAAAAGGGCCAATCAAACACGACCCTTAAAATTAATCGATTTTTGCCTCAAAATGCGTAAGCTCTTTTCCCATTATATATACCTTGTTTTATCTGTTATTATATGCCCGAATTAATACCTTAATTTCATATATTGTTTTAGAAATTGCCCATTGGGGCCTTTTTAAATGCATAATATCTCTAAATTTCAATTATTCTAAGGGGTATCAAATGCTTACTGTGTATTTATAATTTAATTGCAAACAAATGCTTGTCGTAATGCTTTTTTGTGCCTTGATACGCAAATTGCAGCATGTTGTTTATTCAGAACTGCATTTTGGCGCAACCTAATCTGGTTGTTTCCATATTAAATAAATATTCGGCCTGTTGCGAAATTAATTAATCATTGTCAAGCGTTCGGAAGGCAATTTTCCATTCGTTTCGAATTTCTCGTTAATTTATTATTGCACGACTGAGCAAATCAACAGCAAAATATGTCGCCAGGATCTTGCCAATGACAGTTGTAACGATTAAATCGTTTTACAGAAGGCGACGTCAATTGCCGTTAATAGTTCCGATGCGTAGTGAACGATTTGCAGAATTCGATGATGTAGGAATACATTCCTTTTTCTTAAATTAAATGAACTTGCGAGATTACGTTCTCGTTTTTATATACAACTACTTAACAGTTAATGCCCCTCGATAACAACAATGTTATGGTAACATATAGGCTGATTGGGTCGGTTGTAACTTGACCAGTATTGAATAGAGCTTTATGTTATGTACACATGTGACGTTAATACAAACTTACTTACTTTAACATATTGTGTATTCACATTTCTATCATTCACCGCATACCCTTGTTTGGTTATTATCACTCATTTAAGTGTGACTCATTATTGTCTCGTTAGGCACACCATCAACACGCATGAGAAATTGATGTGTATCGTTACTGTAACCATAGCAACGACACAACATTTCTACGCCTTCAAAATTGCGCCTTATACAATTTAATGAGACAGTATGATATGAGGACAGACATGCTGCGTTTCAGCTCTTTTCGATCACTGGTTGTTGGTTTCAAACGTTATAGTATAAATGACAGTATAAACATTAATAATTTTGAACGCTGATTTTAAATAATATAATAAAATAATATAATATTTTTTATAGACATAAACATTTTCCGAAAATTTAATTAAGAGACATCTGCTCATGTCATTGCCAGCTTGCTATAACGGCAAATTTATAATAAATGACAACTTAGACACAGTTTAGTGTGCGATTGATGTGGTGCGAGTGTTGACTTATGCCAATAACAAAGTCATTATGGTCCCTGCACACTTGTTACGAAAGTAACTAATTAAACTAAAATTGATAACGCTTTGTGTTTTTTGTAAATTTTAAAAAATGAGGATATGGCTGATCCTAAAATCCACATATTTTACTATTGACTTGTAGTAATAGTGTAGTAGAACAGTCCCATATGAGTCCAACTTATCAACCTGATATTGTTGATAAATATATAAATATACTCGCAAATGTATAAAGGAAGCATTTACCATTAGAGATATGATATTAGTAATATAACAGATGAATATTAATATGCAGATACCTTTAATGCCTTTGAAATGAAATATAGATTCAATTGTTTAAGTACTTTAAAATATCGTAACTCGGTGTTTATTTTGCTATGTCAAACTATTTTATTTTGAAATTTCTTTGGACTTTATACATTGTAAATCATTATAACTTGACATTTTTTTGAGACTGAAAAACTTAAAACCGTATTTTGTAGATATAATATTTATATATACCTGTATACACCGTAAATCGTAACAAACTGTCTGCTCTGTGTTTTTCTATATGCATGTTCTGTATAATACATATTGTTTCAAGACAAGAAGTTACGACAAAGAAAGTATCATATTTCTTTTATACATGTATATAAAATTTACATATTCAAGGTGATATTGGTAGGCAAATATGTCACAAAATAAATACGATAATACAGCATTTCCTAAAATAAAGAAATAACAAACACAAAATCATATTGCATCGTAAAACATAACACGCTACAGAAATTTATGGCAAATGTGAAAACTTTTATGTGGCGTTATCTCGCCGAACATACATTTAATGTTTCCTAAATGACTTAATAGATTGCCATTGTCGCATCGGCAGAACATGCATATCGACGATAATATCTTAAAATACATTTGCGCGCTAAATGGTAACAGTCATTTGTATCGCAAAACTGTAAAGGGCACCAAAATAGTTCCCAGCTGTAGATTTGTTTAGACCGTTTCCTTCTTAGAGTTACAATTGTCTTTGGCGCGAAACTGAGGAGCAAATTCACAACATTGTGTTATATAATGAATGCTGTTTGTATTGCACAACTGTGAAGAGCACCATAAATGGTACACTGATGTAGATTTATCTAGACTGTTGCCTTCTTAGAGGTACTGTTATTAACGCTTGTCGGAGGAACAAATTAGCAACATTCAGTCGATTTGCAGTCATAAAGTTGTAGACACTTATTTCAGGACAAAACTTTTAGTACAAGTGGTTACCATGGTAACTAAAAGGAATCCACTGTGTCACATGCCATTGTAAGCACATACTAACTGTTGAAAATTAACATGTATGGCACAAGTATCGACTGCTTTTATGCAACAGTATGTCATTTATTTATAAAGAAAGCAATGATTTGGAAATGGCCAGTACATTTGAACATTTCTCTGAAAAAGTCGCTAAGATGCTGTTGTTATCTCATTAAATGTTTTGTAGTTACCATAAATTGCTGTAATACAGTATAGTTATTGTAGTACAGTATAAAGATATCCAACACTTTGTATTTGGCAATTAATTTGAAGACACTTGGCATCAATATTTAGTTAATATTCACAACATCGCTTACTGAATTGTTATTACCGGCAATCAAGCCTATGTCAATGAGTAAAGTATATTATACAAAATAAAATGTTTGATAATATAACTAAATGTTTGTACATAACGTGTGTGCAATTCTTTATTAATTACAAAGTAAAAATTAGATGTCTAGTGTTATACTCACGTTAGCAACAACGACATTAAAGCGTTGTAACTATTCTAAACTCCCGACTGAAATAATGCTCTCGTTACACCAGGCATGCAGAGGTACGACTGACGTATGATGGCACTGCGAAATTACCTTATTGTGATTTAATTTCAAAAACAAAACTGGTCCATGTAATTGTTCAAGGTTCTTAGCAACATTTAAGCAGATTTACAACATGGAAAGAATTTGTATAGCGAATACGTAAGTTAACATGCCCTGTGTGGATTTTATTGATGTTTTATACTGCAGCGATATAATAGTTCATACATCTACATTATTTTCCGGAAGTTATCAGAAATAAACACTGGACATTTAATTGTTTGATCCTTTCTCTTCATTAATGTCTGACTTGCAATGGTCGACAAAAGATATGTTGATATTTAAATGTAATGTTAGAGAGGATGATGTGATAGTTTCTGACAAGTACAAGTCGAGCGCGGTGACAACAGTAAACAAGAATCAGACATTTTAGGTGCCATGACAACAATCGTTTAAACATTGATAAACACTGCATGCAAAATAACGGCGCTATTTTTTTTTAAACGTCCATGATCCACGACAATTTTCTTGGATACAAAAAATAAATAATTCAACGTGTGTCACAAAGTCGAGACTATTAGTTATCGCTATATCTTAGTTACAGATAACTTTATTAACGTTTAATGCAAAACAACCATGTTATCCTTTAAGATACCAATGAGTCTTTGTACTTGACTTTTGTTGGATACAAACCTAAAACTATTTCAACGTGTTACACAGATGACTATATATTTGCATATAATGAAAATAGTAGTCTTTAAAATAGGACGGGCTCGTCAATCTTTGTTTCACAATAAAAATGACAAGCTATGTTTATAAATAACACGGGCTCGACAACGTATGTGTTCAAAATAACAGTCTGACAGCACATTTCATTGATTCAGTGGCTGGACAAGATTGTGAACCGGTGCTAGCCTTATAAGAGTCTTAATGTACGCAGAACATGCCATGGAAAAGATTGGCTGCATGTCTCTCTTCAGAATTTTCGGAATCGATTAAAACCTTTTTGACAGGTCAATACAACACAGAGATACTGATCATTATAACTGTCCGTTAACGTGCTTGGACATGGGTCTCTGTTTGTATATTTGTTATTTCGAACACATGTTTTTAAATTACTAAACTCCTATTAAAGAAGTCGAATGAACAGTTTTAGATATGTTGGAATAGAAGATCTTAATAAAGGGTGGCATTTGTTCTAAAAATGGCGGGCATGATATTCATACTAATACATTGCAATAAATTGTCTTCAAAATTTGTATTAAAATTTAATATATGTTGGTGTTTAGTTGGAATTGCATTAAGATTCGATCAAATGACATAAACGATACATTCATTGACAAACTGCTGTTACTTTTTACTCATTGCACTTGCAACTTGTCACTACAAAATTGTGCTGTTACAATTTTGTTTCCCTCTTTAATTCTTTAATTTAACAGTTTATACATCAACACTCTCCGGTTTTTACTTTTTCAGTTTTGTCTAAAATCATGGAATTTCTACTCATAATATTAATAAAACTTTCCATCGCAACTATTATATTGTGCAATCCGATTGGAAACGTTGTTTATCAATATTTGGATGCACATCGATACTATGTTCTCAGCGTAAATGTCAGGCTTCGCAGGAACCATGTAAATATTTAATGTCTGGTGGCACACCGGAAACGATGTCATGCCGTCTGCACTAAAGCATGACTTAGCTCTTTTGAATAACGGAAATCAAGTCTATTAACTGCGTTTTCCATGGAAGGAGAGTCTGTGTTAAACAATTTACCATCCAGTGGAAAGGAGCATATAGATCTATGTATTTATCACTCGAAAACTTTCTTATCGATCTTTAATGCACACACTGTTAATACAATGTATTTAAGTGATGCACATAGTAAATGTGAATATATCAATGTAATTCAGACATAAAATACCTTATTCCACAACACAAAACCGTTATCCTAAACGTGCATCAATTGCTACATCCAGTTGTAACGACTTCGTTAGACAGGACAATATGGACATTGTAATGGTAAAATTGTCATCGCAATGTATATGACTGGCAATACACTAGAAAGAATTTTAAATAACATGTCATATTTTCCGATTTATACACCTACTTTGTGGTGGTTTAGCTGAGGTTAGGTTTCATTTTTAGACTATTCACTTTATTAAAGGGACTATGTCAATGAAAAAATGTCTTCATATTGCACTATAAATGATATTATATGATAGAAATTAGCTATACTAAGACATTTGCGTGAAATAATAAATAATATAATACACAATTAGTTATTTTATAAAAACATATAAGCAAAAAATTTGACAAAAAATTCAAAGTGGGTATCGACCTCACGACTCAGGAGCCATACGCAAAAATAACAGTAGACAGTAGATAACGCTTTAACCAACTGCGCTATTTTGCTTAGTAACTATGTGTCAATCAAGTGTTAACTATGGTTATACAAAATACTCACAATTCTGAGATCAAAATGTCAACATGAAAAGGGCCAATCAAACACGACCCTTAAAATTAATCGATTTTTGCCTCAAAATGCGTAAGCTGTTTTCCCATTATATATACCTTGTTTTATCTGTTATTATATGCCCGAATTAATACCTTAATTTCATATATTGTTTTAGAAATTGCCCATTGGGGCCTTTTTAAATGACATAGTCCCTTTAAACTGATTCATATTTTCATTAGCTCTTTTATTTGACTATTCATTTTGCTCGATAATTCAATCATGATTAGATAAACTATATAAATGGGCGAATGGACTATCATTACTGCTTTGTAAAAGACTGGTCTACCAGTTAGTTATTGACCTTCGAGCATGCATTGGTATACTAATAATAACATAATATCTCTAAATTTCAATTATTCTAAGGGGTATCAAATGCTTACTGTGTATTTATAATTTAATTGCAAACAAATGCTTGTCGTAATGCTTTTTTGTGCCTTGATACGCAAATTGCAGCATGTTGTTTATTCAGAACTGCATTTTGGCGCAACCTAATCTGGTTGTTTCCATATTAAATAAATATTCGGCCTGTTGCGAAATTAATTAATCATTGTCAAGCGTTCGGAAGGCAATTTTCCATTCGTTTCGAATTTCTCGTTAATTTATTATTGCACGACTGAGCAAATCAACAGCAAAATATGTCGCCAGGATCTTGCCAATGACAGTTGTAACGATTAAATCGTTTTACAGAAGGCGACGTCAATTGCCGTTAATAGTTCCGATGCGTAGTGAACGATTTGCAGAATTCGATGATGTAGGAATACATTCCTTTTTCTTAAATTAAATGAACTTGCGAGATTACGTTCTCGTTTTTATATACAACTACTTAACAGTTAATGCCCCTCGATAACAACAATGTTATGGTAACATATAGGCTGATTGGGTCGGTTGTAACTTGACCAGTATTGAATAGAGCTTTATGTTATGTACACATGTGACGTTAATACAAACTTACTTACTTTAACATATTGTGTATTCACATTTCTATCATTCACCGCATACCCTTGTTTGGTTATTATCACTCATTTAAGTGTGACTCATTATTGTCTCGTTAGGCACACCATCAACACGCATGAGAAATTGATGTGTATCGTTACTGTAACCATAGCAACGACACAACATTTCTACGCCTTCAAAATTGCGCCTTATACAATTTAATGAGACAGTATGATATGAGGACAGACATGCTGCGTTTCAGCTCTTTTCGATCACTGGTTGTTGGTTTCAAACGTTATAGTATAAATGACAGTATAAACATTAATAATTTTGAACGCTGATTTTAAATAATATAATAAAATAATATAATATTTTTTATAGACATAAACATTTTCCGAAAATTTAATTAAGAGACATCTGCTCATGTCATTGCCAGCTTGCTATAACGGCAAATTTATAATAAATGACAACTTAGACACAGTTTAGTGTGCGATTGATGTGGTGCGAGTGTTGACTTATGCCAATAACAAAGTCATTATGGTCCCTGCACACTTGTTACGAAAGTAACTAATTAAACTAAAATTGATAACGCTTTGTGTTTTTTGTAAATTTTAAAAAATGAGGATATGGCTGATCCTAAAATCCACATATTTGACTATTGACTTGTAGTAATAGTGTAGTAGAACAGTCCCATATGAGTCCAACTTATCAACCTGATATTGTTGATAAATATATAAATATACTCGCAAATGTATAAAGGAAGCATTTACCATTAGAGATATGATATTAGTAATATAACAGATGAATATTAATATGCAGATACCTTTAATGCCTTTGAAATGAAATATAGATTCAATTGTTTAAGTACTTTAAAATATCGTAACTCGGTGTTTATTTTGCTATGTCAAACTATTTTATTTTGAAATTTCTTTGGACTTTATACATTGTAAATCATTATAACTTGACATTTTTTTGAGACTGAAAAACTTAAAACCGTATTTTGTAGATATAATATTTATATATACCTGTATACACCGTAAATCGTAACAAACTGTCTGCTCTGTGTTTTTCTATATGCATGTTCTGTATAATACATATTGTTTCAAGACAAGAAGTTACGACAAAGAAAGTATCATATTTCTTTTATACATGTATATAAAATTTACATATTCAAGGTGATATTGGTAGGCAAATATGTCACAAAATAAATACGATAATACAGCATTTCCTAAAATAAAGAAATAACAAACACAAAATCATATTGCATCGTAAAACATAACACGCTACATAAATTTATGGCAAATGTGAAAACTTTTATGTGGCGTTATCTCGCCGAACATACATTTAATGTTTCCTAAATGACTTAATAGATTGCCATTGTCGCATCGGCAGAACATGCATATCGACGATAATATCTTAAAATACATTTGCGCGCTAAATGGTAACAGTCATTTGTATCGCAAAACTGTAAAGGGCACCAAAATAGTTCCCAGCTGTAGATTTGTTTAGACCGTTTCCTTCTTAGAGTTACAATTGTCTTTGGCGCGAAACTGAGGAGCAAATTCACAACATTGTGTTATATAATGAATGCTGTTTGTATTGCACAACTGTGAAGAGCACCATAAATGGTACACTGATGTAGATTTATCTAGACTGTTGCCTTCTTAGAGGTACTGTTATTAACGCTTGTCGGAGGAACAAATTAGCAACATTCAGTCGATTTGCAGTCATAAAGTTGTAGACACTTATTTCAAGTCGGACAAAACTTTTAGTACAAGTGGTTACCATGGTAACTAAAAGGAATCCACTGTGTCACATGCCATTGTAAGCACATACTAACTGTTGAAAATTAACATGTATGGCACAAGTATCGACTGCTTTTATGCAACAGTATGTCATTTATTTATAAAGAAAGCAATGATTTGGAAATGGCCAGTACATTTGAACATTTCTCTGAAAAAGTCGCTAAGATGCTGTTGTTATCTCATTAAATGTTTTGTAGTTACCATAAATTGCTGTAATACAGTATAATTATTGTAGTACAGTATAAAGATATCCAACAGTTTGTATTTGGCAATTAATTTGAAGACACTTGGCATCAATATTTAGTTAATATTCACAACATCGCTTACTGAATTGTTATTACCGGCAATCAAGCCTATGTCAATGAGTAAAGTATATTATACAAAATAAAATGTTTGATAATATAACTAAATGTTTGTACTTAACGTGTGTGCAATTCTTTATTAATTACAAAGTAAAAATTAGATGTCTAGTGTTATACTCACGTTAGCAACAACGACATTAAAGCGTTGTAACTATTCTAAACTCCCGACTGAAATAATGCTCTCGTTACACCAGGCATGCAGAGGTACACTGACGTATGATGGCACTGCGAAATTACCTTATTGTGATTTAATTTCAAAAACAAAACTGGTCCATGTAATTGTTCAAGGTTCTTAGCAACATTTAAGCAGATTTACAACATGGAAAGAATTTGTATAGCGAATACGTAAGTTAACATGCCCTGTGTGGATTTTATTGATGTTTTATACTGCAGCGATATAATAGTTCATACATCTACATTATTTTCCGGAAGTTATCAGAAATAAACACTAGACATTTAATTGTTTGATCCTTTCTCTTCATTAATGTCTGACTTGCAATGGTCGACAAAAGATATGTTGATATTTAAATGTAATGTTAGAGAGGATGATGTGATAGTTTCTGACAAGTACAAGTCGAGCGCGGTGACAACAGTAAACAAGAATCAGACATTTTAGGTGCCATGACAACAATCGTTTAAACATTGATAAACACTGCATGCAAAATAACGGCGCTATTTTTTTTTAAACGTCCATGATCCACGACAATTTTCTTGGATACAAAAAATAAATAATTCAACGTGTGTCACAAAGTCGAGACTATTAGTTATCGCTATATCTTAGTTACAGATAACTTTATTAACGTTTAATGCAAAACAACCATGTTATCCTTTAAGATACCGATGAGTCTTTGTACTTGACTTTTGTTGGATACAAACCTAAAACTATTTCAACGTGTTACACAGATGACTATATATTTGCATATAATGAAAATAGTAGTCTTTAAAATAGGACGGGCTCGTCAATCTTTGTTTCACAATAAAAATGACAAGCTATGTTTATAAATAACACGGGCTTGACAACGTATGTGTTCAAAATAACAGTCTGACAGCACATTTCATTGATTCAGTGGCTGGACAAGATTGTGAACTGGTGCCAGCCTTATAAGAGTCTTAATGTACGCAGAACATGCCATGGAAAAGATTGGCTGCATGTCTCTCTTCAGAATTTTCGGAATCGATTAAAACCTTTTTGACAGGTCAATACAACACAGAGATACTGATCATTATAACTGTCCGTTAACGTGCTTGGACATGGGTCTCTGTTTGTATATTTGTTATTTCGAACACATGTTTTTAAATTACTAAACTCCTATTAAAGAAGTCGAATGAACAGTTTTAGATATGTTGGAATAGAAGATCTTAATAAAGGGTGGCATTTGTTCTAAAAATGACGGGCATGATATTCATACTAATACATTGCAATAAATTGTCTTCAAAATTTGTATTAAAATTTAATATATTTTGGTGTTTAGTTGGAATTGCATTAAGATTCGATCAAATGACATAAACGATACATTCATTGACAAACTGCTGTTACTTTTTACTCATTGCACTTGCAACTTGTCACTACAAAATTGTGCTGTTACAATTTTGTTTCCCTCTTTAATTCTTTAATTTAACAGTTTGTACATCAACACTCTCCGGTTTTTACTTTTTCAGTTTGGTCTAAAATCATGGAATTTCTACTCATAATATTAATAAAACTTTCCATCGCAACTATTATATTGTGCAATCCGATTGGAAACGTTGTTTATCAATATTTGGATGCACATCGATACTATGTTCTCAGCGTAAATGTCAAGCTTCGCAGGAACCATGTAAATATTTAATGTCTGGTGGCACACCGGAAACGATGTCATGCCGTCTGCACTAAAGCATGACTTAGCTCTTTTGAATAACGGAAATCAAGTCTATTAACTGCGTTTTCCATGGAAGGAGAGTCTGTGTTAAACAATTTACCATCCAGTGGAAAGGAGCATATAGATCTATGTATTTATCACTCGAAAACTTTCTTATCGATCTTTAATGCACACACTGTTAATACAATGTATTTAAGTGATGCACATAGTAAATGTGAATATATCAATGTAATTCAGACATAAAATACCTTATTCCACAACACAAAACCGTTATCCTAAACGTGCATCAATTGCTACATCCAGTTGTAACGACTTCGTTAGACAGGACAATATGGACATTGTAATGGTAAAATTGTCATCGCAATGTATATGACTGGCAATACACTAGTTAGAATTTTAAATAACATGTCATATTTTCCGAATTATACACCTACTTTGTGGTGGTTTAGCTGAGGTTAGGTTTCATTTTTAGACTATTCACTTTATTAAAGGGACTATGTCAATGAAAAAATGTCTTCATATTGCACTATAAATGATATTATATGATAGAAATTAGCTATACTAAGACATTTGCGTGAAATAATAAATAATATAATACACAATTAGTTATTTTATAAAAACATATAAGCAAAAAATTTGACAAAAAATTCAAAGTGGGTATCGACCTCACGACTCAGGAGCCATACGCAAAAATAACAGTAGACAGTAGATAACGCTTTAACCAACTGCGCTATTTTGCTTAGTAACTATGTGTCAATCAAGTGTTAACTATGGTTATACAAAATACTCACAATTCTGAGATCAAAATGTCAACATGAAAAGGGCCAATCAAACACGACCCTTATAATTAATTGGTTTTTGCCTCAGAATGCGTAAGCTGTTTTCCCATTATATATACCTTGTTTTATCTGTTATTATATGCCCGAATTAATACCTTAATTTCATATATTTTTTTAGAAATTGCCCATTGGGGCCTTTTTAAATGACATAGTCCCTTTAAACTGATTCATATTTTCATTAGCTCTTTTATTTTACTATTCATTTTGCTCGATAATTCAATCATGATTAGATAAACTATATAAATGGGCGAATGGACTATCATTAATGCTTTGTAAAAGACTGGTCTACCAGTTAGTTATTGACCTTCGAGCATGCATTGGTATACTAATAATAACATAATATCTCTAAATTTCAATTATTTTAAGGGGTATCAAATGTTTACTGTTTATTTATAATTTAATTGCAAACAAATGCTTGTCGTAATGCTTTTTTGTGCCTTGATACGCAAATTGCACCATGTTATTTATTCAGAACTGCACTTTGTCGCAACCTAGTCTGGTTGTTTCCATATTAAATAAATATTCGGCCTGTTGCGAAATTAATTAATCATTGTCAAGCGTTCGGAAGACAATTTCCCATTCGTTTCGAATTTCTCGTTCATTTATTATTGCACGACTGAGCAAATCAACAGCAAAATATGTCGCCAGGATCTTGCCAATGACAGTTGTAACGATTAAATCGTTTTACAGAAGGCGACGTCAATTGCCGTTAATAGTTCCGATCCGTAGTAAACGATTTGCAGAATTCGATGATGTAGGAATAAATTCCTTTTTTCTTAAATTAAATGAACTTGCGAGATTACGTTCTCGTTTTTATATACAACTACTTAACAGTTAATGCCCCTCGATAACAACAATGTTATGGTAACATATAGGCTGATTGGGTCGGTTGTAACTGGACCAGTATTCAATAGAGCTTTATGTTATGTACACATGTGACGTTAATACAAACTTACTTACTTTAACATAGTGTGTATTCACGTTTCTATCATTCACCGCATACCCTTGTTTGGTTATTATCACTCATTTAAGTGTGACTTATTATTGTCTCGTTAGGCACACCATCAACACGCATGAGAAATTGATGTGTATCGTTACTGTAACCATAGCAACGACACAACATTTCTACTCCTTCAAAATTGCGCTTTATACAATTTAATGAGACAGAATGATATGAGGACAGACATGCTGCGTTTCAGCTCTTTTCGATCACTGGTTGTTGGTTTCAAACGTTATAGTATAAATGACAGTATAAACATTAATAATTTTAAACGCTGATTTTAAATAATATAATAAAATAATATAATATTTTTTTAGACATAAACATTTTCCGAAAATTTAATTAAGAGACATCTGCTCATGTCATTGCCAGCTTGCTGTAACGGCTAATTTATAATAAATGACAACTTAGACACAGTTTAGTGATTGCGTTTGATGTGGTGGGAGTGTTGACTTATGCCAATAACAAAGTCATTATGGTTCCTGCACACTTGTAACTAATTAAACTAAAATTGATAACGCTTTGTGTTTTTTGTAAATTTTAAAAAATGAGGATATGGCTGATCATAAAATCCACATATTTGACTATTGACTTGTTGTAATAGTGTAGTAGAACAGTCCCATATGACTCCAACTTATCAACCTGATATTGTTGATAAATATATAAATATACTCGCAAATGTATAAAGGAAGCATTTACCATTAGAGATATGATATTAATAATATAACAGATGAATATTAATATGCATATACCTTTAATGCCTTTGAAATATATATTCAATTGTTTAAGTACTTTAAAATATCGTAACTCGGTGTTTATTTTGCAATGTAGAACTATTTTATTTTGAAATTTCTTTGGACTATATACGTTGTAAATCATTATAACTTGACATTTTTTTGAGATTGAAAAACTTAAAAACGTATTTTGTGGATATAATATTTATATATACCTGTATACACCGTAAATCGTAACAAACTGTCTGCTCTGTGTTTTTCTATATGCATGTTCTGTATAATACGTATTGTTTCAAGACAAGAAGTTACGACAAAGAAATTATCATATTTCTTTTATACATGTATATAAAATTTACATATTCATTGGTAGGCAAATATGTCACAAAAATAAATACGATAACACAGCATTTCCTAAAATAAAGAAATAACAAACACAAAATCATATTGCATCGTGAAACATAACACGCTACATAAATTTATGGCAAATGTGAAAGCTTTTACGTGGCGTTATCTCGCCGAACATACATTTAATGTTTCCTAAATGACTTAATAGATCTTTTGTCGCATCGGCAGAACATGCATATAGACGATAATATCTTAAGATACATTTGCGCGCTAAATGGTAACAGTCATTTGTATCGCAAAACTGTAAAGGGCACCAAAATAGTTCCCAGCTGTAGATTTGTTTAGACCGTTTCCTTCTTAGAGTTACAATTGTCTTTGGCGCGAAACTGAGGAGCAAATTCACAACATTGTGTTATATAATGAATGCTGTTTGTATTGCACAACTGTGAAGAGCACCATAAATGGTACACTGATGTAGATTTATCTAGACTGTTGCCTTCTTAGAGGTACTGTTATTAACGCTTGTCGGAGGAACAAATTAGCAACATTCAGTCGATTTGCAGTCATAAAGTTGTAGACACTTATTTCAAGTCGGACAAAACTTTTAGTACAAGTGGTTACCATGGTAACTAAAAGGAATCCACTGTGTCACATGCCATTGTAAGCACATACTAACTGTTGAAAATTAACATGTATTGCACAAGTATCGACTGCTTTATGCTACAGTATGTCATTTATTTATAAAGAAAGCAATGATTTCGAAATAGCCATTACATTTGCACATTTCTCTGAAAAAGTCGGCTAAGATGCTGTTGTTATCTACTTAAATGTTTTGTAGTTACCATAAATTGCTGTAATCCAGTATAATTATTGTAGTACAGTATAAAGATATCCAACAGTTTGTATTTGGCAATTAATTTGAAGACACTTGGCATCAATATATAGTTAATAGTCATAACATCGCTTACTGAATTGTTATTACCGGCAATCAAGCCTATGTCAATGAGTAAAGTATATTATACAAAATAAAATGTTTGATAATATAACTAAATGTTTGTACTTAACGTGTGTGCAATGTTTTTATAATTACAAAGTAAAAATTAGAAGTCTAGTGTTATACTCACGTTAGCAACAATGACATTAAAACGTTTTAACTATTCTAAACTACCGACTGAGATAATAATCTCGTTACACCAGGCATGCAGAGGAATGACTGATGTATGATGGCACTGCGAACTTACCATGTTGTGATTAAAGTACAAAAACAAAACTGGTCCATATAATTGTTCAAGGTTCTTAGCAACATTTAGGCAGGTTTACAACATGGAAAGAATTTGTATAGCGACTACGCAAGTTAACATGTCATGTGTTGATTTTATTGAGGTTTTATACTGTAGCTATATAATAGTTCATACATCTACACTATTTTCCTGAAGTTATCAGAAATAAACACTGGACATGTAATTGTTTGATCCTTTCTCTTCATTTATACATGTCTGACTTATAATGGTCGACACAAGATATGTTGATATTTAAATGTAAGGTTAGAGAGGATGATGCAATAGTTTCTTACAAGTACAACTCGAGCGCGGTGACAATAGTAAACAAGAATCAGACATTTTAGTTGCCATGACAAGAAGCGTTTAAACATTGATAAACACTGCATGCAAAATGACGGCGCTGTTTTTTTGTTAAAACGTCCATGAACAACGACAGTTTTCTTGGATACAAAAAATAAATAATTCAATGTGTGCTACAAAGTCGAGAGTATAAGTTATCGCTATATCTTAGTTACATATAACTTTGTTAACATTTAATGCAAAACAACCATGTTATTATTTCATATACCCATGAGTCTTTGTACTTGACTTTTGTTGGATACAAACCTAAAAATACTTCAACGTGTTACACAGATGACTATATTTTGCATATAATAAAATAGTAGTGTTAAATTCTAATATTTAAAATAGCACGGGCTCGTCAATATTTGTTTTACAATAAAAAAGACATGCTATGTTTATAAATAACACGTATGTGTTCAAAATAACAGTCTGACAGCACATTTCATTCATTCAGTGGCTGGACAAGATTGTGAACTGGTGCTAACCTTATAAGAGTCTTAAAGTACGAAGCACATGTCATAGAAAAGATTGGCTGCATGTCTCTCTTCAGAATTTTTGGAATCGATTAAATCCTTTTTGACAGGTCAATACAACACAGAGATACTGATCATTATAACTGTCCGTTAACGTGCTTGGGCATGGGTTTCTGTTTGTATATTTGTTATTTCGAACGCATGTTATATAAATTACTAAACTCCTATTAAAGAAGTCGAATGAACAGTTTTAGATATGTTGGAATAGAAGATCTTAATAAAGAGTGGCATTTGTTCTAAAAATGACGGGCATGATATTCATACTAATACATTGCAATGAAATGCCTTCAAAATTTGTATTGAAATTTGATATAGTTTGGTGTTAAGTTGGAATTGCATTAAGATTCGATCAAATGATATAAAGTATACATTCATTGACAAACTGCTGTTACTTTTACTAATCGCACTTGCAACTTCGAACATGTCGTAAGTTATCACAACAAAATTATGCTGTTACAATTTTGTTTCTTTCTTTAATTTAACAGTTCGTACATCTACACTCTCCGGTTTTTACTTTTTCAGTTTTGTCTTAAATCATGGAATTTCTACGCATTATATTAATAAAACTTTAAATCGCAACTACTTGAATGAACGTATTGCGTAATCCGATTGCAAACGTTGTTTTATTTATATTTTGATGCACATCGATACTCTGTTGTCAACTTAAATGTCAGGCTTCGCAGGAACCATGTTAATATTTAATGTCTGTTGGCACACCGGAAACGATGTCATGCTGTTTTCATTAAAGCATGCCTTAGCTCGTTTGAATAACGGAAATCAAGTCTATAAAATGCGTTTTAAAAAGGATATTAACTGCGTTTTTCCATGGAAGGACGGTCTGTGATAAACACCTTACCATACATTGGAAAGGAGCATATAGATCTATGTATTTATCACTAGAGAACTATCATATCGATCTTTAATGCATACACTGTTAATACAATGCATTTAAGTGACGCACATAGTAAATGTGAATATATCAATGTAATACAGACATAAAATACCACAAACCAATACCGTTATTGTAAACGTGCATCAGTTGCTACATCCAGTTGTAACGACTTCGTTAGACAGGACAATATGGACATTGTAATAGTAAAATTGTCATCGTAATGTATATGATTGAGGGAACAACTACCAAGAATTAAAATAACACGTCATATTTTTCTAATTATACGCCTGCTTTGTGGTGGTTTAGTTGAGGCTTGGTTTCATATTCAGACTATTCACTTAACTAAACTGATTCATATTTTTATTAACTCTTTAATTTTACTCTTTATTTTGCAGGGTAATTCAATCATGATTAGTAAAACTGTATGAATGGGCGTATGGACTATCATCACTGCTTTGTAAAAGACTGGTCTACCAGTTAGTTCGTGACCGACGAGCATCCGTATACAAATAATAGCATAATATCTAAAATTTCCATTATTTTAAGGGGTATCAATGTTAAATGTGCATTAACAATTTAGTTGCAAACAAATGCCTGACGTAATGCTTTTTTGTGCCTTGATACTCAAATTGCAGCATGTTATTTATCCAGAACTGCATTTTGTTATTTTTGTCGCAATCTAGTCTGGTTGTTGCCATGTTAAGGGGTATCAAATGTAAACTTTGCATTTATAAAATAGTTGCGAACAAATGCCTGTCGTAATGCTTTTGTGTGCCTTGATACGCAAATTGCAGCATGTTATTTATACAGAACTGCATTTTGTTGTTTTTTTGTCGCAACCTAGTCTGGCTGTTGCCATATTAAATAAATATAAAGCCTGTCGCGAAGTTAATTAATCATTGTCAAGCGTTCCGAAGGCAATTTTTCATTGGTTTCGAATTTCTCTTGAACTTATTATTGCACGACTGAGCAAATCAATAGCCAATGACAGTTGTAACGTATAACAATTTTTCACAGAATGCGACGTCAATTGGCGGTTAATTGTTACAAAGATCGTAAATGATTTGCCGAATACGATGACTTAATTATTTCGAATAAATTGAATTGTTCACGTTTGTGTGAAAATAAAGTGACATTGTGATATAAGTACTCAATTTAGCAAACTAGACAACTAGACATAGTTTGTTCATGTTTTGTGAAAATAAAATCACCTTGCTATATTTAATTAAGTACTCAATTTAGCAGAATACGACATAGTGTGTGTTCAGATTCAAATTTTACCCATGTTTGTTTCGAGACACTCATTTAAGTGTAACGCACACCACCTTTACACGTATGAGAAAACTTGATGTTTATCGTTACCGTAACCATAGCAACAAGGCAACATTTCAACGCCTACCGAGCTTCGTTTGATACCGATTACTAACTCAGTATGAGATAGCGACATGCTACTTTGACGCTATTTTCGATCACTGGTTGGTGGTTTTAAGCATTGAATTGTACGTGTAATGTATATGACAATTTTAACATTAATAATGGATAACGTTTATTTAAAATGATTGATTAAAAAATAATGTATTTTGTGAAAGGCATACACATATTCTTGAAATTAAATTCAGAGACTTCTGATCATGCCATAGACGGCTTGCTATAACGGCTATTTTATAATGAGTGACAACTATTGCACAGTTTACTGATTGATATTAATGTGATGGATTGATATGATTGATCGATGTGATGGGTGAATTGTCTAATTAGCAAAAGACTTATGACAATTATAAAACCATTATTGCAATTATTACCCCTTAACACTTTTTACGAAAGTCTTCTTTCGAAAGTTAGTAATTAAACATTAAATAGATCACGATTTGTGTTTCTGTTGTATTCGTGCTAGTGCAATTGCAACAATATAAATGAATATGAAAGAATTAAATTTGTAGTAATGGGACGGTGTCTACGAACCAGAGATCTTCAATAGAATTGTAAATGCTATGATGTGAAAGAAATGTGCCTTTCGAAAGCGGTTAATATTAAAAAGTATTAATTACACACTACATTATGAGATTTTCAATAAAAAATGCCAATCAAACGCGACCTACCGTAAATATCTATATTTTCGACCACTGTAAATTTTCGGACACCCTCTTTTATAGCCAAAATGATTATTTTTTGTCACTGTATATTTTCGGACATCCTAATTTTAAACCATAATTTATTAATCTTAATTTTCGGACATTTGATATGACAGTGGTATTTTAGCAGAATTCTAACCTGTTTGCGTTAATCCGGTGACACATCGTACATGTGTTTTACAACCGGATGAAGATCATAAAACCTGGCAGATAAATGAGTGGAGGCGGTGGACCGTTACGTTAGCGTCATTGGGTTCAGAGCCATGTGAAATAAATAATGGGTTTACCCGATTGTGTATACCGGTATTGATATCGTATATTAAATATGCTGTTGAAATTAAGGAACCAGTGTTAACCAGTCTTAATTATTTACCAATAAATTCTGCTTAATTTATTCATCTTTGAACTCGGTCGACAAAAATGCAGTCTTGGCGTAATTTTCTGTAAAACAAAATCAAACATATGAAATGATTTAAAATTAATTGCAAACATCACTAAAAATTAATAATACTTTACGGCGTGGTATTTAACAAGCACGCGAACTCATGAATCGATACTATCCGTGTATATTCGGCAAAAAACTTTATACACCGGACATATCCGAACGTAATTGCAATATTGTCATAGTGTCTATAAATGTTCGGACACCTGTAATTTGGGAATATTATTGTGTATCCAAATTATAGGACACGAACATTTTTAATTATTTTTAAGTGTCCGATAATATAGATATTTTACGGTAAATGATACATTGTTTTCATCAAAATTAGTAAACCTATATCAAATAAGTTAACATATACCTTATTGAACCTTAATTATATGTCCATATTAATATCTTTTCCCACATATATTGCTACATTGAGGTGCTTTTCTAGACATGGTTCTTTTAATGGATGGTCGTCCTATATTGTTGTTACAACGTCCAGTTGATTCACGACTGGATGAATATGCTAAAATAAGTAATAGTTGTAGTGCACACAAGCGAAATAATTAGGTATTTAACGAGCCCGCAGGGTGAGATTAAATAATCAACATATTGAGGTCAAAGGGTGCTACAAGTGTTTTATACCATATTTACCAATCACATCGCAACTTTCTAAAATGCCGCTTCTAATGGGCAGTTCCTAGACGTCACGTGATATCTGACATGCTCGACATGCGTGTCATTTCCAAATTTAGTGCTGTCGCAATGCGTCCACTGAGTGCAATCTTTAAGTGTAATAAGTAGCGTGCGTATAAATAACAACTAAATTTCAATATACTGAACGCTACTTATTGCACGGTAAGCTTGCATATTAGTCTCCACCCACCATTTACCGATCTGGTATCATGGTTAATGAAAAGCGCAAAACAACGAAAACTCTCTGAAATATGGTATAATTATTTGTTCAGACAGTGTCCCTTGTTCAGCGTCCCTTAATTGATACACATTTTGTAGCCATAGTCCTTTTAATAAATGGTCATCTTTTCGTGTGGTTACATCGTCCAGTTGATTAATGATTGGTTGGTTATGAGAATATAGCTATTTGTTCAGACATAGTCACTTTACATGCATTTTGTAGACCTAGTGCGGTAGTCCCTTTAATAAATGGTCATCTTGAAGTGACGTTACAACTTCTAGTTCATTCATGATTCTGAATGGACACGTGCTCCGATGTTCACCTTAAAAGCGTCTTATAAACGCGGGACATTGATAATAATAGCATGACCCTCGTAGGTTGCGATCGATTACACTCTCCAAGCGCAGGTCAGATCACTAAATAGCACTGCTTCGGTTATTTCATTTTACCAGTTGAACAAAACAAAACATGAGCATATATATACGGCGTGTCGTGGAAAACTCGGCCTGAATGCATGTGCGTATAAAGTGTTGTCCTGGATCAGCCTCTGCAGTCGGCCACATGCATGTGAAAGGTCATTTAGTGGAATGAAGCGAACAAAGAACTATTTGCGATCAACAATAACGTCTGACAGGCTGTCGTCGTTAGCCCTGATCCATGTACACCAGGACATGGACATCGATGTGATTAACGTGTTTGCATCACACACATGCAGAAAACTAGACTTCTTATTTGACGTTGTTCTTACATACGACGATGTTCTTATACGTGACGTTGTCTGGAAATAAGGTGAAACTTGATGTCGCTTAATTTTTACTTTTGTATTTGCCTTCGTCAATGATTTGTATGTATTTCAAAACCATTTATAAGGTATACACATGTTTAAAATAGCGTTAACAAGTCGTGGATACCTGCAACTTCTAACAATTGCCTGATTTTACTTTAAAATATAGTGAAATATGGTGAATTGTTTTTTAAATTGAAATACACTTGTATCAATAGGACTATATACACTATAGGTTAGATACCAGTAAATCATTGTGTATCCCTCCGTAGTCGAACGTAGTGCCTATTACTAAAGAGTTCCTTTTTTCTTGTGGTTTAAAAGCCATTTAACAATCTCAGAAATGCCTTTTGTAGTTATATCTTATATCCCATGTGTATCTGAAACGTTGGTGTATTTCATTGGAGGCTAACTTGAGAGGTGAACTTTTGTGGTGTGTTTACTGTGGTATGGGGCTTTTGTCGAAATATGACTGCCGAAACCATGTTTTCTACCGTTGTCTGCATTCAGACGACTGATGCATTTTCTTTGAAGTAACATGACATATCTTTTTTATTGCAATTTTTGGAAGAGGAAAGATTAATCTTAAAATTGATACCATGCTTGCACAATCTGCTAGAAAAATGCTTGGAAAGTTCGTCGTTTTATAAAAGGACCATATGGGAATTGGAATTACTGGTATCTAACCTATAGTATGCCTTTACCACTTGATGTTGCAAAAACAAAAGCCATACATTAAGTTAAAATGGTTTGTTTTAAATTAAAACAAGACAAAAAGGATAAAATATGTTCACAAGATTAACCTAAATAAAAAAGGTTTTAAGGTGGTTTACTGCAGTGCACAGGATGTACTCGTGGGTCATCGCATTTCTAAACAACTAAAATGTCTTGTATTGTTTAAGAATTGAGGAAAAAACAAGTGTATATATTTGATAATTCAACATTTAATATTAATGCAGAAAACCAATAAATCATCAAGCATAAAATTCACGGTAGACATTCCGGTTTCTACAGTGTGGGTTTAAGTAATAATGACCAAAAAAATAGTGTATTAATGAACAATGTTCAATTGCTGTAAATTTCTTGATACATTAATCTAAGTAAATGGTAATGATATTAATGGTCTAAGAAACATATTGATATCTTATAAATATACGCCAAAACGCACCTCAGACACTCTGGGACCAAAAAAGATTCTTGAGGAGCATGCCGCCAAACCCCATAATTTTTCGGCCTACACATTTATTTACACCAAGCTACTCCCCTGCAGACGGGAAGTAAGCAAGCGATGTACAAGATGACAGTTTGTAGATTAAATGTACCGTAAGGAACTTTGGAAAAAAAAAGGTAGCTACACTCTAGACGGGAGCAACTGGAACCAAGAATTATGTAGAGAGTTGACAGTTATTAAATTGGAAGATGCGATGTGTAAGTTGGAAGTTAGGATTTAATCAAGCATGGTGCATTTTTGGCATGTCCTCCATAATGCTACACTGTCAGATTCAGAGAATACGTGTACCTTGTGTTGTATTTAAAAGCATGCTCAGTTAAAAAAAAAATGTCATCCAGCATGTGTACTGACGTTACAAAACCAACAAACTCGGGTATTTTCCACCAAATCGAGGTTTGAAGTGTCATGCACCTATCAATATTTTCCCCTGGGGGGGGGGGGGGGGAAGCGGCGGGCTTACCTAAGGAAATTTGACATATTTTATTCTAATTCCCTACCCTGGAGCCAAGCATTTTGTCTAAATCCCAACAGTGGGAGATGCTTTGGGGCCAATATAAGCGGGATCTAAAATCCGACTAAGTCTATTTCCCGGGACCCGGAATTATTCGGTGTGACAAATTCCCGCATGTCGGGAATCGCTTTCAGTCTAAAGTCCCGTATATGCCCACCGCTCCCACCCCCTGGGTGAAAATAATGATAGGTGCATTATTGTCATTCACAATATCAACAAATAGACAATATAAACACATACGGATAAAAATCGTGTTACAGTCCGATGAAGAATATAATACTGTCAATATAGTCCAATTGTGAATACAAATGAAATCAAAATATTTTCGAAATAGTAAAACTCGGACACTGTGTCTTTAAACCATTGCTGGGCCGTTTTCACCAACCCATTCTTAGACTTAAGAATAAAGAATAAAGAATAAACTAAGGAAAAATGCTTTTGCGACCGCAAGTATACTTGGTACCAATGGTTCTTTAGTACTTAAAAAATCGTTATAAATAAAGAGTGTTGTAATTATATTTGTTGAATACTGGGTACGATTGACATTTACGGCGCTCCTAGACAAAGTTTAAGGACTATTCTTTATTCTTAGTCTTAAGTCTAAGAATAGGTTGGTGAATACGGACCAAGAATTGGCTAGCAGTTCTATGCATATACTAGTAAAGTCTGTATATTTGGAAGGGTAGTCAGTTAGGTGCGTTTGAAAGGTTACTGATGCTTATCGAAGGTTCGTCATCTTGCGCAGATGCATTCATCTCACTTTCCTCTAATTCATTGGCCGTTTCGTTCTGTGTCGTGCCTGGCGTATTGGTCTCCGGAGTAGTTTTCCACAACCACCTCATGCAGCCGTTGACCATTGACATGGTGCGCAAACAATATTACTGACGATGGTAAGACGATGGGTCTCGAAAAACACACGAGGAAGAATCCCAATAAAGGCTACGAACGCACCAAGATATATGAACCAACAGATACGGGATCTGTCCTGCAAGAAATGATTGCAGTTGGAACACTATTTTCTGTCAGATTAAACTAAATGTTTACTGGTGGCGATGTGCTTTCAGATAATACTCCATTATTGTCTTAAATAACTGATATACACCTTAAAGGGACTGTGCCTTCCAAAAAGTGATCTCTAGAGGCACTTACAATTCCAAAGAAAAGGGCCCAAACAAAAACGATCGAACGACTAGGCGCAGATATAGTCCCTATAAATCTTGTTTACCTACCATGAAAAAATACTAACACAACAAACGCTATAACAATGTATGAACCAAATTATAATTGAAATAGCTTAGATTAAAAGATTAACATGAGAACTTCTGTATGTTATACTAACCCACACCAACATCTTTGTAGTTCTCTGATGGGTTCGCACCATATGAAACGTTATACGATATATGCAGTATGCGCACTGAATTGCCACTACCAGATTCTATAAGACGGAAAATACAGTGAAACCTTTAAAATAATGATTTGATAGATCGGCTCTAATCTGATGGACGTAATATCGGGTGTTATTTCAATGTTATAAGTAGTTCAGCAACAGTTATATTTATGTAGGAAACATTAAAGGGAAAATGTCATCGAAAATGGCCTCAAAGGGGCAATTTCTAAAAAAAATCTGAAATTCAGATATTAATGCTGGCCCATAATAACAATTAATACAGGGCATATATACTGGAAACAGAGTGTATGCATTCTGAGATAAAAATCAATATATAATAAGGGTCGTGTTTGTTTGGCCCTTGAAATGTTTACATTATGACCTTAGAATTGTGAACATTTTGTATAACCATAGTTTACGCACGATTCCTTACCAAGCAGAATAGGAAGTTGGCTAAAGCACTATCTACTGTCAATTCTTCGTATGGCTCCTAAGTCGGGAGTTCGTTACCCACTTTTAAACGTGTTTGCTAATTTGTTTTTATCAAATATCTCACAATGTATTTTTATTTTATACAAACGTCTTAGTATAGCTTAATACTATCATATAATATTATTTATAGTGCCCGAAGCCATTTCGTTTTTCGTTGATGTAGTCCCTTTAATAGCTAGCAGTTGTTAGAGACGTTACCACAATCCCGAAGAGGAATGATAGGAATTGGCCACCGAATGCCGGAGTCAGGGACTTCAGGATCATGGCAACAATGGGTAATGCCAACAGTACGAGTCCCTGCAGACCGTGCAGTACTCCTCCGATACATAAAGCCACCAGCGGATCCTGCTCTAAAAGAACAAAAAGAGTATTTATGTGCAACAGTTAAATAGTTTTTAGACTGTTAGCGGAATCCAACGGTCTTTTGAGAGGGTACTTTCCAAAACAGGTATCGCGGAAAACTATTTGTCTTTGCAGGCTACGAGTCAGTAAATCGAATCCTGAAAGGGTCCTTCTTCAAAACAGCAACAATTCACGAATGTTTTTACCTTTTAAATATTTAAGATTATGTATGTCATGTGTATTATAATGTGTATCCTTCTTTCCTATAGATTCAGCCATTCCTATAGATTCAGCCACCCCTAGATAATGGAAATTAACAATTATTTCTTATAAAACTTGTGTTAGCTATCTGTATTGAGATTCTATTCTGTAATTCTATCACACACGTATTGTTTTGGTTTTGAAAATTGCGAATTTTAGATTTTGTCTGAGAAAATGAAGATTTTAAAAAGAAATTCCCCAAAATTGCTACACACTTTGTGCATAAGCCAAAAATGTTGTAAACATTCATTTTCAAACAGTATGCTAGTGTGTGTTAGGTTAATAAATAATGCTTCTAATGAATTATATCAAATTGTAACACAATGTTAGTGTTTTCTTATCAAAATGAAGACTGAACCAAATGATAGGAAACATCTGACAAATTCATAGTTGCTAGGGTGCCTTCATAGAATTGGTCAGTAACTTAGTAAATTGCTTATCTCTACATTTTATGGCCTTTTATTTAGTAGGAGAGACCTTTAATTTATAGATAAAAGTATCACTGGTGTTGAAATTGAGCTAATTTAGGGTACACATGCAGTTTAGCTCTTAAGTGGCCGAATATACAGGAAAAGAGGCTGTATTATGTGATTTATTACAATTACAGTTTCCAAAAAGTCAATTTATTAAAAATGTCATGTCAAATTTAGGGCACCCCCTGTATATAATTCACATAGCTTGAAAAAATGTGTGTTTATTACTTACTTAATTTACAAATAAATGTTTATTATGATGCCGTATACGATAGAATAAGAAGCCATAAATCAAGTTTAAAGGTTGGAAATTGAACTTCATTCAAACTATGGTGTGTTTTTTTAGCAAATATGCACTCGTTTAGTTTCTTTTGTCACCGACATATTTTCTACACTGTCAGCGTTTTGATTTGTTATGCTCTGGTGTAATTTTTCAACCTCCACGCAGGGATTTGCCTACTTCCGAGCAAAGAGCGCAACCTCCGCGCAGAGATCTGACTGGTTCCGAGCATAGCTCTAATCAAATCCCTGCCGTTATAACAAACCACGTTATGTTGATCGATTTAAATCTTTTATTATTTATGGTTTTAATTAGTTATTTTATTTTTCTGTTTTCATTATTGACTGCAAACGATATATAACAAGTCCAAATATGTAGAAAATTGCACAGAGTTGCATTAAATAAATAAAAATTACAAACACGTAATCCTTCCACATCTGGAAGGATTTTTACTTGTGATGGCAGTGGTTATCGTTAACCGATAGGGGAGGTAACCGCTGTTATCGTTAACCGATAGGGGAGGTAACCGCTGCGAGGAGTTTGCAAGAGCGTACTCGTTCATTCGCCGGAAAGAGGAAGTAACCGCTGTGAGGAGCATGGTTCGTAAATTAGCAAGGGAAGTAACCTAGTTTGGGAACATAACAGTCAGTGTACTGGGTATACAGTTACATAGATCGACTTCACGTTATGTATTAGACATTCGATATTCACATTGTCCCAGGAGCCATGCAGGAAGTTTCATTGTTAAATGTTATTAAATGTACATGTACTTATAAGACTATACATTCTTAAGAGCTGCTTATTTTACGTTCATACATCGAGTGACTTGAACATTAAAAACAATGTTCATTCTAAACACAGCCACATTTAAACTCGTCCCCACAGAATTAATAAGCAGTTTAACACATGAACTTTTGCAAAATGATTTATATTTAAAAAGTACTTTTTCAAAATCTGTTAACAAATACAAAATAAATGCATATAAGTAAAATGTACAGCATACCTTTATTTTCCATTTCGACCGTATATTGAGTAGATAATTACTAATGAATTGGTATTTGAAACACAGTCTATCGATATGTGTTTTTAACAGAGCGGAATATGGTAAAATTCCACTCGATACATGTGGGTAGTTCATAAAGTATGCCTGTACTGCCTTAAGCCCCAGTCACACTGAGTCGTCGGACTTTCGAATCGCAGGACTCTGGAGTTTCTTGACATATTTGCCCAAGTCGCAGGACTCCGCACGACAACACAAAACATCAATACGTCCTGCGTTGGTCCTGCGCTGGTCTTGCATCGACGCAAATTGTATTTAAAACCAATGCAGGTTAATTCAGTCGTAGGTTGGCGTAGTAGTCGTACGTTAAGAATGCAGGACCACGTGGACGTAGGTAGGTGTTTGCTGTTTTTAAGTACGGCTACGCATGACAACGTACTACAGCTTACGTCGACTTAAGTTTTCATTTATGCAGACATACGAGTTCGCGCGGTACACTTTACTGACATTCATGTTCATTGTTTCTGTTTTTTGTTGCACAATTTTAGTTCAGTAGCTTTTCCGGACTGCCACAATGAAACAGTGACCATAACCCTATCCCTGTGATACGATGTCACATGATATCTGGATCTGGGCTTATCAGTGCGTACGGAGTTTAAGAGAAATATTGTATCAACTAAATAAGGCCCATTCCCACAATATATCGACAAAGTTTACTGAGGTACATAAGATATTGCATTGAAAACTGGATAGATACGCATAATACGTGTACTAACATACTCAAGGAAAACTTTACTGGTTATAATTAATGTCCTTTCATTACTGAAGAATATGTAGAACCATTTATCATTTTGATGGTAAAGTACGTACCATCGATGGCATACAAAACAAAATAGCATTATTGTTTTCTAAGTTGAGAGGGTATAAGGCTCCGCTAAATATGTAACAAGTATACATATACGAGGGTTGTCCCAAATTAGCGTATACCGGTAATTGGTTAAAAGAAAGAATAATATCATGAGGTTATTTGTTTGAGCAGGTGCCCATGTAATATCTGTATCTTTTACACCTGCAGAATGAATTTGAGTCTATTTAATCATATTATATTTCGCCGGTAAAGCCGTGCCTGAGCTATAGCAATCGTTCAGTTGTGATTGCGAAGCAATTATGTTTGAGACGTACTTGGAGAGAAGTCTTGGGCAGCCAGCTTGTTTACATTGTATCTATTAATAAAATAATGAATAAAGTTATAAAGACATACCAGTTTTGCTCTGAGATTATACAAATGGGTTTTAACAATCATATTTATGTACAAAAATGGACACTGATTACGGTAATAATGAAGGTAACGGTAATACATTTCACAACAAGAGATATAGAAATGTCACAAAAAAGTGTTTTAATTTCCAACAGCTGGAAGAAGCTTTCTGTGACATGCAAATATTTGGTTTAAATATCTCATCTGACGGGAACTTGATTACAGTAGTCCTGTGAGCTTGGTCGAAATTCCTTGAGAAATGTGGGAGCTGCGCTCGGAAAATATTGTTCTCTCTAGTATGTGCAAAATTAACAAAGGGCCATAATTCCGCCCAAAATGATCGAATCACAAAAGCCTGACACCATCCGCTGGGGCACTTGATGGCAATAGTTCTGAGAAAGTTGGGTCGAAATCCCTTGGGAAATGTAGGGGAAGATGCATTCTGAAGAGATAGTTCACTAAATATATAACACGTGCAAAATACTAGTAAACAAAGGAAAATAATTGCGCCTAAAATAATCGATTCCTAAAAGCCAGACAATATGCGCTGGTGCACTTGGTGACAATAGATCTGTGAAAGTTTGGTCAAAATCCATTGAGAAATGTAGGAGAAGTTGCGCTCTGAAGAGATTGTTAACTATATGTTACATACTAGCATGTGCCAAATAAACAAAGGACCATAATTCTGCCCAAAATGACCGAATCACTAAGATCCGATAACATGCGCAGGGGCACTTGGTTACAATATTTGTGTGAAAGTTTGGTCGAAATACCTTGAGAAATGTAGGAGGACTTGCGCTCCAAAGAGATTATTCACTGTATGTTACACACTAGTATGTGCAAAATAAACAAAGGGCCGTAATTCTGCCCAAAATGACCGAATCACTAAGATCCGATAGCATGCGCAGGGGCACTTGGTGACAATATTTGTGTGAAAGTTTGGTCGAAATACCTTGAGAAATGTAGGAGGAGTTGCGCTCTGAAGAGATTATTCACTATATGTTACACACTAGTATGTGCAGAATAAACAAAGGGCCATAATTCTGCCCAAAATGACCGAATCACTAAGATCCGATAACATGCGCTGGGGCACTTGGTGACAATTTTGTGTGAAAGTTTGGTCGAAATACCTTGAGAAATGTAGGAGGAGTTGCGCTCTGAAGCGATTATTCACTATATGATACATACTTGTATGTGCAAAATAAACAAAGGGCCACAATTCTGCCCAAAATGACCAAATCACTCAGATCCGATAACATGCGCTGGGGCACTTGGTGACAATACTTGTGTGAAAGTTTGGTCGAAATCCCTCAAGAAATGTAGGAGTTGCGCTCTGAAGAGATTATTCACTATATGTTACATACTAGAATGTACAAAATAAACAAAGGGCCATAATTCTGCCCAAAATGACCGAAACACTAAGATCCAATAACATGCGCTGGGGCACTTGGTGACCACGGTTGTATGAAAGTTTGGTCGAAATACCTTGAGAAATGTAGGAGTTGCGCACTTCAATACCGCCCCCGCCGTCCCGCTCGCCTGCCGACATTGGCCAATCCAATAACCAGAGTTTTCCTTCAGAAGAACTGATAAACAAATGGGAGTGATATAATAATGGACAGACGATAACCTTTTGTGCTTTTTAATTTTTTGAATGTTTTACTAAATATATAAAACATAAAATAGGAAACAACAAAAATGTTATTTAACAACCTAAAAATATAATAATATACAAAGAGCAAAACAAACCTGCATAGTAAAACAGTGGCTAACCACTTTCAAGATGTAGATGCCAAGTTTTAACAACGGACAGTTACAAAACATTGTCAAAATAAATTTATTTCTTGACATTAAAACATTTTGTATTTGGCAGCAATGATAAATACATGTACCCCCTTCTTAAAAAGTAAAACAATTGTGTCTACCCTGAAACTTTCTCACAGCCAGTATCACCTTAATTAGCCTAAAAATACAACAAGTATTGTAATGAGCGTTTAGTTTTTTCCCCAATATTTTGTTCATCATCCCACAAAATGGGAGGCATTTGTGGGGGCATAAAAACACATCAATGATAGGTATAATCATGTTTGTAAAATAAAAAAAAGAAACAATTGTTTAATATGTAATATGGAATTAAGATAAAGCATACATTTCAATTGTAAGATAAGTATTAACATATAAAGAACATAATGGCATATAAAACTAGGTTACACTGTGAAGCATTTACTTAAAATGAAATATATACCCGTAGTATAGGTACTGTATGCAGTATTTACACATAATTAAATTTCATACAAACGTCACATCTTGTGAAAATAATACATCGCACATGTACTCAATATCTTAGTGCAAAACTGATACATACACATATATATCTGAATCTCAATAAAAAACATTGGCACTAAAATAAATAGATTATTGTTTTGGCATATGTATGTACATGTAACAACGTTGCGTCTACAACATCAGCTCATTTTAAATAAATTAATATATATATTCAAATGAATTAATATATATAAATTTAAGTAAAATACACAATTTAGATTTTTGATATTTTAAACAATCCATCTAGCACATACATGTAAATGTGTTTATATAACAAATGAACTGTTTGTTTCTGTAACTGTTAATGATTAGTACATGTATATTGAATACGGTATGACATGTGTTTGAATAACTTCAAATTAAAATGCAGAATATTTACAAAATATACATTATTATGAAAAATAAATAAATTTAATGAACTAAAACATAACATAACAAAGACTTTCACCACATTCTTTGGTCATATGCAGTTGTTTTGGTATAAATAACTAATACTCACTGTACAACTAATTTGTGGAATAATATTGGTAGCTTGTATTATTATCATGGAACTTATATCATAATAATAAAATACCAATAAATATGTTAAAATGTTACTCATACACAGATGATGTATACAATGATTAAGATGCAGCATCTTAGATGTACACTAATGTTGTACAATTAGGTGAACAATTCTGTCATACATAACAAAATCTCTATATATCAAGTGGAATGGATGCAATTATTTTTTTAAGGATCTCTTAACTATTATGTAAACTCTGCAATGACTAACGATATTTTCAACATCCAAATGCATTAGCACTGTTTACAGAATGCAAAATTCTTCCATTTCATTGTACATACATTTTTCATCTACTCGAAGTTGGAGCTTTCACAATTACAAAATGAAATACAAGCTTAGGAATTATTACCCCATTGTTTAATTAGGAAATAATGTTCGTCCAAATCGTTGTTTATTGGCTAATAAACAACGATTTGGAGCTCTGATGCATATGACTTAAATAAAATTAAAATAAAATTAGAAGTTGAACACGTTAAAATAAGCAAGAATCCCAATATGTTCGTAGCATCAACACAATCATCATAGTGATGTCACTTTTATGTTGCGTACACATTGAACAGTGACATCACTTCTATAGGTGTACAAGAGAGACAATAATAGCAGTGGTATATAAACTCATTAAACGGCAAAGCTGTGTCGGAAGTGGTTATTGGCTCTCCAACCCTGTATTAGCACTAGGGACAAAGCCCTCATGCTAAAACAGGTGTATCGTGCCAATAGCTACTTCCGGCATGGCTTTGCCGTTTAGTTAGTGCTTATTATATATAGTAGATTTGTCAGTTATAAAAAATAATTAACTCACACAGTTACATATCTGATAACAATGACACATCCTATAACATTTCCCTAAAACCAGGCTATGCTCATGCATACCCAGGGACCATATTGTTGGTACAGCTAGAACTGGCACCAATTGGGGGTCAAACAGGCCTAAAAATCCTGAATAAACTATTTGATCAGAATTATGCATCCAATGTGTTCAGAAGTAGGCATCAATGTGCTCAGACTTAGGCATCAATTTGGTCAGAAGTAGGCATCCAGGTGTTCAGAAGTAGACACCCATGTGTTCAGAAGTAAGCATCCAGGTGATTGGAAGTAGGCATCAATGTGTTCAGAAATAGGCATCCGGTCGTTCAGAAGTAGGCATCCAGGTGTTTGGCAGCCAGTTTTAGGAAGTAGAGATGAGATCCATGCATGGATATCTTGCTTGATACAGTCAACCATGAAGCTAACTCCACACTTTCCCCTGCCTGAAAATCAATGACAAAACCCTTTAAAAATTCAGTCTCTAAACTAAAAAATCAACAATAATGAAAATATAAGACAAATAATGTTTGTGCTTACATAACCATTGTGCATGGATTGCGATATATACTATCAGGCAAATCGGAAACAAAAAGCTAGTGCGCATGCCAGCTGCAATACTACAACACATGGATTCATCTCCCATGACTGGAGTTGTTTGCTACATTATTGCATATTTTCAATAATATTTGACCTATTTTAGTACTTACCCTCAAATGTAGATGTTTCAGTAGATTCCCCTCGTGGTCATGGTAACTATAGACTTGAGTTTCAAGCCAGGCATTGTCTGTGTTGCGCTGGTCATCTGCATATCCCTCGTATATCTAGACATACATAAGAATAAAAAGATAACTGTTTATTTTAAATTATAAAAAAGTTCTAATGAAAGAAGTAGATTGATTCAATTATAGTTGAATTTGTCAACTTCCAAAGTTCATCATCGTTAAGTCAGTGTATGGCGTATAATGAAGGTGTTTCTAAAATACTGATGACCCCTTTAATGATGCCCAGCTTGAAATAAGATTCTTATGTTGACCTCAAATACAATTGTGGCGCATCGTGGGAAAACTGGACTTAAAGCATGTGCGTAAAGTGTCATTCCGGATTAGCCTGTGCAGTCCGCACAGGCTAATCCGGGACGACACTTTCCGCCTAAAGTGGATTTATGGTTAGAAGACACTTCATTGAAACAGAAAATACCATAAAAGCAGAAAGTGCCATCCCGGATGCGGACTGCACAGGCTAATCCGGGACGACACTTTACGCACATGCATTAAGACCGGTTTTCTCAAGACGCGCCACAATTATAAGAGTTGAGAATTATCAAGAACATATCAGCTGTGATAGTCAATCAGGGAATATCTTCAAGGGACTTCTTCACAGATTTGTGTATTGTTTAAGTATGCCATTAAATGTCTTAACTTGACAGATTTAAGCATCTGAACTAAAGAGCTCAAGTATAATAGTTCACGAAAAGGATAAAAAAAACGAAAAGAAAAAAGTTACTCCCACCAGGAGTTCGAACCTCAGACCTCCAGATCAAAAGGTTAACACCTTAACCACTCGGCCATTCCGATTTCTATTTTTAAATCTCCACTTTTTACTTTATGTAAGTGTTGTCAATAATCTTTTACAAACCTTGACTCCTTTTCTCCAAACTTTCTTCAACTTTCTTTGGAAATGTCTCTCAGATTTTCCGTGTTCTAGTGTTCCCAACGCCTCCTCCGTGAATTCTGCCTTCAGGTGGTCTGATGGCAGACAGGTTGGGTTGGTGAGAATTGCCTGCAAACAGGTAATGACAAATTAGGTTAAGGGCTGTTAAAGTATGGACTAAGTTATATGTAATATGTACTTATTCAAGTCAGATGAAAATTTCAAATTTTTGGTTTTACCTGAATAAATAGTTAAATTCAATTTATAAACCAAATAAAAAATATCTTTGTGCAATACTTAAATTTATTTACTTCCAAAGTCAAGAGATCAACAGCGTAATTGGGGATTTAAGCTTTGAGCAACTGGACCCAGATCCCATTCCTAAAAGTGACAAGACTTGCTGGTTAAGTATTGAAAAGATTTGCTGGTTTAAAGTCTTGCTGGTTAAGTATTGAAAATACTTGCTGGTAAAAAGACTTGCTGGTTAAGTATTTAAAAGACTTGCTGGTTAAAAGACTTGCTGTTAAGTATTGACAAGACTTGCTGGTTAAAAGACTTTCTGGTTAAAAAAGTATTGAAAATACTTGCTGGTTAAGTATTGAAAAGACTTACTGGTTAAAAGACTTTCTGGTTAAAAAAGTATTGAAAATACTTGCTGGTTAAGTATTGAAAAGACTTGCTGGTTAAGTTATCACAAATGTTACTCACGCCAGGAAGGGCCCATTGCTGATTGTCCGTCCGTATGACCGCAACAAACTCCAAGACTGGTTTTCCCTCCTGAACAACTGGGTTGCCATCTGCATCCATCTTCCACCTACAGAACCAGTCACTTGTGTAAATATTTGAAATTTTATCAAAATTACCAACTTTTAATCCTGGTACTCTGATTTAGTACATCAGTAAATGCATACAAAGTGCACATGTTGAAATACATGTGTTTCTGGATCCCTGTTATATTTGACCATTAACCACAGAACATGTAATCAACACAACTTCACTATTAACATAATAAACAGCGTATGTACTGTCAAAAGTAAATGCTTCGGAAATAAAAGCATTGAATGACCATCATACACTGATGAAGTCAATTTCTTAACAAGAGGGCCATGATGGCCCTAGGTCGATCACCTGAGTTTAAGGCATCATAATGGCTAATAACAAGAGGGAAAAATGGCACTAAACCCATTACCTGAGTATAAAAATCTGGGCCTTGCAGGTTCATAAGTTTTTTAGTCTATATAAACCATGTGACCCACAGGGCGTGGCCCCTTTCTACCTAAGGGGCATAATTTGAAAAACATTTGTAGTGGACCACTATTCAATGTTACATACCAAATATGAAACCACTGGGCCTTGCGGTTGCAGAGATTTTTAAAGTCATTTTGCTATTTAAATGTATATAAACCATGTGACCCCCAGGGGCATCATTGGAACAATCTTTGTAGAGGACCACTCCACAATGTTTCACGCAAAATATAAAACCTCTGGGCCTTACAGTTTCAACAAGGAAGATTTTTAAGGCCCACTTGCCATAAAAGTCTATATAAACCATTTGACCCCCGGGTAATGGCCACTTTTTACCCCATGGGCGTACTTTGAACAATCTTTGTAGAGGACTACTATACAATGTTACATATTAAATACAAAACACTCCGGTTTCAGAGGAGATTTTAAAGTCATTTTGCTATTTAAGTCTATATAAACAGTGTGACCCCCAGGGCTGGGCCAGTTTTGACCCCTGAGACATCATTTGAACAATCTTTGTAGAGGACAACTATACAATGTTACAGACCAAATATAAAACCTCTGGGCATAGCAGTTTCAGAGGAGAAGATTTTTAAAGTCATTTTGCTATTTAACTTTTAAGTCTATATAAACCATGTGACCCCGGGGCGTGCCCAGTTTTGACCACAGGGGCATCATTTGAACAATTTTTGTAGAGGACCACCATTCAATGTTACATACCAAATATGAAATCTCTGGGCCTTAAGGTTTCAGAGGAGAAGATTTTTAAAGTCATTTTGGTATGTAAGTCTATATAAACCATGTAATCCCCGGGGTAGCCCAGTTTGACCCCAGTGGCATCATTTGAACAATCTTTGTATAGGACCACTATACAACGTTACATAACAAATATGAAACCTCTTGGCCTTGCAGTTTCAGAGGAGAAGATTTTTAAAGTCATTTTGCTATTTAAGTCTATATAAACCATGTGACCCCCGGGATGTGAACAGTTTTGACCCCAGGGGCATCTTTTGAACAATCTTTGTAGAGGACCACTATACAATGTTACAAACCAAATATGAAACCTCTAGGCCTTGCAGTTTCAGAGAAGATTTTAAAAGTCATTTTGCTATATAAGTTTAAATAAACAATGTGACTCCTGGGGCATGGCCAGTTTTGACCCCAGGGCCATTATTTGAACACTCTTTGTAGAGGACCACTATACAATGTTTCATACCTAGGACACTCACCTGAGACCTTGTAACCCAATTTGAATTTGCATCCCCGAGGCGTGGCTTATTTTTATCCCAGGGGCATAAGTTGAAAAATCTTGAACAAACCTCTGGGCCTTTCAGGTAAAGACTTTTAAAGTCATTTTGCTATGTAAGTCTATATAAACCATGTGACCCCTCGGGGTGTGGCCAGATTTGACCCCAGGAGCATAATTTAAACAATCTTTGGAGAGGACCACTATGCAATGTTACGTACCAAATATAGGAAAGCTGTGGGCCTTGCCATTCCAAAGGAGAAGATTTTTAAAATCATTTTGCTATTTAAGTCTATATAAACCATGTGACCCCCTCGGGCGTGACCAGTTTTGACCCCAGGTGCATAATTTGTAGAGGACTAATATACAATGTTACATACCAAATATGAAACCTCTAGGCCTTGCGGTTTCAGAGGAGAAGAATTTTAAAGTCATTTTGCTATTTATGTCTATATAAACCATGTGACCCCTGGGGTGTGGTCTGTTTTGACCCATGGGGCATAATTTGAACAATCTTTGTAGAGGACCACTATAGGATGTTACATACCAAATACGAAATCTCTGGGCCTTGCGGTTTCAGAGGAAAATATTTTTAAAGACTTTGTACTCAGATGAGCTAAAAAGTTTGCAGATTTGAGAATGGGCCCTTGCATATGGGTTCAATGAACTCTTGAAAATGACACATTATGCAAAGGTTACGGATGCTAACTGTAAACATTATTCAAGCAATATCTAGAATTTGGTTTTAACGATAAAAGAGTTAAAAGCCATTCTTCTTGTCAGTATGTTGTGCTGTTTTCCACAAATAAAGGTATGCATGGCAATCCGAACAACCTATATACAAGGTATTGTTAGAAGATGTGAACCATATTTTCTGCACACCTGGTTACGACAGGGTCCCCTGCATGGTTCGGGCCCCAATGCCCCAACAGACCACGCCCCTGCAGGCCCGTGCGACCTCTGGGGTTGAGAGGAAGCCCATCTATCACTTGGTAATTGCCCATGTAACTGCGACGACATACGTTAAACACCGTGTCATCTGCGTTGAACATGAAAATCGTACTCATGCGATCCTGAGGTTTCCTGCAAAAAATTGAGATTATCATATCACTGCGAGCATACAAGATCAAATAAATATCTCACAATCTTGGTAATGAGCGGAAATATGAGTTGTCAAGCCCACAGCATACTAGTATTAAAAACTACAAAATATTTATTTTAATATAATTTTAATAATCAAAAACTTATTGCCACATTTAATTATATAAACTGAAACAAAACAGTGTACATCGCAAACAAATTTGTTTTCCATTAATGCAAAATGCACAATAACCAAAGATGTAGAAAACAAGAACTTGCATGCGCATGATGTCTGGGTCAGCCCAGGATGGCCGACTCAACACTTCCCTTGCCGTGTACACACTCGGGCTGTATTCCGGGTAGCTTGTCTGTAACAGGAGATACAACTTACAGTCTGTTTACATGGAACAATTGCAGCATGTTCAATAACGGACAAAAACAGTAAATAGATCATCCCCTCATTATTAACTAAATTTATAGTAGCAGTCTGTCTGACAAAAACAATGACACAAATAAAGAACAAAGATGGGTCTGCCCATATGTGTGTATGAACGGATATGCTTTTCTGTGAGCGCATGACCTAAGTGTGTTTGTCCTTGAATGCATGAATGAATGTGGATTTGTAGGTTCGGTTTTCATAAAAAGGGGTGTGTGCATACATGAGGATGGATTTTTCTAAATGTACAAGAAACAAGAAATCTTAACCAGAGCATTATGCCGATGACGACACCCGCAAACTTGTAAACAGTATAGCTTGAACTATTAGGTGAGTAGTTGAGCTAAAGTCATGGCAAGGGTTGAGCAAAAAACTATTGTATCTGATACAGAAATGTAAAGCAGATACAACACTTTCACCCTCAATCTTCAATATCTTAATTTGGCAAGTGTTCAGTAGTAAACTGAAGTAGTATTTAGACTGTTGGCAGAAGCCAACGGTCTTTTAAGAGGGTTATTTCAAAACAGGCATCGTGGAAAACTAGTTTTTTTCTTTGCAGCCTATTTAGTCAGTAAATCGAAATCAGAAAGGGTCCTTCAAAACAGCAAAATTTCACACCCATTTTTGTACATCTGAATTATTTAAGATAATGTATGTAATATGTATTATAATGTGTATATCATGTGATTTATTACAATTACAGTTTGTAAAAAGGTCAATTAAAAAAAAACAAAACTTTAAACTAACGACACCCCTACTTTTGCTATTTATTTGTATGTAACCAAAATATTTACTGGAGTGTCCTGGAATAAGGCCACCAAATTAATACGCTACATCAGTTATTTTTTTATTCGTTGCGAAAGTGTTTTTATCTTGTTACCAATTCTCATTCTGAATATTCTGAAAACACATTACAGCAATTTATTAATTTTAAACTGTACTATGGACAATTGATAGCTTGCATCGTATGATCTATTTTGACTCAGTAGGCTACGAACAAAGATCTATAAATAAACATGTTTATTTATAGATCTTAGGTTACAAAGCACTAACAATCGGTGCGCCTATCTACAACACTTCATCGGTTCATCATTCTGGCCATGCAGGTTGACTTGTTAACTGGCATATATATAATTCCATTTGCATAAGATAATTAGCTCAAACTAAATATTGTTTTGTTAGTTACAAATGAGTCATTGTGATGTCGTATACTATTGAATAAAAGCCAAATTATAAAGTTTAAAGGTTGTAAATTGAACTACGTTCAGACAAATGTTTCTTTTTAGCAAAAATACACTCATAATTAACATGTTTTTAGTTTCTTTTGTCGCCAACAGTCTTTCTACGCTGTCAGCGTTTTGATTTAATATGGACAAAAACCAACAAGCATCCACCACAATGACATGTAAGTTAGATGTTCTTACAGTCCATGGAACTTTGTCATCTGGAACAGGAAACCTGGTGACGTCTGACCCAAGGTACGGGGAGATTCTAGAGCGAAAGTGGGTCCTGAACTGTTCGTCAAAGAATTTCTCAACTCTCTGCTTGTCTTCCAGAGCTTTTCGTTCTTGCCGCTTTTTCTCTGAAGCAATTGTGAAAGGCAAAATTAAACAATTTGTTTTCAAAAGTTGATCAATTGTTTGAATGTTTTCTTGCAAATTAGACATGAAGATTAAGGCAAATATACAGTATCACACATTTCAAAAAAAAAATTATTGAAAGTATCAACTCGAAAGCGCTTGGAGAGTGTACATGTCTGCTAAGACAACTCATTCCCTCCTTCTCTTGCGCGGCTAATGATGCAACATAATGTGGCAATTTGCCCTATCCACCAATTGAAAAGAATCCAGATCATTACCAACATCTTTTAATTTGTTTATCAGCCCATTTCCAACCTTCCCTGAAAATTTCTTGCACATCTGTATAATTATTTTTCGGCATAGCTGTCTAAGATCACTTTTGACCTAGATTTGTTGCGGTAATTATGCTGCGGGGAAAATTGATTGCCAATAGAATTGGTCAAATTTTCTAATTTTAGGGAATGCAAACTTTAAACATTGGTTTAACGTTAACCAATAACTGTTGCATATTTGGGGATTAAAATTTACATAATTGTTAACATAAGCGATTAAAATAAAGTTATAAACATATTTTCGACATACACTCTAGAAATTAACATAATTATGAACAATTTCACTCTATGTATGTCATGATCAGAATGTTATATTCATTCACATAATGAAAAAGAGGATATTTGTTTGTTTCCGGTGTGATAATGCGTGATATCATCACAGGAAAGGGAGACAAATAATATTTTCACCAGTGCTTGCGCGAGTGAAAATATGTAAATTGTCAGTACTATTTTCTCTATAATGCATAGTAATCATGGTTAGTTATAAACATTCCTGCGCCATGTTGGATTACGATAAAATGTGCCGTGGATCAGTTAAGCAATTTAAACCACACATTGTTTTTACTCTAGGCAATAACATGGCAGCGTGTCTACAGTACAACAGTCTACTATGCTGTACAGTATATTCATAGGCAACGCACAATCCGGTTTTCTAGATGTATTTAAGTTTAAATTAGGGTCAACGGTTACCAAAATTGGTATCCGGTTATTCGTATGTAACATCCGGATACTATCCGGATAACCGTAGAGATCGGCATTGGCGGCCGGAATCGTCCACACGTAAAAGTTGCAAAATTAAGTTCACATCTAGACGATACTTCTATTTTGAAAACACAATACTATTTCATTATTGAAAAAAGTACATGTAACAAACTACGTCGATTTCTGTTCGTAAATTGTGCGTTTTGTTTGTTTGTGTTGCGTGCAATGTTGTTATGCCCTTCAATTAAAGTACCCCAATATAAAGTGGTATATTTCTAGTATTTTTCTGAAAAGTAAGCAAAACAAATATTAGCAAATTTGATCGAGCTTATATTTCCTATTATTTTATCATTGAATAAAAATATTATTGTACGCTGTAACCGACTGCCGTCCCCGTGAATTAATTCTAGCCGATACAACTCTAGCAGGAGAATAATTCTAAAAATAGCGCGCTGTAAAGCTGTGTTAATACACACAGAAGACAAAGTAATGACATTTCAATATTAATTTCAACACAGATTGTCTTTTTTAAAGACATTTCTTGTTTGTGTTAAGTTTAAACTAACAACCATGCAGTGAACAAATTTACCTTAGCTGACAAGAACATAAAATGTAAGGGAAATCTAGCTACAATCACAATTATGCAGGTAAATTACATAGCATTTGTATGTAACATTCTTTATTATGATATAATAATAAATGAAGATTGAAAGATTTCTGTATTATGAAGTTTGTAATAATATTGGTGACCTGATTTCGATTACTATTTTTTAAATATACTAGAAAAATGTACTAAAACAACTGGCACAAAATTTTGCTTATCTATTGAATAAATAAAGATTTAAAAAAAATGAGTAATTAAAATATAATAAAGAAAGCTAAGGAGGTCTTTACAAAAATGCTGTTACATTGTAGCTAGCTATACTACACATTCAGGGTTAACAAAGGAGTTCCAAGACATTGTCCACTATAGACGTTTCCACAAATGTCAATCCTATGGATAATTTTATCCAGTCATTGTAGTGTCAATCATATGGATAATTTTATCCAGTCATTGTAGTGTCAATCATATGGATATTTTTATCCAGTCATTGTAGTGTCAATCATATGGATAATTGTATCCAGTCATTGTAATGTCAATCATATGGATAATTGTATCCAGTCATTGTAGTGTTAATCATATGGATAATTTTATCCAGTCATTGTAGTGTCAATTATATGGATAATTTTATTCAGTCATTGTAGTGTCAATCATATGGATAATTGTATCCAGTCATTGTAATGTCAATCATATTGATAATTTTATCCAGTAATTGTAGTGTCAATCATATGGATAATTTTATCCAGTCATTGTACTCTAATATCCCATGTTTAACCAATTTTACACAATAGAGCACAAGGTTAAGCTTGTGATGTCTTTGTGATTATCGATGACTGGTTATTAGTCCTTGAACAATAGCGGGGGGAGAATTTTAATGGTAGTGGCAAAACAACTGAAAAGGTCAATTCTACAGTCATTCTGGGTTAACAAAATAGACAGTTACGACTAGGTTATACCAACCAACATTAATAAAAAAAGTAATCAGATCAAATGACATCTAAGGTTATGCTTCACACATTATTTTCGAATTAAGCATTCACAAAAATGTTACACAGAGCTAAAAAAAATTGCTCACAGTAGCTCACAGTCTCCTTCAAACATGCATGGTACAAATAAAGTCACACAGTAATGACAGCAGGCTGTCAACCAAGTTCCCTAGAAAAAATAGGAACAATATAGGAATATTTTCACCAAAAATATAGGATTTTCGCCTATTTGTTGGACAAAATACAGGAATTTTACAGTAACAAGAAATGTCTTTAAAAAAGACAATCGGCGTAGAAATTAATATATGTAAACAATTATGTAAATTTGTAATCCCCAAAAGTATGCAACAGTTATTGGTATACGTTCAACCACTGTTTGAAGTTTGCATTCCCTAAAATTAGAAAATTTGCCTAATTCTATTGGCATTCAATTTTCCCGCTGCATAATTATCACAAGAAATCTAGGTCAAAAGTGATCTTAGACAGCTACGCCAAAAAATACTTCATTATAAGGATATATAGAGAACATTATGTGAGTATTGGCTAAAGATCAAGTTTATCATGCAAGGCTTAGAAACATGGTAGCGCGAGCGCTATCCTGTTTCAAGCCAAGCATGATAAACTTGATATTTATCCAACACTCACATAATATTTTATTTATCCTATTATGTTGTGCTCATAAATCATGTAAACGGCGTGAAAATATGTCTAAAAAAAAGAGAAGCTTTTGTTTCCCATTTTTATAACCGGGTTTTTTTGTTTACTACAAACGACATCATTTGGTATGATGTCACATTGAAATGCATAGCATTCTAAAAATAACAATTGAATAAACATGTGCTAAAAATACAGATCAGATAAAGCTAACATTTATACGATGGGTAATTATCCAATTGATTCGGCTGTAGTAAAAGGATAACATGGGATCATATTTGTGAATACCGGTAACCAAATTTCGCAAAAATATAGCAAAACAAATCTTAAATATAGGAAAATATATGAAATATAGGAGGTTTTTCAAAATATAGGATTTCTTTCCAAAATAAAGGAAAATATAGGAATCAGCTGACAGCCTGTGATAGTCACACAGTGTATTTCAATGAAACCTGTCTTAACCAAACAGCAGTGGGACATACACAATTCTAAACAGAAAGAAATAAGTGTAAGGAACACATATTGCAGGACAATCACAAAAAGCAGGGTGACTTCTTTGACATTTTTACCTGTTTGTTGTAAATCAACAGGAACTAAAAATTATGAATGTTTACAGAATGTTCACAATGTAAGTGACACAGTACTTTTACTTTATTTTCTTTAAATGCAAGGTATTTCAATTCAAGCAATATTCTGTAGCAAACATAACACATGCACGAATGTAATACAAAATTCCACACAATATCTTCCATATATAGAGAATACATGGTTGGTGCCGGGATGGAGAAAGTTTATCCGGTGGGGCTTAGAAAACGAAAGCGAGCCCTTTTTTAGTTTTCGGGCCGAACCAGATAAACTTCCTCCTTCCCGGCACTTACCATGTATTCTATTTATCCTGTTTTCTACTCAATTGCATTTTAAAAGTAGTTTAATTGAAGGTTTAGCTTATAACTATTATGTTTTATGACATACCTCGAACCTTATAACTTGCTAGTATTTATGCGTACTTCCTGAAAAAAAATAGTCCTCTGTTTCTTACCGGTAATCATTCTAAAATTTTTAAAATAATCTATTTTGCTGACGCCAATAATATCCACGAACAAGAATTAGTATACAGTAACCGCTATAAACCAGACATCAATTTTTGAAAAGTTGCATTGCGTCACGCCTACGTCATTCGGTTGAGTTTGAAGTTTACACAGTGTACAGTACAAACTAGGATGCAAGCGTGTTGGAATTTAAAATAAAAGCAATCAGAATACAATAGTTAGTGTTTCTGTGTTTTGGATGGATTATGTTAATAACATTTAAATAAAAACGTGTATGGAATATATGCCTGGAATTGAACCAGTGAGATTAATCCCATTTGAATTTTTAATTTTCTACTAGAATGTACTCGGATTGTGGGTGGAGAACATCGTGGCCAAATTCAAGATTTTAGTACTTTATAGATGTAGATCTAATCTACAGTTTTAATGACATTTCAACAACAATTTATATAAAGGGTTATTTTTAAAATGAATAAATTGTATCTTTGTTTTTGATTGAAGAAAGTCTATTCAGAAGGAATAACCCGCTTACATCAAGTGTTCTGAAATGGAATGGAAGGAAGATGTTGTTTACACCTTTATCGATTACGCCATACATGTGTGGATTAACAACTCATTAAGGAAGCTAGGATCTCTGTTAAACTAGACAACACAACGTTTCTATCGATGAAAAACTCAGGTGAGTACAGGTGTATTTCAGATTTTGCCACGCCATTCTGGACAATGTTGCTATTTGGCGCGTAGGAATACACTACTAACTGGATAAACCTTGCCACTTCCTGTTGACTGGAGATAGGAAAATTTATCCGGTCACCCCTTTATTAGGTCACTGTTGCGAGTAGAAACAGGATAAATTGTAATACTTCATAAACATATTTAGAACATTTTCAAATGAGGTACATTGATATGATTTCATTTTAAATGTCATATCTATATTCACATTTAAGAATTATGTACAAGGATAAACCATCTAACACTAACGGAGTGTTTGAAGTTATGAACTAGAAGCAAAAAGATGTATTTTTAAAATTACCTATGTTTATCCTCAATTGAACTGATATTTTGGCAATTTTAATGTGAAAACCATATAGAATTATCAAGATAAATCATTCTATTGGCAAGCATTGCAAACACTTTGGTCTTTACAACAGCGTCGTTGGCACATGAGGTCCATCAGTACCAGTATTCTATTTTCAAAATTTGTCAAATTTACATGGAGACATAGCCCAAATTGGGAGAACAAGCTTTGGGGCTGTCTTTGCATACAAAAGTTGGGTTTGATATATTTGATGTTTTTTTTTTCATGATATATATATAACATATAGATGTAATGTAACCTTAGCATGCCAAATATAGTGTTATATATATATGTCTTCCTGATATACACCTGGCTATGAAAAGCTTATATCAAAATGAAACAAATCTTTCTAACATACAGATAAAAATAACAAACATGTAACATAAATACCACAAAGAAACCCATCAATTGTATGTATCATAGCCACTCTTAAATTCAATAAACGTAGCAATGTATTCGTTGTTACGTCTTCCTGACAGGAGCTACCCTATGGTTATCTGTATCTAAACACAGTTTTGGTGCTACACTATGACTCTGTCAAGGTCTACACACAGTTTTGGTGCTACACTATGACTCTGTCAAGGTCTACACACCGTGGTACCAACCTTGCATCCCAGAGGCGTGGCTTATTTTTATCCCAGGGGCATAAGTTGAACAACCTCTGGGCCTTGCAGTTTCAGGTAAAGATTTTTTAAGTCATTTTGCTATTTAAGTCTATATAAACCATGTGACCCCTTGGGGGGTGGCCAGATTTGACCTCAGGGGCATAATATATTTGAACAATCTTTGGAGAGGACCACTGTGCAATGTTACATACCAAATATAGGAAAGCTGTGGGTCTTGCGGTTTCAGGTAAAGATTTTTCAAGTCATTTTGCTATTTAAGTCTATATAAACCATGTGACCCCTTGGGGGTGGCCAGATTTGACCCCAGGGGCATAATTTGAACAATCTTTGGAGAGGACCACTATGCAATGTTAAGTAACAAATATAGGAAAGCTGTGGGCCTTGCCGTTTCAGAGGAGAAGAGTTTTAAAGTCATTTTGCTATTTAAGTCTATATAAACCATGGGACCCCCGGGGCGTGGCCAGTTTTGACCCCAGGGGCATAATTTGAACACTCTTTGTAAAAGACCACTATACAATGTTACATACCAACTATTAAAACTCTAGGCCTTGCGGTTTCAGAGGAGAAGAATTTTAAAGTCATTTTGCTGGCCAGTTTTGACCCCAGGGGCATAATTTGAATAATCTTTGTAGAGGACGTCTAGAGGATGTCACATATCAAATATGAAAGGTCTGAGCCTTGCGGCTTCATAGAAGAAGATTTTTAAAGTTTTCACTTTTTTAATCTATTTTTAGATCTGGTGACCTACATATTCAGCGGACCGGAAAGATTTGAACAAATTTGAAAGAGGTCCACCCAAGGATCATTCCTGTGAAGTTTGGTGAAAATCTGCCAAGCGGTTTAGGAGGAGATGTTGTTTGAATGAAAAGTTGACGACGCACTCACACACGCATGCACGCACACGCACACACACGGACGGACAACGGGCGATCACAAAAGCTCACCATGAGCACTTTGTGCTCAGGTGAGCTAAAAAAAATGTTGTCATGAAAATCAACAAAATGACGTCATTACACTGCGCGTTTTTGATGTATTCCACAGTGTGGAAATATAGCTAAGTTTATCCCAGGGGGTGTTATTTCGTCAATGCAGGCCTTTCGATGGGATAAAAAAAGTTAAAAACGTATAAATCACCTTCACTCACGAGTCCGTTTAAAAAGTTTCTGGGACTTCCTTAACGAATGTGACTTACAGACATTTATAAAATCTTCTTTAATAATGAGTTCGTTACTAATTTAAGTTTCTAAGATCTTCTTAAATGACTCTGTTCCTAATTTAAGTTTCTAAGATCTTATTTAATGAGTCTGCAATAATGTAAGTTTCTAAGATTTTTTCTTTAATACCACAGTTAGTAATGTAAGTTTCTAAGATCTTTAATGAGTCAGTTCCTAATTTAAGTTTTTAAGATCTTATTTAATGAGTCTGCAATAATGTAAGTTTCTAAGATTTTTTTCTTTAATGCCACAGTTAGTAATGTAAGTTCCTAAGATCTTCTTTAATGAGTCAGTTCCTAATTTAAGTTTTTAAGATCTTATTTAATGAGTCTGCAATAATGTAAGTTTCTAAGATTTTTTTCTTTAATGCCACAGTTAGTAATGTAAGTTTCTAAGATCTTCTTTAATGAGTCAGTTCCTAATTTAAGTTTTTAAGATCTTATTTAATGAGTCTGCAATAATGAAAGTTTCTAAGATTTTTATCTTTAATGCCACAGTTAGTAATGTAAGTTTCTAAGATCTTCTTTAATGAGTCTGTTCCTAATTTAAGTTTCTATAATCTTCTTTAATGAGCCTGTAATAATGTAAATTTCTAAGATTTTTTTCTTTAATGCCACAGTTAATAATGTAAGTTTCTAAGATCTTCTTTAATGAGTCTGTAATAATGTAAGTTTCTAAGATTTTTGTTCTTTAATGACACTGGTAATAATTTAAGTTTCTAAGAACCTTTTTATTGAGTCAGTAAATAATAAAAGTTTCTTATATCTTCTTTAATGAATCTCTTACTAATTTAATTTTGTGCGATTTTATTTAATGAGTTTGTAATGATGTAAGTTTCTAAGATTTTTTCTTTAATGACACTGTTAATAATGCATGTTTATAAGATCTTCTTGAATGAGTCTGTTACTAATTTAAGTTTCTGAGATCTTCTTAAATCAGTCGGTAAATAATGTAAGTTTTTAAGATCTTCTTTAATGAGCCTGTAATAATGTAAGTTTCTAAGATCTTCTTTAATGAGTCTGTTCCTAATTTAAGTTTATAAGATCTTATTTAATGAGTCTGCAATAATGTAAGTTTCTAAGATTTTTTATCTTTCTTGCCACAGTTAGTAATGTAAGTTTCTAAGATCTTTAATGAATCTGTTACTAATTTAAGTTTCTAAGATCTTATGTAAAAAGTCTGTAATAATTTAAGTTTCTAAGATCCTGTTTAATGAGTTTGTAAATAATGAAAGTTTCTTATATCTTCTTTAATGAATTTGTTACTAATTTAATTTTGTGAGATTTTCTTTAATGAGTTTGTAATGATGTAAGTTTCTAAGTTTTTTCTTTAATTACACTGTTAATAATGTAAGTTTCTATGATCTTCTTTAATAAGTCTGTAAATAATGTAAGTTTTAAGATCTTCTTTAATGAGTTTATTAACACATCTCCATTAACGAGTCTGCTAATAACATCAGTTTCTTATACCACAGCGCCATGGCGTTGCATATTATGACATACCTGTTGCTCCAGGCCAGCAAGCCGTCTGTCGAGATTTGGCGGCAGTTTCACCTCCACGCTCGTGGATGACATAGGCATCACTACATTCTGCACCTCGGCGGGGCTGGTCGTCAATGACAACTGCTCAAAATGGTGTTGCTGCTCTTGCAGGTCATCAATACGATTCACAAGGGCCTTCAACCTGAACGTTTTAAAGGGGCAGTTGCACAGTTTTTGGCTGTGAGAAATATTTTTCTAAAACTATTAACCTGTTGTGTAATACAATTATTGTTCATATTTCAGGGTTTGAAAAACATAGCACAAATGTCTATGGTATTAGGTATCTTGTTAATTGCTACATAGTTGTACACATATTGTCTACAAAGTGTTATTTTATTCAAAAACACAGCCACATATTGGAAATTATACATTGTAAATAGACTAATAACAATACAATTACCAAAAATTATCCATAAGGTTAAAAATACTTGGGACCAATATAAATAACAGATTGGAAACAACAGCATTTTTGCATTATTATATTTTCAATTGCAAACATACATTAGCAACCAACCAAATTTTCATAGGATAATAATGATTCCATTTCAATTCTTACGTTTCATTTGAAGTGTGGACTTTAAATTCCATGCTTTGAAACTCTTTTTGTTCCCGTTTCTGATGGTAAGCATCTGCTATCACGTTTTCCCACTGAATTAACTCACGCTCATTTTTTAACCTTCGTCCTGAAATCAATTATCATAACCACTGATAAAGACATTTTTAAACAAGATGCTGTGTTTGATAAACCAACAGATGCCCCCCCCCCCCCCGGTTGGTGCTGGACAGCCCATTGGAATTTGAAGTCCAAATTAAGTCAGAGTCAAGTGAGGTTGGGTGATATGGGTGGATTAGGAATGGCCATAAGCAACTACTGTATAAGTATTCAAGTGTTGTTTTAAGGAAGTGTTGTATTAAAGGTTGTTGGTGCAGCAAGAAATAGCCCATTTGAAATATTTTAAGTCCAAATTAGGTAAAAGTCAAGGTCAAAGTGAGGTTGGGTGATATGGGTCGATTGGCAATGGTCATAGGCAACAACTTTGTAAGTATCCAATAGTTGTAGTAAGTGGTGTTGGCGCTAGATGAAATGGTAAAATCTAGTTAACCAAGAAATATACCATTTGAATTTGAATTGAAGTGCAAATAAGGTCAAGGTCTTATTATGGTGGATTAGGAATGGTCATAAGCAACAACAGTATAAGTATCCAAATGCTGCATTAACAGTTGTTGGTGCAGCAAAAAATAGCCCATTTGAAATATTGTAAGTCCAAATTAGGTCAAGGTCAAGGTCAAAGTGAAGTTGGGTGATATAGGAGGATTGATCATGGTCACAAGCAATAACTGTGTAAGCATCCAAGTGTTGTAGTAAGCGGTGTTGGTGCTAGACGAATCAGTAAAATCTAGTTAACCTTGTTGAGACAGAATCACGGCCAGGCGGACAGGCAGGGCAATCACTATATGCCTCCCAAATCAAGATGCTCGGGGCATAAAATAAAAAAAAATTTACAGTTAAAGAAGAGTTATTGTGAATATGTTGAATACATATGAGTATTATTATGCATAGTAACTGCATTAAGACACTACAAGTTGAATATAATACCTCAAAGGAATATACCACAAATATTGGTATTGCAGCCATGAGATTTTAATGAAAACTTACATTTTTATTTACTTTATGGTATTCTAAATAATAGAGATGGCAGCCAATACCAAAATTGATATTCGAACATTCGATTGATAAAGTATTCGAATATTCAAATATTTGATCATCGGATGCAGTAATAATTATTATGGAAACGTAAAAATACTTAATTGTGCGATGTGTAGTTACTACAAATGTACAGCTAGAAACCCGCAGCCAATATATGTATATATATACGTGTTCGAAGTACCACAAACCACCGGATGTACCTAGAGATGCGATGCGTTATTTCAGGGCACATGTACGCAGTAATACCAATTAGCATCCACAAGACGCTTTAATCTTCTACTACTGATAACGAGACAATGGTCCACATAATGGGATTTAACATGCAAGGCCAAAATTAAAATTAACTTTGCCATTGCCTACCTACCTGACAAAAAGGTCCCTTCTAAAAAGATTTTTTTCTTTGTTAAGTAAAACCAGTGTTGTTGTTTTTAACTTCCGAATATTCTATTTTTTCTTTGGGTTCAATAAAAACTCACTCTTCTTTCATTTTGGTCGTTTTCCATTGGGTTAATAAATAATATTCATTAATAATAGGCCATATCCAAATGCAATTCTAATCATGTTTTATCAAACTTGTGAAAACAACGGGCAATTTGTCAGCATTCATTGTCAAATTTAAGATGATTGCTAGCAAGCTCTCATTATATCAACAGACACTTGATTATATTATTAACAGCTATGTCTGTGTTATATGTTATATTTTGACGCTAAATGGATCATTTATAAATTGGCATTTTTTGTCCAAAAAAACAACAACAAATGCCTACCTACCTACCCTTTACCAGCAAGCCTGGGTAGGCAATGGCAAACAAACAATTTGTTAAGGTTGGCCCAAACTGTTATCTACTTAACAATGGGGTGCTAGGTCGATTTTGACACCTAACCTGAATACTAGAGAAGCTAAGGCTACATGAATACTTGGTATTTAGAGGCTAATTTTGACAGATACTGTATTTTGTATGTTTATTAAAATTTAAATAATCAGCATGTAAGTATTCCAATACCTAAAACATATTCTAATATTTTTCATTATTCGAATATTCGTTGCAATCCCTACTAAATAATAATAGGATGATACCTTGAATACAACATTACATATTAGTTACAGAAACTAAAGTAAAGCAATCTAAAGACAACCAGAAAACGTGAATAAGCAAGGACAAAATTAAAAGCAATAACTTCAAGAAAGTATAGATGTAACTACAGAAAGCAATAAAAAAGCGACAGAAATATAAGTTCATGTCCGCAACAGATTATCTTGAGCATTACTTATAAAAGAAGATAGTTTGTCAAGAATTGCTATCAAAATTATTAAAAAAGGAATTTTGGACAAATTATTTTCTTCAGTAAGTCATAATTTGAAAATCATTTAAATTTAAGTAAACAGTTGTTTGCTTGATGTTGTATTTTTTCCGAGTAACAATATGTTTGTTCAACCCAGTATTACATATACTTACGAAAATCATTGTCCACTTCCTGTGTTTTCAAACTGTTGCAACATATGGAGGCCACAATAAACCTAACAAGCAGATACAAATGGGTGAACAAAATCAGGGGCGGACATAACACGGGCCGCGTGTAGTACTCGTAGATCAAGGAATATCTCTGGAAACACCAGTGCTTGTCTGTGTTGTCCTGTACGATGCTGAACGTGTAGCTGTGGAAAAGAAGTACACAACACTATGAACTTAAAGCAAGCCATAAAGACAAGAACATCACCTCAATGACAAAAAAAGTCAAGAAAATCAACTCAATGACAAACATGAAGGCAAAGAAAATGGACTAAATATTTACTGCAAAAACCACACAAATTCATTCACAAAGAATTTAAATAAAAATAAGCAAAATATATAATTATATTTGTTTCAGATACCATACAATACAGATATTTCAGACATTTTAATCTGCCACATTTATATTTGTAATCATGATATTAAAATATGAAGCAAATTAATTATTACTGAAATCTTATGTGCAATATGCAAGGTAAATTTTTACATCAAACAGAGCTTAAGACAAAAAATTGTGACAGAAATACATGTGGGATACTTGTTTCAATATCTGAAGAGTAGAAAGCGGTGATTTATACCACATGACCATAATCTGAATGCTTATGATACAAAACAATGCATGCAACTAACTCATTACAGACATGCAACAAAACAATAATACTTTCAGGTATGGTAACCATGCAACACAAGATACAAAATGTATGCCATTTTAAACACTTATGAACTAGTTTACTTTACAATAATTTGTCATTATATTTGTTGTTGCAGTTTTTGTTACTTAGGCCAAAAAAAATAATTGTATGTTTCGGGCAATGGTCTCGAAAATGTTAGGTAGGGTCGGGGTTGAGTTTGTTTTTGTTTTGTGTTTTCCTTTTTTTTTAAAGACAAATTTTGGTCAAAAACATTGAAAATTATATAAAATCTGATGAATACAGATTTCACGAAAAACAATCGTTGCTAAAAACTTTTGTGTTTTTTTTTTTAACTAGTTAGGGTCGGGATGCCCTAAACACGTCATTTTTTTGGCCTTATAAAGATGCATGTTTTCCAAAAGGAAAATCATAGCTCAATATGTAAGCAATACGAAAATGGCAGCAAATTTTGCATTAATATGATTAATAAGAATCAATACAAATATATATCCAAATGTTGCAATAATACATAGTTTTTCCTATTTAAACTCACACAGAAAAGGTTTCGAGTAGAAGTGTCTAAACTGTAAACTAGTTCATACCTTTTAACTCAGGTCAAGAGGTCTGACAATGCACACCTACAAAATAACTTACTAATTCCATGTCGCCAGTGACTACTAACACTTTTGTGCCGACCACAGATGCGTTTGAGAAATTTATAAAAATAGTGGAACAAGCTAAATGGTGGAACAACAGCGCTCCTGCGACAATAATTAATGACAATTTCGTATCGCATGAAGTACCAAACTGCATCAGTGTTCTGCTGTGTTATTTCAAAAGTGTTGCTGCAAAAGTGAAATAGGTCTAGTCAGTAAAAGATACCATGTCTCAATGAAAATTTTTTTGATCCAGATATAATTGAGGTTATAAAGAACAGTTAAATGATGAATTCAATGTGACCAACATGCATGCACACAGTTTTTTCAGAAGTTGGGGTAATGCCTTACTGTCCAATCGTGCAGTATAAATGAACAGAATGCCTTACTGTCCAATCATGCAGCATAAATGAACAGAATGCCTTACTGTCCAATCATGCAGAATAAATGTATGTGATGCCTTATTGTCCAATCATGCAGAATAAATGAATGGGATACCTTACTGTCCAATCATGCTGTATAAATGAATGGGATACCTTACTGTCCAATCATGCAGTATAAATGTGTGTGATGCCTTATTGTCCAATCATGCAGTATAAATGAATGGAATAAATAACTGTCCAGTCATGCAGTATAGATGAATGGAATACCTTACTGTCCAATCATGCAGTATAAATGTATGTGATGCCTTATTGTCCAATCATGCAGTATAAATGAATGGGATACCTTACTGTCCAATCATGCAGTATAAATTTGTGTGATGCCTTACTGTGTAATCATGCTGTATAAATGTGTGTGATGCCTTACTGTCCAATCATGCAGTACAAATGTGTGTGATGCCTTATTGTCTAAGCATGCTGCATAAATGAATGGAATAAATAAATGTCCAGTCATGCAGTATAAATGAATGGAATACCTTACTGTCCAATCATGCAGTATAAATGTGTGTGATGCCTTATTGTCTAATCATGCTGTATAAATGAATGGGATGCCTTACTGTCCAATCATGCAGTATAAATATGTGTGATGCCTTATTGTCCAATCATGCAGTATAAATGTGTGTGATGCCTTATTGTCTAATCATGCTGTATAAATGAATGGAATAAATTACTGTCCAATCATGCAGTATAAATGTGTGTGATGCCTTATTGTTCAATCATGCTGTATAAATGAATGGAATAAATAACGGTCCAAGCATGCAGTATAAAAGTGTGTGATGCCTTATTGTCCAATCATGCAGTATAAATATGTGTGATGCCTTATTGTCCAATCATGCAGTATAAATGTATGTGATGCCTTATTGTCCAATCATGCAGTATAAATGTGTGTGATGCCTTATTGTCCAATCATGCTGTATAAATGAATGGAATAAATTACTGTCCAATCATGCAGTATAAATGTGTGTGATGCCTTACTGTCCAATCATGCTGTATAAATGTATGTGATGCCTTATTGTCCAATCATGCTGTATAAATGTATGTGATGCCTTATTGTCCAATCATGCAGTATAAATGTATGTGATGCCTTATTGTCCAATCATGCAGTATAAATGTGTGTGATGCCTTATTGTCCAATCATGCAGTATAAATGAATGGAATACCTTACTGTCCAAAAATACAGTATAAATGAATGGGATGCCTTACTGTCCAATCAGGCTGTATAAATGTGTGTGATGCCTTACTGTCCAATCATGCAGTATAAATGTGTGTGATGCCTTATTGTCCAATCATACAGTATAAATAAATGTGATGCCTTACTGACCAATCATGCAGTATAAATGTAAGGGATGCCTTATTGTCCAATCATGCAGTGTTAATGAATGGGATGCCCTACTGTCCAATCATGCAGTATATATGTACGGGATGCCTTATTATCAACATGCAGTATAAATGAATGGGATGCCTTACTGTTCAATTATGCAGTAAACATGTATGGACTGCCTTACCGTCCAATTATGCTCAATAAATGAATTATTTGTATTTTCCAATCATGCAGTATATATGAATGGCATTTATTACTGTCCAATCATGTAGTCTAGTATAGGATGCCTTATTGTCAAACCATGCAGTATAAATATACTGGATGCCTTAATGTCCAACCATGCAGTATAAATGTATGTAATCCTTTACTGTTTAATCATGCAGTATAAATGTATGTGATCCTTTACTGTTTAATCATGCAGTAAAAATGTATGGGAAGCCTTACTGTCCAATCATGCAGTGTATGTGATCCATTACTGTTCAATCATGCAGTATGAATATATGTGATTCCTAACCGTCCAATCATACAGTATGTATGTATGTGTGTGATGTGATGCCTTATTGTCTAATCATGTAGTATAAAGGTATGTGATTCCTAACTGTCGAGTCATACTGTATGTATGTATGTGAAGTGATGCCTTATTGTAAAATCATGCAGTACAAATGTATGTGACGCCTTAACACCCAACCATGCAGTATAAATGTATGGGATGCCTGAATATCCAACCATGCAGTATAAATGTATGGGATGCCTTAATGTCCAACCATGCAGTATAAATGTATGGGATTCCTCACTGTGCAACCATGCAGTACAAATGTATGGCATGCCTTAATGTCCAACCATGCAGTATAAATGTATGGGATACCTTTATGCCCAACCATGCAGTATAAATGTATGGGATGCCTTAATGTGCAACCATGCAGTATAAATGTATGGGATACCTTAATGTCCAACCATGCAGTATAAATGTATTGGATGCCTTAATGTCCAACCATGCAGTATAAATGTATGGGATGCCTTAATGTCCAACCATGCAGAATAAATGTATGGGATACCTTAATGTCCAACCATGCAGTATAAATGTATGGGATGCCTTAATGTGCAACCATGCAGTATAAATGTATGGGATACCTTAATGTCCAACCATGCAGTATAAATGTATTGGATGCCTTAATGTCCAACCATGCAGTATAAATGTATGCGATACCTTAATGTCCAACCATGCAGTACACATGTATGGGATGCCTTAATGGCCAACCATGCAGTATAAATGTATGCGATACTTAATGGCCAACCATGCAGTATAAATGTATGGGATGCCTTAATGTCCAACCATGCAGTATAAATGTATGGGATGCCTTACTGTGCAACCATGCAGTATAAATGTATGGGATACCTTAATGTCCAACCATGCAGTACAAATGTATGGGATGCCTTAATGTCCAACCATGCAGTATAATTGTATGGGATACCTTAATGTCCGATCATGCAGTACAAATGTATGGGATGCCTTAATGTCCAACCATGCAGTATGAATGTATGGGATACTTAATGTCTGACCATGCAGTAGAAATGTATGGGATGCCTTACTGTATAATCATGTTGTATCAATGTATGGGAAGCCTAACTGTCCAATCTCGCAATAAAAATGTATGGGATTCCTTATTGTCCAATCATGCAATATAAATGGATGGGATGCCTTATTGTCCAATCATGCAGTATTGATGTTTGTGATGCCTTACTGTCCAATCATGCAGTATAAATGTATGGGATGCCTTACTGTTTAATCATGCAGTATACATGTATGGGATACCTTACTGTCAGATCATCCAGTATTGATGTATGGGGTGCCTTACTGTCAGATTATGCGTATTGATGTATTTGATACCTTACTGTCCAGTCATGCAGTATAAATGAATGTATGGGATGCCTTACTGTACAATCATGACGTATATATGAATGGGATTCATTACTGTCCAATCATGCAGAATACATGAATGGGATGTCTTACTTTTAATCATGCAGCATCAATGTATGGGATGCAAACATGCACACATTCCATTAGCAAGCGTTAGAGAATGAAAACACATATTAATGAAACATTGCAGATACCTGAACATGGCAATGAGGAGATTAAGTAGGAGCACGTTGGCCAACAGCATGTAGACGCCCATCAGGATCGGTACGACGACCTTGCCCACATCACTGGGGCAGCGTGGGTAGGTACCGTTACCCCACAGCATCTCATCCAATGTGCAGTCTTGGTCGCCTGTTGGATGAGTACAAATAATCGGACATGAAAAACACACTATTTTCTTCAAGTTTTGGTGCAAATTTTGTAACAAATCAGACGAAAACAAGAAGAGAAAAGAATTAGGTGAAAATATGTATTTAACCTTGATCTACACACTCATTTTAAAGCTGATATGCAAGTATCACGATTTGTCCATTGAAAGAATATTACAATGAAACTTTTAACGCGCATTTCTTATGTATCTGTTGTACATGTGTTGTTTTAGTGTAAAATATATCACTGTTTATGTAACAAAGTCCACCATTTGTAGCCAGTTTATATCCATATATAAAATACTCATTTAGAGTACAGCCCAAGCAAAACATGAGGCGTGGCATGGAAAACCAGCATAATGCAATGTAAAGTGTTGTCCCAGATCAGCCTGTGCTGACTGCTTTCTTTCTGCTTTAATGGTATTTTCTGTGTCAAGGAAGTCTCTTCAAAACTTTAATCCACTGTAGGCGGAATGTGCTGTCCTGGATTTGCCTGTGTGGATTACACAGGCTGAACCGGGTTGACACTTTCCGCACATGCATTAAGCCCAGTTTCCCACGACATACCTTAAATATTTTACATAGTCAGAATCATCAATTAGAGTAATTATTCTGGGTTTGTTCGAAGTTACACAAAGTGTTAGTTAATGCCTGCCACTAAATCACACAGAGTCAGTTCGAGCCCATATACAACTCACAGCTGATAGAGAGTGACTACTCAGCAACATTTTGTGCAGTAGACATGTGGTCCGCAGACTAACTGCGTGTCACCTCATCACTGACTTGATCGATCAAACTACGCGAATTGCTAAATATGTTTGTTTGGGGTGGGCGGTACTGCATACGTGCCATTGCTTCCTACTTGCCTTCGATTTCATCGAGGAACAACTCCCCGTAAATGTTCCAGTAAGACTTCCTGATGACTTGGACAACCGTCTCCCAGGTCAGCGGGGAGTTTGGATACAGGATTGAGTGCGAGGCAACGGCGTAGGACACCACGAACACCATCAGGATGACCAGGAAGTACATCAAGTCTTGCAACTGGTGTGGAGAATATATGGGTTTTAGGTCATTGATGTGCAACAAGGAAGTACATCAAGTCTTGCAACTGGTGTGGAGAATATATGGGTTATAGGTCACTGATGTGCAACAAGGAAGTACATCAAGTCTTGCAACTGGTGTGGAGAATATATGGGTTTTAGGTCATTGATGTGCAACAAGGAAGTACATCAAGTCTTGCAACTGGTGTGGAGAATATATGGGTTATAGGTCATTGATGTGCAACAAGGAAGTACATCAAGTCTTGCAACTGGTGTGGAGAATATATGGGTTATAGATCATTGATGTGCAACAAGGAAGTACATCAAGTCTTGCAACTGGTGTGGAGAATATATGGGTTATAGGTCACTGATGTGCACCAAGGAAGTACATCAAGTCTTGCAACTGGTGTGGATAATATATGGGTTATAGGTCATTGATGTGCAACAAGGAAGTACATCAAGTCTTGCAACTGGTGTGGAGAATATATGGGTTATAGGTCATTGATGTGCACCAAGGAAGTACATCAAGTCTTGCAACTGGTGTGGAGAATATATGGGTTATAGGTCATTGATGTGCAACAAGGAAGTACATCAAGTCTTGCAACTGGTGTGGAGAATATATGGGTTATAGATCATTGATGTGCAACAAGGAAGTACATCAAGTCTTGCAACTGGTGTGGAGAATATATGGGTTATAGGTCATTGATGTGCAACAAGGAAGTACATCAAGTCTTGCAACTGGTGTGGAGAATATATGGGTTATAGGTCATTGATGTGCAACAAGGAAGTACATCAAGTCTTGCAACTGGTGTGGAGAATATATGGGTTATAGGTCATTGATGTGCACCAAGGAAGTACATCAAGTCTTGCAACTGGTGTGGAGAATATATGGGTTATAGGTCACTGATGTGCAACAAGGAAGTACATCAAGTCTTGCAACTGGTGTGGAGAATATATGGGTTATAGGTCATTGATGTGCAACAATGAAGTACATCAAGTCTTGCAACTGGTGTGGAGAATATATGGGTTATAGGTCATTGATGTGCAACATGTGCAAAACGTGTTCTTAGAACTGAGTAGACATTTTCTATATGTTTTTATTAAAAATGATGCTCATATATAATGAAATCAATGAAATTCACCTCTGGTCTTAACCCTACCGTGTCATACAGGATACTTAAAAAAGTGAACAGTAAATTGTAAGTTAATTTTACAGTTATGTAGTAACTGATTGTCCAAATGATTTATTTCTTCAAAGAAATGGGTATGGTATTTATTTTATGCTCATTGCAGATTTGGAGGCTTAATGTAAACAGACAATAGGGAAAGCTATATCAGAAAATTAGCATTATAAAAAAGTGTTGGATAAATATTTGGTACACATGCAATCAGTTTAAAACAGTTATTCTGAGGGTTTCAAAAATGTATCACCTACCATTTTTCCGATCATGACAAGTTTTGGCCCCAGTTTTTTGTGCACAGAGAATATGTGCAGCAGACGTAGGAAAAATGAGACAAAGCTCAAGGCAAGGAACACGCGAGCAGCCTCAAATGTGTCCTCGTATGGCAAGAACCGCAGGATAATCCCGATAATGAACAGCACTATGGTGATGATGTCGACCACGTTCCATGTATCAGTGATGTAACTTTGAAGTTTGGAGAACAGAGTTGTAGAGGAACTGGTAACAACCTGAAAGTTGAAAAAGAACTTCATTAATTGAAATTCCATATGAACCAAATGGAATAAATACTGTACATGTATCCTTATTGTTTCCGGAAATAAACAACAGTATAGACTTTATAGTATATTGGAATTGTGCATATAAGTAAAATATACAAAATAAAAAAAAGAAATTATTATATTTTAACTGAGCATTTATATACATGATCAATATCAAAAATTCTTATGAAATAATTCATTATAAATTAAAATGACCAAAGAATGACAATGATACAAGTCAATTGGAAAACAAAATAATGTGGAAAAAATGCTTCCTATATTCAACAATTCTGAATAATGAAAGGAGGAAAGAGGAATGGTTCAATCACATTGAGGGAATGTGCTGCCAATCAAACAATTCCCAATGACGAAATGAAGAATCATTAATGGCTCAAATGATAAATTCCCAATGATGGAATGAAGATACATGGATGGTACAAATAATCCATTTCAAATGAAGGAAAGAAGATGAATGAAGATGAATTGATGGTTCAAACAATCAATTCCAAAATAATGGAATGAATAATGCAGAATGGTTCAAACAATCAATTCCAAATAATGGAATGAAGAATGCAGAATGGGTCAAATGATAAATTCCTAATAATGGAATGAGGAATGCAGAATGGTTCAAATGATAAATTCCTAATAATGGAATGAGGAATGCAGAATGGTTCAAATAATAAATTCCTAATAATGGAATGAGGAATGCAGAATGGTTCAAATAATAAATTCCTAATAATGGAATGAGGAATGCAGAATGGTTCAAATAATAAATTCCTAATAATGGAATGAGGAATGCAGAATGGTTCAAATGATATATTCCTAATAATGGAATGAGGAATGCAGAATGGTTCAAATGATATATTCCTAATAATGGAATGAGGAATGCAGAATGGTTCAAATGATATATTCCTAATAATGGAATGAGGAATGCAGAATGGTTCAAATGATACATTCCTACTAATGGAATGAGGAATGCAGAATGGTTCAAATGATATATTCCTAATAATGGAATAAGGAATGCAGAATGGTTCAAATGATATATTCCTAATAATGGAATGAGGAATGCAGAATGGTTCAAATGATATATTCCTAATAATGGAATGAAGAATGCAGAATGGTTCAAATGATACATTCCTACTAATGGAATGAAGAAAACTGAAAGATAAAACATATAATTTACAATAATGGACTGAAGAAGAGTAATTGTTCAAATAATTGTACTTAACAATTCAATTATATCAAATTAACATTCAATGCAAGTGCAATATGTGCAGTCAAGACACAGGGAACATATGCAGGTGATGGTACCAATGAAATTCAATAAATTACTTCAATCAATAGCACTTTGGGTCACATAACTTTGCAGTTTAATATTTTATTGACTATTGGGTGAACACTGGAATCCAACAGACTGTTAATACATTGTGAACTATAAAAGACAATGATAGGTTAGTGTGTGTTAAAATATCATCATCTAATATACATATGTGTGCTACCAAGATTACCACGGTTACTGCTTGTAATAGTTTAAGAGAATTAAACCTGTTTTTCATTATTGATTATTATTATTTAGTTATATCTTTTTGTGCTATTTATGCAAATCAACTGGAAGAATCATAAAAGTGAAAGAAGACACAAAGGAACAGACCAGTGAGCCATAATACATTTTCTAACAACAGCAAATGTGAACAAGTGCCGGGTATTCAATGCATATATGAACACTTAAATAACAGGTCAATCACCTGACTATTAGACTCACCTGACTTTTAGCACAGTGTTACATTGGCACATCTCACATAAAGAAAACTGCTGTCATGTTTTTAACAAACTGACTTTAAAGAATCTTGTAGAGTGTCACTCAAGAAACATTTTCAAAATTGGTCCATTTATTTCTGACACGATTTTCAATATCGCCCTTTGGAAACTGGCCATTAGGTTCATACAAGAAGATTTTGTACGTTTCTATATACAGTCGAAATGTACAAATAGTCATGGGAGACAATAGTTTGTTTGTAGTATCGTGTTTTTCGTAGTATCGCATCTTTACGAAATTTCTGGTAGTAACGTAATCTTGTTTAGTGTTTATTTGCAGCATGTTGATGCGTTTACTAAATTATTGCACTTACTAAACTAATTGCATTTGACAATACATTTGTGTATGTATTCGCATTATGAAGCAAATATAAAGTATTACATCTGCAAACAAAAAATCAAATTCGCAAAGACAAATCGTTAATCACGAAAGTCCTTTAGTCAAACCCAAATAATCTCACACTGCACACCATTTAAAGCAGATTAAAGTGGTAATTATACCCGTTACCAAGTATGTTTGTCCATGGCGCAAACAAACTGGCTTGGTGTCTGAATTGGCAGAGTTGTGAAAACTTCGTCGAGCAGGTGTGAAAAGTCTCCGTGACAATACAATTTGTTGTATCGCATTAACATTTCATTGAAAACACTATGATGGGATCGAAACATTTGTTCGTAGGAACGCATTTTTCGTTCAATTGCGAATTCGTAGTAAATAATCTTTTTGTAGTTAAATATATAAGGAAACCAGATGGGACCGGCCGCCTTATTTGTAGTATCCCGTCATTTCGTAGTATCGCGATTGGCAGTACCGCGTTTCGACTGTAGTCATATCAGTAAAACTCACCTTCACAGTGGCAGCCACGTTTAAAAAAAAAAAACGGTTAGAAGGAATTAATGTAGGATCATCCAAGGAACATTTGAGGCGTGTCGTGGGCAAACCGGGCTTAATACATGTGCGTAAAGTGTGGTCCCGGATCAGCCTGTGCAGATCCAGTTTTTAATGGTATTTTCTGTTTCAAGAAAATCTCTTCTAAACAATGTAGGCGGAGTGTCATCCTGGATCAGCCTGTGCGGACTGCAAAAGCTGATCCGGGATGGCACTTTACGCACATGCATTAAGCCCGATTTTCCCACGACACGCCCAATTTCTATGAAATGATTTTGAAATCCAGCCAGTGGTTTCTGACAAGAAACGTTTTGAGTTTTTCCTTTTGGTTGCTATGACAAACAAACATTTCCCTTGAATTGAAGGACTTTGGTAAAGGACAACCAAATGACCATTCCTGCCTTGTTGGGTTATTTTCTACACTGTAGTGTTAAACATGTGGTTAATTTGATATTAATTAATTTGATGCCATGACACATTATTGATTACAAACAACAAATGACAACAAAACCTAGAGCCCCAGTCACACTGAAGCTAAGACAAGTATAAGACAGGTGTACAACTAAAAATCCTGACCAAGTCCTGCGTGTTCCCACATAGTTTTGGAATGTCGTGCGTTGTCTTAAGTCTAAAAATCAGTCATAGCTAGTTTCTGAACATGTTAAAAAACCTCCCGACTAGAGGCAAGATTCTTACAGAGTCTTAAGTAACCCTGCGCAGGACGTAGGACGTCATATGTAATGTCCTGCGTTGTCTTGGAGAAATCTGACATCAGTGAAGTCGTACGTCGATGTGACATAGGTCCTAAGTAGTCCTGCGTGAACGTGCGTGGTTGTGTGACAGTGCAGGCAGAACAACCTCAAGAGTCCTACGACTCAAAAGTCCTACAGCTCAGTGTGACTGGGGCTCAAGCAATGCTCAGGAAGCCTCATCAAGCACTGCTCAGGTGTGACTGGGGCTCAAGCTGCTCAGGAAGCCTCAGACGGGATAAAAAATCAGCAATGAGTTGAAACAAAAATTGTGGGTCTAAATAATAATATCAAAACAAGGTTAAAATGAGGTCAAACCATATCAATGCTCTCAAAGTGATTGATAACAATTGAAAATAAAATAAACAGTGAAAAACAGTAAAAACAATGGCTACAAAGGGTTGTGAGAACTATCGTGACAAATAAAAGATTATACCTCAGTCTTGTTTGTCGTGTTTATTTCTTGAAATATCTAGCAAAATGGAAGTTGAACATGGTAACTGATAAATATCAGTTCTTCATGACCAGTTGCTGTGTACAAAAGTTTCTGCTATCATCAAACAATCCAACGACTATTCTGAACTGAGGTTATACCATATTTAATCTACGTTTTCTGACACTATATTTTCGGACACCCTCAAAATTGGTCAACAAAAATAAAATTGTGTCCCTTTCTTTAAAGACACCGTAAGAATTAATTTGCAACATGTTTTTGGATAGATAATAATAGGCAAGAAACACCAATTTATATTAAAAGTTTCACAGGAAGCCACAGTTGTTGTCACAGATTTCTTCCCAACTGATTGGTCAATTTTCATGCCAATTAGCATGTCATTAATTCTATAATGGCTTCAATATGCAGCCTCATGTCATAAATTAATGACTCTGGCAATAAACATGGACAATAATTGCAGATAACTATACTATCAAAAGCATTCCTTGTTTTGAGCTTTTTATGACCTTTAATTATTTCAGATTCTATAGTTACAGAACATATTTCATACAAATACTTTTTTAGATTTTAAATGTTTGAACAATAAAAAAAACAATTATTTTTAAGTGTCCAAAAGCCAAGATTAAATATGGTAAATATTTAACAAACTTGAGCCATGAAAAGTTAAAGCAAACATAATAGTAGGCGTGTCGTGGGAAAACTGGGCTTAATGCATGTGCGTAAAGTGTTGTCCCCACACTTTCCGCTGTTATGGTATTTTCTGTTTCAAGGAAGTCTATTCTAAACATAAATCCACTGTAGGCAGAACATGCCGTCCTAGATTAGCCTGTGCAGGCTGCACAGGCTCATCCGGGACATTACTTTACAAACATGCATTAAGCTCGTTTTTTTCCACGACACGTCTCATATCTTGTTCATTGATAATGCCCACATTGTGTTTGCATTAAGCAGCAAGCTTGCAGTATGTCAAGCACAGATTATACAGTCAGACAATTACATTGTATTATTGCATGTAAATCATAATCCTATGTGTTAAGCATTACAAAGAAATCTTATAAAAGAAATCTTAAAATTCTGAAATTAATTGTGCTAGCAGTTTAGCACTGTAAGTGTTATAGAATATGAGGTATCTGGATACCCCCCCCCTCGAACATAATCCCTCCCGCTCCATTTTACATACCCGAATAAAATTGTTTTTACAGCCCAGAAATAATCCCCTCCATCATCATTTAAAAACCTTGTCTGTATTCTATTCAAAATTAATTGTTGAAATAAATAATAAATATTTATGTCATATCCAGTATCAAATCAAGCACAATATTTTAGAGATACGTCTGCTTATCTATTTTAATTATTTACCCAACAGTGGTCTTGCATTAGGCAATCATTTAATATAATTACTAATTTAATTAACTATTTGTTGTTAGAATATTGGTGTTAAATCAGCCACAAACCGTCAAACGTCCACTTTATATCCACTTTAATAAGCAATTATTTTTTCACGAAAATGGGCATTGTAAGTATTTTTAATTCCATTTTATAATTTGAATAAATACACATGAAGACTAAAAACATCTGGACTTAATAGGGGGGATTTTGTCTGAAGTGTTAAATTATTGGGAGGGATTATGTCCGGGCATGCAAAAATTAGCAGGATGGATTTTGTCCAGGAGGGATTATGTCCGGAATTCAGAATATGATTCAAGCATAATACCAGACATCTGTTTATAAAACATATAAATGACTCAGCCATATAACACACATAGTTCGATAAAGATAAATGTCACAGAAAAGGTGTCCACCTAACGAATTGGAGATTAGTTCGATCCCTTTTCAGGAAGCCTTCAAATGACTTCAAGTACTCGTTCTACCCAGGAAACAGACTCAAAAATGTCTACATAAGCCTCACAATCAAAACAATGCAGCTTAAGTAAACGAGGTTTAAACTTAAAGATAAGGTAGCAGCTATTTCATTTATTGGTTGTCCATTTTTTTTTAAAAGATGAACAATCAAAGATGTCCTCTGGCTGTAGCAGTTTCTATGCTTAGCACAACTTTCTGAAGCAGTGCGAATATCTGAACTTACGTTTATGTGACAGATCATCTGGTTTCAAAACAAGAATATATAAAATCTGCACGTATTATACACATTTGTCATGGTTGATCTACAGCCACTCATAAATCTTTAAATTCATGGGACAGTGCAAAATTATCTTAATTTTTTTATAATTGTATTTTTATATCAACTATGACACATCAAACTTATCTTAAGTTTATCTATATATATATTGCTTGTCTTATTCATTTCAATGGTATTTATTTAAATGATACATATTAAAACACCAGAAAGACTGTTCTTGCCATGAGTTGAGCAAAACGACATATCATTTAAACGCACAAAACCAATGTTAAAATGTTAGGGTGTCTTATGCAAAAAAAATTAAAAATATCATGACACAATTATTTTAATTTTAACGACAGTCTGCAGCATCCTAATAATCTGCCAAATACAAAGAATAATGCCGAGACCCAACACGTACCTGCCGCACTTCCTCCGTGAAGATTGTGAACACCCAAACCATAAGAACGATTTCCGGAGGAGAAACTCTCGGCCCGAAGTTGAATATCAGTACGTAAGTGTACAGGCTCAGGAAGACGATGTATGAAAGCTGGAATCACAAACATGCAGCATGTGTACATCTATCTGAGGTGTGTCATGGGAAAACTGGGCTTAATGCATGTGCGTAAAGTGTCGTCCCGGATTAGCCTGTGCAATCCCCACAGGCTAATCCAGGATGACACTGTCCGCCTACATTGGATTTTTGTTTAGAAGAGACTTCTTTGAAACAGAAAATGCCATAAAAGCGTAAAGTGTCGTCCTGGATTAGCCTGTGCAGTCTGGGACGACACTTCACGCACATGCATTAAGCTCGATTAGCCCACGACAGGCCTTATTTACAGGTTACCATTCTACCATTAGTGCAAGCCACCATGAAGTATGACAATATTAGCAATGTTAGTATGACAAGGATATAGGAAATATTTCAATTCATTCTACAATCAAGGCACGTTTAATGTAGGCAATTTACGAACAAATAAAGGGTCAGGAAAAATAAGATTCCAAAGGTCACAGACACCGAACATTTGAGCTGCAACAAATGTATGATAATATATTTTGATAACAATAACAACAAAACAGACGGCGGCTGAGCATGTGAATTATTATTCAAAACGAATCAGGAGACGATTGACACCTTAGATGTTTATCTGTTTATATCTCAAGAACACTACAAAATATGCAGATCCATACCACATTGTACATGAAGATGATCACCGGTGCTGTGAAGAAGTAATACAACTTGTGTCTTGATGTAATCTGCTGTCCATCAGTTTTGTTTTTCTCAGAAGTGTCAGATTTCCTGCAAAATTTAACAAGTACCAATACTAACACTTAAAAAAATCATACCCTTGTTAATGGGGCCGGCCCAGGCTAGCTCAGCTGGTACAGCGATGGACTGTAGGCCCAGCCCGGGCACATAACTTGTGAGGGGAATGGTCATGAAATAATTTCTGCGGCCATTGTCCCCCTACCTTTGACTCAAGTAGAGCAGTTGTCAGTTACTTGCATAAGTATGTGCACTTGGTACTGGTAAGGTAGGTTAACTGACCGCCGTAATGTGACTAAAATACTGTTTAATACTATGGAAAATCCAAACAAACAAGTTAATGGGCCTTGACGAAGGGCAATAACTCTGCAAATTATATTGACCAACCTTCACACAAATGTGTCATTTGCCATTTGTCAATTTGTCATGACCACCTTTGTCATCATTGAAAAGTACATCAAAGGAGTAATACATATACAAACAGTGTGTTTTCTGGGCCAATTTGGGGCTGGAATTTGGACCCATTTCCCTGCTTAAAAGGTCTATATTTTTCCCCTATATGTACATTAAAATTCCCCTCAGAATGTAAGCTTTATCTTAAAAAAAAAATTGACCAAAATCGGACAAAAATTTACTAAGATAGAGGAATTTTTGTAAACAATCCAGCTATTTGTCATCAAACCAAGTTAGTGCAAGTTATTTGTAGCAAAGCAATTGATTAATGTTGTATAACAAAGTAAAACATAAACCTGTAATAATACTTTTCTTAACATAAATTCCCCTTTTGCCGAAAAATTCCCCATCTGAAGGGCCCCGCCACCTTCCCCCATAAGTGTATCAAAAGCACTGACAAATGTCAACTATAAACATGCACAATGTATACATGTTTATGCTATTAGTATCGCTATACTTTTGGACCATTAAACATGTGTCATAGTTTGGTAGCTTCCAAACTAGTAAATAACATCATATTCTTTCACATTTTAAAAATACATTATTCCCAAATGAGAACTTTTTTCCTGTAAAGTTTGGTTCATAAATCACTAAAGCAAGGGGCTAAATAACTGTTTGGTACGTAATAAAACAGCATGCATAATCAGTGTACAAAACCTGTATCAACTTACATGGAAGAGCGACTTTCAGCCTTGTTCAGCTTGGGTTGGGACTTCTGTCTTATCAGGGCACTCGGAGGCCTCTGTGACGGCTCGCGCCTGGCACCTCCTTCCCCCGCCTGACCCCCCAATGCCAGCACCTGGGGGTGCTCATGGTTGGAGAAGGAATCTCTGTGGAGGTTGAACTTAAGCAAAGGCACCATCAGGAATGGGCAGAACATGCAGATCAGTAGCTGTAAAATAAATGAGGTGTTATTTCAAACAGTTTTGTAAAATAAAATTTCAGGGGAAAAGAAGCTCTAATTGTTTGTGAGATGTTGGAAAATGAAGGCTTGACAAATTGGGGATTGGTAACAAGTAGTTGAGTACCACTGGAAAATATCGGTACTTGGCCTTTGGGAATGGATTAATGTGAAATGAAAAAAATCTGAACTTCGGATTAAACAGAGCCGTTAAATGTACTGAGAACTCTTCAAAATGCAGATCAATTATTAAAATATGTTGCTGCTTGACAAAGAAGTTTTCTTTAAAATTTATATTGATTTAACAATGTGAAAAAATAGCAATGGCAATTACAGCTACTGAAAAAGACAACAACTGTATTTTATAGTGAAACCCTTACCCTCTGAATCTGAAACCTTTCAATTTAAATAATAGCTACCAGAAAGAACAACAAACTGATTTTTCTAGTGAAACTTATACCTTGGAGACGCTATTATCCTGTGCCAGTCTTCCATGCCAGATACTGTTCAACAGCGACTGACACGCCGTCTGTGAGATGAATTCCTTGTTATCCGCGTTAACCGCAATCAACATGCATGTGGTATCGCACCAGTTTGAAAGCTCGCGGACGAGAAGATCTTGCGCCTTGTGCTCGTCCGTGGTGTGGCATTCACTCAGGACCCCCACAGCCAATTCAGACCACTCACTGAAGTAAATTCACTAAGGTTACACAGTTAATGCATGATTTCTTCCACAAACGAGGTCAGAAAAATCAGTCTTTACTACTGCTTAGGCATATAAAAAATATGTTTGTTTCAGGTTACATGCCCCCCCAAAATAGGGTAGGTAGGTAGGGATTTATTTTCATTTTTGTTTGTTTTTTTGGTAAATGGTCAACTTTAATATTATAAAACTGAATGAATACTGAAAACATATCGGTAATATCCTTAAACATTGTTTTGAAGTGGATGCTATCAAAACAAAACTCTTATTTATTCCAAAAAACCTTTTAATTATTGGACAAAAGTAAATAAAACACAAAGACATCTGACAAACTCAATAAAATGTTCTATGGCCAGGGCATTTTTTTAGGTTAGTTGGGGTAACCTGAAACAAACATATTTTTTTTTACGCCATAGATTTTATTGAAAACATGCCCATAAAATGGTATTTTTTTTCATATATAATTAATCCATCATCATGATTTAATTACAATCTTGTATAAGTTTATAGGTCATCATACGACAGAGTGTAATTTCACGCATCAGCCCAGCATAACAAAAACATTTGAGGCGCGACGTGGGAAAACCGGGCTTAATGCATGTGCATAAAGTGTCGTCCCGGATCAGCCTTTGCAGTCTGCACAGGCTGCTCCAGGACAGCACTTTCCGCCTAAAGTGGATTTATGGTTAGAAGAGACTTCCTTCAAACAGAAAATACCATAAAAGCGGACACGGCCAGTTTTGACCCCAGGGGCATCATTTGAACAATCTTTGTAGAGGACCACTAGTGGATGTCACATATCAAATATGAAAGCTCTGAGCCTTGCGATTTCATAGAAGAAGATTTGTTTAAGTTTTCACTTTTTAAATCTATTTTTAGCTCTGGTGACCTACATATGCAGCGGACCGGAAAGATTTGAACAACTTTGAAAGAGGTCCACCCAAGGATAATTCCTGCGAAGTTTGGTGAAAATCTGCCAAGCGGTTTAGGAGGAGATGTTGTTTAAATAAAAAGTTGACGGCGCACGCACGCACGCACGCACACACGCACGCACGGACAACGGGCGATCACAAAAGCTCACCATGAGCACTTTGTGCTCAGGTGAGCTAAAAAATCATCCAGTTTATATATAGCACATCATAACTTAAACAAACAAACAAACAAATAAAACAATCTTTCAAGTGAAACCTCCATACTTAAGACATCCCTGTATCGTGATGACCAGCTCGGTGTCGTCTGTCTTGTTCTTTAACATCTTCAGAAGGTTGTAACCGACCAGAGCTGCTGCTATGGCGTCCTGTACAACACGATCATGGAACACCATTATACATGAGCTGTTCACTGCGTTCAAATTAAATGAGTGATTCATCCATTTTACCCAAAGATGCTAGTGAACACAACATAAATTATGTATTTAATCAGCTAACAAGCTCACAAAGGTATCAACATGCTACACTAAATATTCACTTGAAAGAAAATTCTTTCATACGTACAAAGACCAATATTTAGCATATGCAAAATCAATTTTATCCATGTTATCATGAGCTTTTGCAAACACAAACTAAAGTTCTTACTATTAGTCATAATAAATTTAATTAACATACTTCAAATGACATCAACATTAAATACCCTTCTCTTTTGATCAGTATGATTAAGTTTAATAAACATTCATAAAGAAAATTCACATACCTTGCCCTCGACCCAGAACGTCTTGGCCATGTCCTGTTGTATCATGAGGATCGACCAGATGAAAAGGTCTTGGAATGGCTGCTCAAAGTCTGGAAGTGGTTTGTCATCGAACTGCTTTAACTCTAGAAACAAAACAAGAATTTTTTTAATGGAATTATATTAATCCCAATAATGTGGAAATTTCTGCTAAAAAGAGTTTGAATCCATATTGTTTAAGACAAAAAGGTGGGATGGGTAGTAGGTAATAGATATGCGGGGATACTTCATAGAAACCCCCAGTAAAATTTAACATAATAAAGAAACAGAGATGTGGGCTATTGACGGTGAATGGTTTATAGATGTAGAAAGTAGATTTAAAGACAGTTGACTGACAATAACCAGATTACTACTGAGTAATTGTATCAATGCACAAAACCTGTGGCTCCATATGCCGCAATTACAATACTGATCACTGTACAGTAATGTTTAGGACAAAGATGCACTGTTAGAGACACATTACTAACAAGAAAGCATCCCAAGAGCACAGACCACCGCCAATGCAGATCATTGCTCCCATTTGTTGGGCAATTAAGGAGTTATACAGCTTAATGTGGCAACTAGACCTATCTCCCAATAATGAAGATCATTAAGAAAAATTCCTGGATCAAGACTTATCACCGCCAAAAGCTAATTATTCGTTCATCGGCCCATTTCCCAGAAATACCATGCCTATGCATTGATATCTTTTTGCGTAAAGTTGCTAACTAACAAAGAGACAAACAAACCAACATCAGCAAAAACATAACCTCCTTATCAAAGTTAACTACTAAATACAAACATACTTCCGTCTGTATGGTCGGGACTGTGGGCTGGATCTAAGATCATCTTGGCAACGTTGGTTATGCCAACCTTCGCTGTTTTCTGCGGCACTTCGTCCAGTATGTGATCCACATCTAGGTTTGCATAGGCTTGTTTGGTCATGTATTTGGGATAGAAGGTGTCACCCATCAAACTCTGTATCAGCATGCCCACATCCAGGAGGGAGAAATTCTTCCTTTGCTGGAAAAACAGATACCAATAATATGTACTTTTATTTTATGCTAAGTAGTGAAATATAGGAAAATATCAGTGAGACATATCCCTATATCACTCACTGTGCTTGACTACGTTGTTAAATGTAAAAAAAACAACTCAATAGCATAAAATAAAAAGAAAATGTGTTTGTTTTCGGTGTGATAAACATTATATCATCACTGGGAAGGGAGACAATTCACATATTTTCACTCGCACAAGTGCTCGTGAAAATATTAATTGTCTCCCTTTCCAGCGATGATATAACATGTTATCACACCAAAAACAAACAAATATCCTCTATACCCTTTACTAATTAAGTATGGTTAAAAAAAAATATATTCTATAAGAATCCTCCTATTTAGAATGAATAAATCTTCCTTGTGTGCAAATCGACAATAAAAATGAAAGGTGATTGCTTCTGTATGAGGGGATATACTACAACACCTGTTAATAATTCCATCATAAATCAAAGCACTCAAAGCACTGCAATTAAATTTTATTAGCACTAAGAATACAAATTAGGCAGTGTTGCATCAAAGTTAGTCTGAAATATTATGTACAATATTTCAAAAGACTATTGGGCCTGAAAGAATATTTAATGGTAGTTTTGAAGGCAAACTGCTCTCAGAAAGTGATATATCTATAAATAAGGTTTAAAACTTGACATTATGTGAAAATACAAAGACTTACAGGGTCTTCTCTGTTCTTAATTTTCTGAAGTAATGATCTTAACAAGCAGTTGTTTGGAATCTGAAATACAAAAAAACAAATACAAAAACATACTCTCATTTGCAATAAAAAACAAATATTTGTATTGAAAAAATACTATTGAAAAAAAAACAACAAATTTACATAACCTAAAACAAAAAAATGAAAGAAAATTAAGTAGTCAATATCAATCAAACAAATTTCAAACTAACTTACTCTTATTTGCAATAACATTATTATTGTTTTGCAAATGTACCATAGGCCATTACCAATGAAGAAAACTTGAAAAACAACAACATTATAGATCTATAAACAACTGATGAAAAACTGAGACATCAATATAACACAAACCCTGTTGTAAAGCTGAAGAAGACACTTTTTAGTAAGAAATTCCCGCAAGCTGACTCCGTGGTCTAAAAATAGTTGAATGAAGTCCACACGGTTGAGCTGAATTGCCGAGAACATGACATCGTCTAGACTTCCCGCCTGAAAATGGTTACGGATTAAGTGTAAATATTTTAAAAGAAAATATAGCACTTCATCTATGTCAATACATATTATATATGCAATGTTTCACACATGTTTGTTTTATATCCTAATATTATTTTTGACTGCTGCTTATGCAATATTTTTAGACTGTGGCAATAGCTGGAGTCTTTAAGTACAGAAAATAGAAAACAAGTATTGCTTTGGATACGGTAACTGTACAGTGGCCTCCCCTGCTTTACTGTGTAGCAGAAGAGATCACTGATCACACAGCCTATCAGAACAGCGAAACAATTCCTTGCTATCAGTGGATTGGTCCACTAAATACTATCAGTGAACTAATTCAGCAGTTGATATATATACAGACAAGAAATAGATCTGATTTAAACCATAGCGAACAATCAACATAGCCTTTTATTCCAAACGTGGGCTGAAAAATAATGACCGCAGAAAATAAGTACCAGTACAGATAGTGGCAAATTTATCTCTGTCCATTAAGGAATCAAATAGAGAACAATCACATGAGCGTTTCTTTATATCAACACTTTCTTTCAACATTTATACATGAAATCGAAGATACATATTATGCACATTATGTTTTTGTAATTATATTTCAATTATATGCATTGTTTTATTGTAGATTAAATGCTAAATAAGACATGAAATGTTAACACCCATAAAATGTATCAGTTTGAAACATTATCAATAAAGAACTAGTTTTCTAACAAAAATGTGTTAATACTATACACTGGTCATGACCTTTAACTTCATCTGGCAAGCTGCAATCTTTCAGCTTTCAATGCTTTAATTAAAACTACATAATTATCTTGGTATACAAATGATCCACCAAACTTGTGTATGCCACAATTAAACTAATGAGGTTGCACACATTACCGGCCATCGTTTATCGTCAGTGAAGATATCACTCTTGGCGACGTCAATTCTGTTCCAAGCCAGGGCAAGTCGCAGCTGATCCATGACCTGATTCTTATTTGCTGTCATTGAAAAAGGTGAAATATTAAGAGATTCTAACTTTCAATAATCATCTATGTTTTTTACACTCTAGTACAATCAAAGGGTAGATAATAATGTCATTGTTGTAACAGCTGACATAATTTATTTCAATCTCACTTCCTTAAAGATCTATTCAACAAATATCATTTTTGGGGTCAAAGAAATTGTAAGTTTCTGATATTAGTCTCTTCAGCAAAACATGAGCAGATTTACAACACAAAGAGAAATTCACATGAGCTATTCCGCATGTTCCAAATGTGTAACTACAGCTAAGTCCTTTTTCAGAAAAATCTTTGCAACATGGGCATGTGAAACAAACACCTCCAATCAATCTGATTACAAAGTGTAGGCCAAGATAAAGAGTAAAATGGGTTTTTTTTTCGCCTATTAAAATGCTTGCGGAAAACTTGAAAATTTCAATTGCACGTTTTAAATGTCTGCAATTTTATGTTCATATGTTTGTGTCATTTTGCAACTCCGACATACCTTTCAGTAGAGCCTGCAGTATTGGCCAAGACAAAATTAAAATGCAACCTCACCTCGCTTCGACATACCTTTTAGTAGAGCATGTAGTTTTGGCCAAGACAAATATTAAAATGCAACCTCACCTCGCTTCGACATACCTTTTAGTAGAGCATGGAGTTTTGGCCAAGACAAATATTAAAATGCAACCTCACCTCGCTTCGACATACCTTTTAGTAGAGCATGTAGTTCTGGCAAAGACAAATATTAAAATGCAACCTCACCTCGCTTCGACATACCTTTTAGTAGAGCATGGAGTTTTGGCCAAGACAAATATTAAAATTCAACCTCACCTCGCTTCGACATACCTTTTAGTAGAGCATGTAGTTTTGGCCAAGACAAATATTAAAATGCAACCTCACCATTCTTCGACATAGCTTTTAGTAGAGCATGTAGTTTTGGCCAAGACAAATATTAAAATGCAACCTCACCTCGCTTCGACATACATTTTAGTAGAGCATGTAGTTTTGGCCAAGACAAATATTAAAATGCAACCTCACCTCGCTTCGACATACCTTTTAGTAGAGCATGTAGTTTTGGCAAAGACAAATATTAAAATGCAACATGACTGCAACATACCTTTCAGTAAAGCCAGCAGTATAGGCGAGACAAATATTAAAATGCAACATGACTGCAACATACCTTTCAGTAAAGCCAGCAGTATAGGCGAGACAAATATTAAAATGCAACATGACTGCAACATACCTTTCAGTAAAGCCAGCAGTATAGGCGAGACAAATATTAAAATGCAACATGACTGCAACATACCTTTCAGTAAAGCCAGCAGTATAGGCGAGACAAATATTAAAATGCAACATGACTGCAACATACCTTTCAGTAAAGCCAGCAGTATAGGCGAGACAAATATTAAAATGTAACATGACTGCAACATACCTTTCAGTAAAGCCAGCGGTATAGGCGAAACAAATATTAAAATGCAACATGACTGCAACATACCTTTCAGTAAAGCCAGCAGTATAGGTGAGACAAATATTAAAATGCAACATGACTGCAACATACCTTTCAGTAAAGCCAGCAGTATAGGCGAGACAAATATTAAAATACAACATGACTGCAACATACCTTTCAGTAAAGCCAGCAGTATAGGCGAGACAAATATTAAAATGCAACATGACTGCAACATACCTTTCAGTAAAGCCAGCAGTATAGGCGAGACAAATATTAAAATGCAACATGACTGCAACATACCTTTCAGTAAAGCCAGCAGTATAGGCAAGACAAATATTGAAATGCAACATGACTGCAACATACCTTTCAGTAAAGCCAGCAGTATAGGCGAGACAAATATTAAAATGCAACATGACTGCAACATACCTTTCAGTAGAGCCAGTAGTATAGGCGAGACAAATATTAAAATGCAACATGACTGCAACATACCTTTCAGTAAAGCCAGCAGTATAGGCGAGACAAATATTAAAATGCAACATGACTGCAACATACCTTTCAGTAAAGCCAGCAGTATAGGCGAGACAAATAGTAAAATGCAACATGACTGCAACATACCTTTCAGTAAAGCCAGCAGTATAGGCGAGACAAATATTAAAATGCAACATGACTGCAACATACCTTTCAGTAGAGCCAGCAGTATAGGCGAGACAAATATTAAAATGCAACATGACTGCAACATACCTTTCAGTAAAGCCAGCAGTATAGGCGAGACAAATATTAAAATGCAACATGACTGCAACATACCTTTCAGCAAAGCCAGCAGTATAGGTGAGACAAATATTAAAATGCAACATGACTGCAACATACCTTTCAGTAAAGCCAGCAGTATAGGCGAGACAAATATTAAAATAAAACATCACTGCAACATACCTTTCAGTAGAGCCAGCAGTATAGGCGAGACAAATATTAAAATGCAACATGACTGCAACATACCTTTCAGTAGAGCCAGCAGTGCGGGCGAGACAAATATTAAAATGCAACATGACTGCAACATACCTTTCAGTAAAGCCAGCAGTATAGGCGAGACAAATATTAAAATGCAACATGACTGCAACATACCTTTCAGTAAAGCCAGCAGTATAGGCGAGACAAATATTAAAATGCAACATGACTGCAAAATACTTTTCAGTAAAGCCAGCAGTATAGGCGAGACAAATATTAAAATGCAACATGACTGCAACATACCTTTCAGTAAAGCCAGCAGTATAGGCGAGACAAATATTAAAATGCAACATGACTGCAACATACCTTTCAGTAAAGCCAGCAGTATAGGCGAGACAAATATTAAAATGCAACATGACTGCAACATACCTTTCAGTAAAGCCAGCAGTATAGGCAAGACAAATATTGAAATGCAACATGACTGCAACATACCTTTCAGTAAAGCCAGCAGTATAGGCGAGACAAATATTAAAATGCAACATGACTGCAACATACCTTTCAGTAAAGCCAGCAGTATAGGCGAGACAAATATTAAAATGCAACATGACTGCAACATACCTTTCAGTAAAGCCAGCAGTATAGGCGAGACAAATATTAAAATGCAACATGACTGCAACATACCTTTCAGTAAAGCCAGCAGTATAGGCGAGACAAATATTAAAATGCAACATGACTGCAACATACCTTTCAGTAAAGCCAGCAGTATAGGCGAGACAAATATTAAAATGCAACATGACTGCAACATACCTTTCAGTAGAGCCAGCAGTTTAGGCGAGACAAATATTAAAATGCAACATGACTGCAACATACCTTTCAGTAAAGCCAGCAGTATAGGCGAGACAAATATTAAAATGCAACATGACTGCAACATACCTTTCAGTAAAGCCAGCAGTATAGGCGAGACAAATATTAAAATGCAACATGACTGCAACATACCTTTCAGTAAAGCCAGCAGTATAGGCGAGACAAATATTAAAATAAAACATGACTGCAACATACCTTTCAGTAGAGCCAGCAGTATAGGCGAGACAAATATTAAAATGCAACATGACTGCAACATACCTTTCAGTAGAGCCAGCAGTATAGGCGAGACAAATATTAAAATGCAACATGACTGCAACATACCTTTCAGTAAAGCCAGCAGTATAGGCGAGACAAATATTAAAATGCAACATGACTGCAACATACCTTTCAGTAAAGCCTGTAGCATGGCCACGTGAATCTCCTTCACACCAGTCTTGCTATCCAGTTCAAACACGGACATAAGGTCACACTTTTCTAGACATTCCTTGATTCGGTCTAGATGTACGGCAATACTGTTGGATCCAAACTCATTTTCTACCATCTCTCGCACTGTCAGTTCTACGGAGTCCTCCATATATCGCCTCATTCTGTGTAAAGTTAATGAAAAAATATCATTTGAACTGTGTTCGGTAAACACACTGCCCCCTGTTGGTGCTGGACAGCCCATTTGAATTATTCTAAATCCAAATTAAGTCAAGGACAAGGTCAAAATACGGTTGAGTGATATGGGTGGATTGGGAATGGTCATAAGCAACAACTGTGTAAGTATCCGAGTGGTGTAGTAAGCTGTGTTGGGTGTAGACAAAACGGTAAAATCTAGTTACCCAAGAAATAGCCCGTTTGATTTATTCTAAGTCCAAATTAGGTCAAGGTTAAAGTGAGATTGGGCAATATGGGTGGATTGGGAATGGTCATAAGCAAAACACTGTGTAAGTATCCAAGTGTTGTTATAAGCAAAACACTGTGTAAGTATCCAAGTATTGTTATAAGCAAAACACTGTGTAAGTATCCAAGTATTGTTATAAGCAAAACACTGTGTAAGTATCCAAGTGTTGTCATAAGCGGTGTTGGTGCTTGACAAAATGGTAAAATCTAGTTAACCTCGTACGGAATCACGGACAGATGGACGGACAGGACAATCACTGTATGCCTCACCCATCAAGATGCCGGGGGGGGGGGGCATAAAAGTGGATTGGGAAATTTTGGACTACATGGTAAAGGAAAGGAATAAGACTGGAAGGCAAATGCTGAAAAGTCAAACCTTTCTTTGGCTTACCAGTATGTGCCCAGACTCAACAATTATGCAAAGTTCATGAACTTAGTTAAAAACAAAATAATTATAATCCCATAAGAATGGTTGTTAGATATCAATCTTGAAATCCATTGGCTGATTCATGTACATAAGATGCAAACTACAATTACATTGAAATATGTTTGTATCAAAGAGAAATTATTAAGAGAATGCTTTAAGTGAGCCTCTCTGTCCAATAAATTAATAATTGGCAATACTACTGTCCAGATGGTATATGACATAAAAAAGGTAATAGCAAGGTCATACAATCAATTGTTATGCATACTTTTTCTGCTTCTTCCCAGCTTGATCCTTTGCTTCAATTTCCTCTTCTTTGGCATTCAGATAGGCATATGCCAGAATATCTGCCGCCCTGTTGGAGCCCTTCACGATCACAGTGGGCGTGTTGTTTTGTATGGCCTGGTGGACGGTTTCCAGTGTGCCTGGTCCCCCTTCCAGAACTAGCTGGACAATTGGAACTGATACGGCATCTGAAAATATCAAGGAGGTAAGATTTCTGTTTCTTTAAACAAAGTGTTGATTTATTACAGAAATGATATGATTATGCTGCAACTATGCTGCAGCTACAGTTCGTTTTTAACTAGTGCAATAAGAATTCAAGGGAAACTAATACAGCAAACACAAATGTAACAAAAACTGAAGCTTCCTTTCACCAGTTTCTGTCTTGATTTGAGCAATTTCCTTCTCTAGTTTGCACGAAATGGAATCTCCACAGCAAACTTGTGTTGTGTAGCATTGTCCACAAGAATGAAGTGTGAGTGGTTGGGGTCAAGGAAACTCTCCTTGGCTTTCTGCTCCTTTTCTATCCTGTAGTTGGCCGGCCAGAGACCTTCACTCTGAAATGGGGACAGTTTGGTAAATACAGACTTAAGATATCACTCGAATTCTGCAAGAGACCTTCACTCTGAAATGGTTTCAGTTGTGTTAATACAGACTTAGATACTACTCAAATTCTGTCAGAGACCTTCAGTTTAAAATGGGGACAGTTTGGTAAATACAGACTTAGATACCACTCAAATTCTGTCTGAGACCTTCACTCTGAAACGGGGGCCGTTTGGTAAATACAGACTTTAAGATACCATTCAAATTCTGCTAGAGACCTTCACTCTGAAATGGGGGCAGTTTGGTTAATACAGACTTAGATACCACTCAAGTTCTGCCAGAGACCTAATTCACTCTGAAATGGGGACAGTGTGGTTAATATAGACTTAGATACAACTCAAATTCGGCCAGAGACCTTCACTCTGAAATGGGGACAATTTGGTTAGTACAAACTTAGATACCACTCAAAAGCTACAACAGACCTTCACTCTGAAATGGGGACAGTTCTGTAAATTTAGACTTAGATACCACTCAAATTCTGTCAGAGACCTTCACACTGAAATGGGGACAGTTCTGAAAACATAGACTTAGATACCATTCAAATTCTGACAGAGACCTTCACTCTAAAATGGGGACAGTTCTGTAAAAATAAACTTAGATACCACCCAAGTTCTGCCAGAGACCTTGACTCTAAAATGGGGACAGTTCTGTTAATATAGACTTAGATACCACTCAAATTCTGCCAGAGACCTTCACTCTAAAATGGGGACAGTTTGGTTAATACAGACTTAGATACCACTCAAATACTGTCAGAGACCTTCATTCTAAAATGGGGAGTTTGGTTAATACAGACTTAGATGACAGTAAACTGATTCATGACAGGCTTATGTACCTTTATAACGAATGAAATTAGTAGACTGCTTATATATTCAAGAAGTTGTCACTCAGTTGCTCATGTGTATGACTTGTAAACCACAAAATTATCTCAATGACTTTTTTACATAAGACATTTCCATTCACATACATTACTCTCTATAAGGGAATCCTTGTTCTGAATGCAGCCCCAGGGTGCTATTCCGATGGCTATGACAGGGTTCTTGGAGGTGGACGCAATCCCAAAGTCCTTCACTGCTTCCCCGATATGTTTCATTACGCCAGCATGTGTTCCGCCAGTCACAATCCAGGCTCCTGTATGGTGACAGATTGAGGGCATGAAACGAATTACCAGTACAAATTTGTGAGTTATTTAAGAGATTATTTTCAATTTATCGTTGTTTATCGGCTAATTAAGAACGATTTGGAGTTCTGATGCATAGGAATTAAACAACAAGGGCGAAAGCCCTAGTGGTTTAATATACCGTATAAGAACGACAGATCATGGTTTATTAGCCAATAAACAATGACAATGCAAAAATTATTTTGATTCTAACATGACCTGACAAAATAATCTGCAATTGCAGTGTGAACTATATTTTACAGTTTCAGAACTATTTTGGGGGGTTGTTTATTGGTAGTTTAACAATCGTTATGTTTGTTCTTTGTCTATAGAAAACACTGCGCGTGTCATATTAGAATTTTATTTATAACACTGCCAACCTAGTCTTGCTAAATGTTGAATAATTACGGTGAGATAATACTTTTACTTCTTTTTTAGGACTTTTATATTCGAAATTCTTCATTTAAAGATATTTAGTCTTATACTTAAATGTGTTTCTTAGCACATATTTATTAATCGGAATTTCAAGGATTTAGTAATGGCAAAATCATTTGCTTCAAAAACCTAGATTGGTAATAACAGAACAGTGATGGAATATTTAACCGTATCATACTCTATCACAATCCTACCTGTAGTAAGTGCCGTCTTCATTAGACCACGTCGGAAGGTGTCACGGAGACGCTTGTTCATCTGGAAATTCTTCGCGCCACCTGAGCAGGTTTGGCTTGTCGAGACCCCACACGTTCATCAACAGCTCGAGCATGTGGGTCATCTTCGTGTCCACATCTACACGGATGTACTGCAATAAGATCATTACAAATTTATTTATTTTTTATTGGTTTATATTAAAAAATTGGTTCAAATTACAGAATTGGCTTATTTTACAAAATTGGTTTTTAACACAAAATACGTTTTAATTTCAAAATCGTTTTATATTACACAATTTGTTCGTTTTTTTACAAAATCGGTTTTTATTACAAAATGGTTTCCCATTAACATGAAAGTTTCTTTTTTTCTCAACACAAAATAGTGGATTTTCTTAGTACTAGATCTAAAAAGTATTAATCACAATATTTTTACCATTTAGCAAGTTTTCAGGTTCAAAATGTCTCAATATGATCTATACCAAACCTAATCCAAAATTCAGGAAAAGAATTACTGCAAATAAACAATAAATCTTACTAGATGCATTTTTTTTTTCATACCCCTACCTTGCCAATGTTTCCTCCATATCCGAACTCTATCTCCCCAAAGGCGTTGGTCATCTTCTGCCTGGAATGCCTCTCGTAATCCCACTTCATGTCAGCGCTGACTGGTTTGTTTGCAATGTCAATGTGCTGACTCTGCTTGTAGTCGCACTGGCATCTCTTAACTTTCTCCTTGTCACTAAAAAATGAGAATATGCGAGGCGTGTCGTGGGAAAATCAAGCTTAATGCATTTGCATAAAGTGTCGTCCCAGATTAGCCTGTGCAGTGAACACTTTACGCAAATGCATTAAGCCCGGGTTTCCCACGACATTCCTCATATAAATTAACATGGTCAACATGCCCAGCATCTTTATGCTCATCTGGTATCAAAATGATTATTCCTTTTTTGTTATTTGATAACTATAGCCCAGTACTATGACCTTGCCCCAATATAAATTATGGTTTAATTCCTACTTCACACAATTTTTTTTACATTTACACTTTCTATACTTATATAACACCTACATGACAAAGTTTGCTAACGATATAAATATATTATTAGTGGGTTAGTGATACCTTCAAAAGGACCACTTTTAAAGGTTAGTGTTTACCATTTTAAACATATATCATACATGACATACGTCCCGGTCTCGCCGGGATTGTCCCGCTTTCGCGAGGTTTGTCCCTGCGTCCCGCTCAGATGCATTTTGTCCCGGTCAATCACAAAAATCGATGTTAATGTGCAATAAAAGTTGCATTGGGCCAACAATTTACTTCTTATCGTTAAATCCTTAATTGGTCCCTATGACAACAATGCCCGCTAGGCGCGTATCGACGAGGATCAGTTATGATTACCGGAACAGTGGTTTATTTATCCTTTGTCACGCTTTTGCGGGACGGTGGTCAGATAATCCGCGGTCGCTAATTGCTGTTAGTTGTCACGTGGAGGGTGTATACAGTAACTGTATGCCCTAAATCAATACTGACCTATCTGAATGACTATTACGGTATCGATTCGGCTGTTTTGTTTTTCATTGTTAAAGAGGAAATGTCAACTGCATAATTATTATGTTCGCCATACAGATACCTAATTTTGATGTTATGCGCTACGGAACTTTTATTCAAAAGTAAAGATCTCACAGTTCTCTGCGCTTCAAAGTTTTATATGGCAATTAATACACCCACGCTTTCCATGCGGATGATGTGAGGTTGTACATTTCAGCATAATTTGTGCGCGCTTTTCTTGCAGAACACAAAGTGCAAAATGTATAATGTGCATTTTAACATTTGACGTACCTTGGCATGACGTGCACGTGGAAATTTTCCCGCCTTTTTTGCAAGAACAAAGCATATATAATATATATCAAGATATGTTTTTATATCAAGATGTTTATACTTCATTAATTATCCAATCAGTACTACCAGTTCAACAGTGGTAACAATTAAAAACAGCACTAAACAAATGCTCGTAAGAACATTATTTATCGAATAAAAAGGCCCCGTAACTAGATTGAGTGTAACCTTATGATTCGAGAACAACAAGAAAAGTGGGTTTGACTGTGACGTCATTGCGCAAATCGGATGCGCATTGGATATAAACTCTGGAAAGAATTATTACTTTCAGTTTCGCAAAAACAATGACTCTTTTGCTTTTAAAAGGCTTTGGTATACCGTATAAACGGTGACGTTTTGTTTATTTTCTTTTGTTTAAATGTTTTTAAAAAATGAAAACGTGTTAGCCTTAATTAGGGCATACATGTATTATGTACATGAATTATATGACAATTTTAATACGAACATTGCGATCCATGGACCATGCGACAAAATAACAATATTAAGGTGTCCCGCTGAAATGTCAAATGTCCGCCGATTATTTGTGAATGCCCCGTTTTGGTCTGAAAAAATTATGGCTTGTATGCATATATGTTCTCTTGAAAACAGACAACAATTATTAATTGTTAGCATTATGCACCTATCAATATTGCCCCCAAGAGGGGTTGGCAGGCTGACCCAGAGGAATTGGACTTTTTTTTTGGGGGGGGGGTCTAATTCCCCACCCTTGAGCCAAGCATTTTTGTCAAAATCCCCTGGGGGGGGGTCAATATTATACAGGGATATTTAATCCTTTAAAAGTCAATTTCTGGGGCCCAGAATCATTCAGCGTGTCAAATTACCACCTGTCAGTAATTGCTTTCATGCTAAAGTCCCTGGGGGGAAATATTGATAGATGCGTTGCCTCAACAATGGTCTACACAAAGATATTTTTAGCTTACAACATCACAAATGGCTACATAATACATAACCTCATTTTCCATCTCTTGCTTCATCATTGATTGCATTGCCTTTATTTTATGCCTATTTTACAAAATTATCATTCAACATTACTGTTTTGTTTTGAAAGAAATCAACTTTGAACAAGAGAGCCAAAAGGCCCTAAGGTGCTCACCTGAGTATGATGATCTGAGTCTTGCAGTTTTAGGAGGATTTTTAAAGTCATTTTGCTATTCAAGTCTATATAAACAATGTGACCCCCAAGGCGTGGCCACTTTTCACCCAAGGGGCATAATTTGAACAATCTTTGTAGAGAACATCTATACAATATTACATACCAAATACGAATCCTCTGGGCCTTGTGGTTACAGAGGAGGATTTTTTAAACGTCCACTTGCTATATAAGTCTACAGAAACCATGCGACCCCAGGGCGTGGCTTCTTTTTACCCCAGGGACATAATTTGAACACTCTTTGTTGACCACTATACAATGTTACATATCAAATACGAAACCTCTGGGCCTTGCGGTTTCAGAGGAGAAATTTTTTTAAGTCATTTTGCTATTTAAGTGTATATCAACCATGTGACCCCCGGGGCCAGGGCTCGACATTAACGGTAGTCCGACAGTCCGGGACAACCAAATTGTTGGTCCGGACAAGTTAAAAAAGAATCTGCTAGTCCGACGGGACAAGTGTTCTTTATCTCTAATTACAAAGTAACAAAATTGGTTACAAAATCCAGTAGTTTCGCTGAATTTCCTTCGAAAAGTTATTGTTTACATTCTAACGATAAAGCGCAAGGTATTCCGATACTTACATGTAATACTTCACTGTACTGTTGACAAGGGAAATAAATCTTACATTTTTTCATTCGCCGCACTGACACGGTTACTCTCCTTATATAATATTGTAAGTTATCATTCTCACTTGCGGTTTATTTACGTTAGTTACACATTCAAGTACCATGTCGTCTGCTTAAAATGTAAGGGTTATTTTCCTTTGGTTTCTCTGTCAAAATCAGCAGAAACACCAAAAATATCCCCTAAAGATCGAAAAGAAACAAAATGATATTATGAAAAAAATTGAAAACGGGAGTTTGTATACAATTTACCATATGCATCATTAGTTTGTGTTAATTATAGTGAATGATTCTGGGGACAGTCGCAGGTAACACCCCTTCTAGTCAGTTTTTGTGTCTATAAATGTTTGTTTAAAAAATATCTTTTTAAAAACTTAATTGTTGTTGTGAAATATTGTATAATTTACATTTGAAGGTCAGGACAGGTAACCGACCGGACAAGTGGTTTCAAAAGTAAACTTTGAGCCCTGGGGGGTGGGGGGGGGGCCACTTTTTACCCAAGGGCCATTATTTGAACAATCTTTGTAGAGGACCACTATACAATGTTACATATCAAATACGAAACCTCTGGGCCTTGCGGTTTCAGAGGAGAAGATTTTTAAAGTCATATTGCTATTTAAGTGTATATCAAACATGTGACCCCCGGGGCATTGCCATGTTTTACCCCAGGGGCATAATTTAAAGAAACTTTGTAGAGGACCTCTAGAGGATGTCACATATCAAATATAAAAGCCCCGAGCCTTGCGGTTTCAGAGGACAAGATTTTTAAAGTTTTAACTTTTTAAATCTATTTTTAGCTCTGGTGACCTACATATGCGATGGACCAAAATGATTTGAACAATTTTGAAAGAGGATCACACAAGGATCATTCCTGTTAAGTTTTGTGAAAATCTGCCAAGCGGTTAAGGAGAAGATGTTGTTTGAATGAAAAGTTGATGACAAACTCACAAACGCACGACGGACAAGGTGCGATCACAAAAGCTCACCATGAGCACTTTGTGCTCAGGTGAGCTAAAAATTGATCTCAAGTAGATTTTTGTATAATTTACAAACATCAATGAATATTTAAACTGAATATGTTTAAAAATACATATTAAGCATTTTAAATTGAATATTTGTATCATTATATCAATTTCCTAATAATGACATATTCAGTTTTTCTGTATTCAGGAAGCAAGGCCTATGATAATAAGCCTTTTATCTTGAAAAAAAATCTACATCCTTTTCATTATTAAATTCAAAGTGCACTTCCTTTCAACAACAGTGAACAATTAAAGATATATTGACAATGCGAATGATTAAAGATATATTGATATTAAAGATATGTGTTTTGTTTTCCTGTCTGGTAAACACAGGAAATGAAATAAAATCTATAACAAAAAATCTTATAATTGTCAATTTGGTCAAACTAACCTTATAACTTATCAATTAAAATAGGCATTTAAGTAATCATCAAAGTAACCATCACCCTTGCTCAGCATAGTAACCATCACACTTACTCATCACATCAACGCTCACATATTTTCCTCATAGCAACCATCACACTTACTAATCACAGCAACCATCACACTTACTAATCACAGCAACCATCACAGTTACCAATCACAGCAACCACCACACATACTCATCACAGAAACCATCACACTGACCATAGCAACCATCACACTTACTCATCACAGCAACCATCACACTTACTCATCGGGGTAACAATCACACTTACTCATCACAGCAACCATCACACAGACCACAGAAACCATCATACTTACTTATCACAGCAATCATCACACATACCACAGCAACCATCACTCTTACTCATCACAGCAACCATCACACTTACTAATCACATCAACCAATCACACTAACTCATCACAGCAACGATCACATTTTCTCATCACAGCAACCATCACACTTACTCATAACAGCAACCATCACACTTACTCATCACAGCAAACCATCACACTCACCACAGCAACCATCACACTTACTTATCACAGCAAACCATCACACTCACCACAGCAACCATCACACTCATCACAGCAACCATCACACAGACCACAGCAACCATCACACTTACTCATCACAGCAACCCTCACACGGACCACAGCAACCATCACACTTACCCATCACAGCAACCATCACACTTACTAATCACAGCAACCATCACACTTACCCATCACAGCAACCATCACACTTACCTTTCACAGCAACCATCACACTTAATAATCCCAGCAACCATCACACTTAATAATCACAGCAACCATCACACTTACTAATCACAGCAACCATCACACTTACCCATCACAGATACCATCACACTGACCACAGCAACCACAACACTTACTCATCACAGCAAACATCACACTTACTAATCACAGCAACCATCACACTGACCACAGCCACTATCACACTGACCAAAGCAACCATCACAATTACTAATCACAACAATCATCACACAGACCACAGCAACTATCACACTAACTCATCACAGCAACCATCACACTGACCACAGCAACCACAACACTTACTCATCACAGCAACTATCACACTGACCACAGCAACCACAACACTTACTCATCACAGCAAACATCACACTGACCACAGCAACCATCACACTAACCACAGCAACCATCACACTTACTCATCACAGCAACCATCACACTTACTCATCACAGCAACCATCACACTTACTCATCACATCAACCATCACACATACTCCTCACAGCAACCATCACACTTACTCATCGCAGCAACCATCACACAGACCACAGCAACCATCACACTTACTCATTGCAGCAATCATCACACTTACTCATCACAGCAACCATCACATAGACCACAGTAACCATCACACTTAGTCAATCACAGCATCCATCACGCTGACCACAGCAACTATCACACTTACTTGTCTCAGCAACCATCACACTTATTCATCACAGCATCCATTACACTTACTCACCACAGCAACATTCACACCTACTCATCACAGCAACCATCACATAGACCACAGTAACCATCACACTTAGTCAATCACAGCATCCATCACGCTGACCACAGCAACTATCACACTTACTTGTCTCAGCAACCATCACACTTATTCATCACAGCATCCATTACACTTACTCACCACAGCAACATTCACACCTACTCACGACAGCAACCATCATACTTTTTAATCATAGCAATAATATAAATTCATCACACTTACTCAGATGGACCAGGTATGAAATGTGAACACTCCCGCATCTTGATGTGTGTTCGAATCCATTTTGTCTCCTCGTCAAATTCCTGAAATTATAATAGAAAAGGTTAACAATACACTAACTTGTATGCACAGCATGCACTCAATATTGCTAGTTTTATCCCTTTACATTTATAAAAAATCTACTCCTGAAAAATCACAGTAACAAACCAAAACAAGAGCTGTTTATAATCAAAGACCATAACTCCACAGTTACTGGGACGATTTGGATGATTATCAAACTTAACCGAGATAATACGCCCACAAACATTTTCACCACGTTTGGTGAAGATGGCCTATGAACGGTTGGACTTGGAGAACATAAACGGCTAAAAAGGCCATTTTATATTATTCAAGGGCCATAACTCCACAATTCATGGAGCAATTTGGTTGATTATTAAACTAGGCAAAGATATTATGCCCACAAATGTGTTCATTAAGTTTGGTAAAGATTGGATGAATATTGCTGGACTGCTAAAATGGCCAATTTCTGATATTCAAAAGCAAATAACTTCACAATTTGTGGGTGGATTTGGATGATTATCATACTTGACCTAGATATTTTTATTACAAAAATGTTCATGAAGTTTGGTGAAGATTGGATTAAAACTGTTGGACTTAGAGAGCGGAAATGGCTAAAAGGGCTAATTTCAGATAATTCAAGGGCCATAACTCCACAATTCCTGGTGCGACTTGGCTGATTATCTCAAAAATATAAATTGAATGTCGACGCAACATGCACAACTTCTAAAATAAAGTAAAATGTCATCTGTATACAACACTTATATAACAAAATATTTATGACAAACCAACTGAAAGGTCTTCATTTCTGCTAAGACGTTACAAAACTTGTCCTGCACCGAAAGACTTCTCTCATAGCTTGAATCCTGTGAGTTATTATTTTTCTGATTCTGAAATTTCACATGCTTAGCATCATGTTTTCGTTTTGCAACACCCAATGCTTTTTTCTCAAACCCATCGACAAACGATTCTATTTCTGCTTTTACAGAACTGTCTTCCAGATGCTCTGAATCAGAATTTTGCTTAGTTTTGCTTTTATCATCATATATTGGATTACGCATCACTGATGTATGTTTCAATGGCAACAGAACTTCTTCTCCAGGCTGATCCTGGTCTTTTAACTCGTTTACATCTTCATCAATAACTGTCATGTCAACACTCTCAGCATTCCGTGGAAATGGAGATTTAACGGCCATAGTCGGGTAAAGAACATCTTGTGCAAGCTGGAGATCACAAATGATGCTCGTTGTTTCTTTAGATTGAACATTAATCCATTCTTCACAAACTTGTATATGATCTTTAAGATTTTGGTATATTTCCTCTAGGTTATCCTTTTTACTAAGTTCAGCCGTTTCAATACGAAACCGTTCATGACTGACACTGTCAGCCAACCCCAGTAATGGAGAGCTATCAACTGCATCATATAAACCATTCAATGCATTGTGTTCTACAAACACTTCATCTGGTCCACATTTCCTGTCATTGAAATCATTGTCTGTAAGCTGCCCGTCCAGTGGCATCGCATCCACCGTGAAGCGCAAGGGCCGTCGATAGGTGCTGGGGCAGTGTGGTTCAAGCATCATCTTTTTTGTATATAAGAAGTCCGAGAGCAAACCATAGTCATCTGCCTCGTCTTCATACTCGTCTTCTTCGTTAACCTCTGGCACATTATTTCTATCTTCTGCATTATAGTTTTCAGTGTTTCTACCAGTGGAAATACATATATTATTGTTGAACTTATCTTTAACATTTTCATCGTCTGCCACACAGTGTTTGCATTTACCCACATTACATTTTCTGGTATCCTCTGGTGTATTACATGTATTTTGCTTTTCTTGGCCACCATAATTTTCTTTAGCCAAAGAATATCTGTTTTGTGTTTCTTCACATAAATCTGTCGCCTCCATTTTAAAGATTAATTAATGCTCTGATGAACAGAATGTTTCTATCTCCTTGTCAAACAATAAACATGTTCGATTCACTTCATTGACTTTTTTTGTTTCAGAATATCCATAGTATTATCATTTGTGTTGCTTTTCAAGACATTCAACAGTAAACACTGAGGAAGTGTAATAGACCATGTATTCTCATTGTAAACAGTGCAATTGTTTCACATCAATTCAAGTCTGTATCCCTTGGCAAAATAGTTTGTGTGCTAAAGACAATCATATCTTAATGCCATGCTTAAGTTTTCATACAATTAGTTAGTTACAAAAGTTAATCTTATAATCTTAATGTGACACATTTCTAAACGCCACAACAATGATCATCCATCACGTAAATACTAGGAAATCTGATAGCATTTGCTAGTTGTAAGTATTACACACTTGAGAGGCCAGCCTACATTAAGTGGTTTTTACTAACCACTTTGTGCACTCGACAATGTCTTACATCACTACATTGTTAAAAATACTGGGGGCAGAGACGGCCTAGTAAACTGCATAAAATCACTCATAATTATTAAGATAAACAACTGAGGCGCGTCGTGGGAAAACCGGACTTAATGCATGTGCGTAAAGTGTCGTCCCGGATTAGCCTGTGCAGTCAGCACCGGCTAATCCAGGACGGCACTTTCCGCCTACAGTGGATTTATGTTTAGAAGAGACTTCCTTAAAACAGAAAATACCATAAAAGCGGAAAGTGCCGTCCTGGATAAGCCTGTCTGGGACGACACTTTACGCACATGCATTAAGACCGGTTTTCCCACGACGCGCCTCAAATAATTTGTGGAAAGAAAGCAATTATTTTTCTAGTGGCCTTAAAGATTTTGTCTGTACCAAGGATTTTGTATGTATTCCATGTGTTTAATTCTGACATATTAAATACGTTTTCAAAAGAAACTGACTTAGCCACAGTGTTATGAACCACATACTAATAAAATATTAGGCCATACCAATTGGATTCTATGTTAAGCGTCCTCGAGCTGGTAGGTTTTTGAATGTCTGAACGAAAAAAACAAACTTTTATGTGTTTTTACCAATATTTGTAAATAATAGTGAGCAACTAGTCAATTTACACAGTTAATATACTGTGTTATTAAGTAAGTTCCCAATATGAAAATGATATATAACAGTTTTGCAGGTAAACATTTGCTTTAGCTTGTAGCACTGCCATCAATAAGTTGTGAAAGAAATTATTTTTTTTATCGACTCATTGTTTGTTTTTTTCCTGCCTGGTTGGTGGGTTTCAACAAATTATGGGGACGCTAAACACAGAATAAAATGTGTATGGCCTTAATTAAAAAAACATGAAAATGAAAGTCAATAAGAGAAAATAGTTATGCTTTTTTATATAATTCAGAAGCCTTTGCTTAAATAGCCAGAAGCACAGAAAATAGTTATGATACATTAAAGCATTCATAAGCTCATGCCTAAATAAACAGAAACAAAGAAATATCATTTGTATGAACAAAGCTGATCATGTAAGCAGGGGTGCAGCTGAAAAAGGCGGCAGGTAAAATTCAAAACTGAAAAGTACACAAGGTTTGTTTGTTTGTTTGTTTTGTTTGTTTGGAGTTTTTGCTGTATTAAACAGTATTTCAGTCATAAAACGGCGGTCAGTTAACCTTCTCTCACTTTTCCTAGGCAAGCTGTGCTGATGTAAGTGGTTTACTAGTACTAAGTGCACATTCTTATACCAGTTACTGACAACTGCCCTACTTGAATCATAGGTGAGAATGGCAATAGAAATTATTTCATTAATTTTAATAGCGTGCTCATTTAAATAAAACAATGATTAAAAGTGGAAATACAAAATTTGAAAATGCCATTCAGTTCATTATGCTAAGTCATTTTGATAACTTAACATTTATATATGTTTCTAAAGTAGTTTCTGAAATTATATATGCACATGTATTACAATTTTACAGCTATATTTTTACACATGTTCATGTATATATTTTTGTTTGACCTGTCGTTGGTTTAAAAGCGAGCTTATGTTATATTGTTATTTGCCTTGCCGATTTTAAATAAATCTTATCTTATCTTGACCATTCCCCACACAAGTTATGTGGCCAGCCTGGGGCTAGAACTCACTAACCTCGGATTGAGAGTCCAGCGTTCTACCAACTTAGCTAGATGGGCCCAAAAATAATACAGTCAAACAGATAAGGCCATAGATTTTATTTTTTTTTTAATTTTTAGTTTCTTGGATACGCTGACCAGATATGTGTGAAAATACCGAAAATAACAGCCTTGTCTGGCTAGCTCAGTTGGTAGAGCGCTAGACTGTCAATCCGGGGATCGTGAGCTCCCCAGCCCGGCCACATAGCTTGTGTGGGGATTGGTCATGAAATTATTTCTACGGCCATTCTCCCCCTACCTCTGATTCAAGTAGGGCAGTTGTCACTTACTGGCATAGGTATGTGCACTTAGTTCTGGTAAACCGCTTAGATCGGCTAAGCTTGCGCAGGAAAAGTGTGAGTAGGTTAACTGACTGCCGTGATATGACTGAAATACTGTTAAAAAAGGCAAAAAATCCCAACAAAACAAACAAACAAACAAAAAATAACATTGGAACAAAACCAAAATTGCACAAATAATAAACCAAAATTGATAAAAATCTTCCACTGAAGCCATATTCCTTACGGCTATTACGCCAAATCAAACTTAACCTTCCTTTTAGTCCTACTAGCACTTCCCTAAAGTTTCATAATGAATGCTCAAAAACTTCTCATGTTATTGTCTGCACAAGCCTTATTTGAACTTTATTTTAGTTTTTTAAAAAGGGGGCATAGCTGAAGTACGGTAAGAGTAATTATAACGAAAACCGAACTTAATCTTCCTTTTATGCCTACTAACACTGCCCTAAAGTTTCATAATGATTGCACAAAAACTTCTTAACTTTTTGTCAGGACAAACCTTATTTGAACTTGTTTTTTGTTTTTAAAACAAGGGGGCATAACTCAAGTACAATAAGAGCAATTATGCCAAACTTGACCTTCCTTTTATACCTACTAACACTTCCATAAAGTTTCATAATGATAGCTCAAAAACTTCTCAAGTTATTGTCAAGTTATTGCACAAACCAAAAGGGCCGCCGCCACCACCCCTGCTGCCAAAAGTAACCCCTATATGTCGCCTTTTCAGGCGACACAAAAACACAGTGAAACATATATTAAGGTTGATTTTACCATGTTGATTTTATTTGCATGTTTATATTCATGTTACAATAATTGCCTTGAATTATTACTGTTATCGTCATGTGCTTTGCAAAAACACGTGTTTATAAAATACTTTTATTTTTTAATATTATTTCCGCTGTCCTACGTTACAGTTTTCCAAAAAGGCATAAAACTACAAAAAATCTCTGGCCTGAGTTGGGTAGTGGAAATGGTGGCTGTTTTTGTAATGGAACTTGATGGTTGTGACATGGTGGGTTGTAAGAGCAGGATGTAGGTGGTGGTTGTATAAGTGGTTATTTGTAAAAGAAATTATTTAAAATTGGTGTTCATGGTAGTTAACATGGATTGCCCTCGTATAGTACCAAACAGCTCACTCTGCCATTCACCGAATTATCCAATGTCTACAAATGTGAACATTTGGCTTAAGAAATTACCATTTGGCTACACATTTTTCTTTACAAAAGCTACTGAAATACATGTAGTTAGTAAGATTTCAACTTAGTGTGATAAACTTGGCTAACGAAAATTTTTATCCAGGGGAAGCTCTGCGGCAAAGTCTGTAAATAAAGATAAAACTTTATCAGCTTATATAGTGTTCCTTTTAAACATGTCTATAGTGCAGAATTGACTTAATGTCTTGTATTATGAAATCTTACAGTCTGTTATGCTAAACAGAACTATATTTTATTTGGGGGTAATGAAAGAGATTTGAAGCAAAGGTATACAAGTCACACAGTCCCTCTATTCACCTTCTTGAAATAATAAGAGCTGTCTCAGGACAGCGCGCTCAACTATTCATTCGCTTTGTCAGAGTTATGGACATGTATTGCCACAAAAAGGGGCATAATTCTACTACAATGCTGGTCACAGTTATGGCCCTTTGCCAGTGTTCTTATATAATGACCTTCAAGACATGTGTGCAGTTTTCATTGCATATCTGTAGTAGTGTAGAGATATGAAGTTGTTGCACGATAACCTTAATCTGAATTTCTAAGTTCAAAAAGGGGCATAATTCTGCTAAATTGCAGGTCAGAGTTATGGGCCTTGGTCAGTTACATTATAAAATGACCCTGAAGACATGTGTGAAGTTTCAATTGAATATCTGTAGTAGTTATAGAGATATAGAGTTGTTGCACGCAAACTTTTAATTTGATTATCTAAGTACAAAAAGGGGCATAATTCTGCTAAATTGCAGGTCAGAGATAGAGGCCTTGGTTAGGCGTAAAATAAATAAGTTTGTTTCAGGTTACCCGACCTACCCTAAAAAAATGCCCCAGCCCTAGAACATTTTATTGGGTTTGTCAGATTGATTTTTGTTATATTTACCTTTTCAATAATTAAATGTGTTTTTGGATAAATAAGTGTTTTGTTTTGATATAATCCACTTATAAACAATGTTTAAGGATATTACTGATATGTTTTGGATGTTTATTTGGTCCTAGAATCTTCAAGTTGACCATTTACCAAATAAAAAATAAATCCCGACCTACCTACCCTAATTTTTTGGGAGAAAATAACCTAATACAAACATTTTTTTACGCCTTAGTGACCCCACATAATGATCCCAAATACATATGTGAAGTTTCAATTGAATATCTTTAATAGTTAGAGAGATATGGACTTGTTGCACGCAAACCTTAAAAGCATATAACAATTTCAAACTAGAGTTACCAAACTTGGCCTATAAGTTTTTTATTTTAATATGGGGATCAAAAGTTTGAATGAAATCCCTCAAGCCCTTCCTGAGAAACTAGCTTAACGAAAAACTTTAACATCAAAGCCCGGACGCTGATGCCAACACCGACGCCGTGCAAGTAGAATAGCTTGCCTTTTCTTCGAAAAGTCGAGCTAAAAACAAATCTGATATTATAAAACTAATGGTTGAAATAAAGTATGCATTTATAACCAAGGGGTGACATTAAAATGTGATTTATATGCAAAACAAAAAAAACGAACAGTTGGCTTTCATGCAACTTTGAAAACACCGATCTCAAATTCGCAACGACATGTGGATAAATAGATATCATTTTTCAGATAGTGTAATAAATGCTGTGGGAAAATGTGCTCCCTCTTATCTATTTACTTTTTCACTGAATTAGGCCGCAATTTTATTTTTTATTCTTTGGTTTATGAGATTTTTTCGAAAAATGTCCACTGGCAGGTTAAACAAGAGCGCCATAAGGCCCTAGGTTGCTTACCTCAGGGGCTTAGTAAATAAACTGTTGTGAGCAAGTTGAATGAAGATTCGGCTAAGATTGTGGCCTCTATAGTGTTCACAAGCTTTTTCTTAAATTTGGCCTGGTGACCTAGTTTTTGCCACCATGTGACTCATTTTCAAACTTCTCCTAGATATCACTGGGACATATGTTCTGACCAAGTTTCATGCTCTAATTATTGGGCTATAAAGGTAGCCTCTAGGGTGTTCACAAGCTTTTGTTACATTTGGCCTGGTGACCTATTTTTTACCCTATTTGACCTAGTTTCGAACTCGTTTGAGATATCATTGAGACAAATGATCTGAGCAAGTTTCAAGAATATTGGGCAAAAACTCTGACTTCTAGAGTGTTAACAAACTTTTTCTTTAATTTGCCCTAGTGACCTAGTTTTTGATCCCACTTGACCCAGTTTCAAACTCTTCCGAGACATCATTGGGACAAATGTGGCCTCTAGAGTGTAAACAAGCTTTATAAAGTTTTCATATAGTCACATAAGATAAACTACCTCCCCCCTGGCGGCCATGTTTTTCAACACAAGGCAACTATTTTTGAACTCGGCCGAGATATAATAACAAATGTTTTGAGCAAATTTCAAGAAGATTGGACAAAAAATGCGACTGTTAGAGTGTTTACAAGCTTTTTCTCCAATTTGACCTTGTCACTTTATTTGTAATCCCACATGACCCAGTTTCAAACTCGGCTGAGGTATCATTGGGACAAATGTTCTGAGCAAGTTTCAAGTTGATTTGGGCAAAATATGCGGCCTCTATAGTGTTAACAAGCTTCATAAAGTTTTCAATATAGCCATATAAGGGAAACTACCCAGCCCCTGGCGGCCATGTTTTTCAAAGGAGGGCAACCATTTTCGAACTCGGCCTAGATACCATGGCAAATCTTTTGAGCAAGTTTCAAGAAAACTGGGTCAAAAATTTGACTAGTGTTAACAAGCTTTTTCTTTAATTTGACCTAGTGACCTAGTTTTTGACCCTACATAACCCAGTTTCCAACTCGGCCGAGATATCATTGGGACAAATGTTCTGAGCCAGTTTCATGTTGATTGGGCAAAAAATGTGGCCTCTAGAGCGTTAACAAGCTTTATAAAGTTTTCAATAAAGCCATATAAGGAAAACTGCAGAGCCCACTGTCACTTCCTGTCAGACACTATAACAATGCGTGAAATCATTAAAAATATTTCAAATAAATTATGAGTGTTTGCTCAAAATCGTCCATTATCCACATGGATCATTTTAATTATGGTTTAATCTAGTAACGCCAGCTATTGGTGTAGTTCACAGTGCAAGAGATATATAGTCCCTTTCAAACACTTTAAAACAAATACGGTCTGTGTTTCCATGGAGATGAGTCGATTCCAGCAACGAAGCATGACGAACCAAGACGGAAGGGGTCCAGCCTGCATGGTAGTGGTTGATGAACAGTTGTTTGATACAGTCGCCACGCTTGAGCTGTATATGTTATATATTTGCAGAATGTAGTATGTTATGCTCCAATGTTTCTTCTGTGGCTCTCACTTCATGTCCATATATAATTGTATGCTAAAAAATGCATTGGCGGAAATTACAGCTGCTCGATATCTGGATCTTCCAAGGCGGAAAATATACCCTTCGCGACTTTTTTTGATTCCGGATGTAATTCCTCCCAAACATACTAAACAACGTAAAAAAGATAAATCTTTAAACAACAACATAAATGAAAAATATATAAAAAAACACATGAAATTATGATGCTCTAATGAGACATATGCAAATACAAATGCAAATCGTATTTAATGTTCTTTGTTTTCACTTCAGAATCGATTGCACCCTCTGTATAAGTTGGGATGAAAAATTAAAATAAACAACCATGCATTTCTTCTTGTAATTGTTGTCATATTTATCATTGCGCCTTTCTTTGGTGGTATCCAAAAAAAACGAAGACCCAAAACCAAAGCTATAAATAGAACCATATTATTGTGTGCAAGCAGACAAAAACATGTCCATGTGGGTTAATACATATCTGTTTATTTAGCAATACAGGTAAATTATTCCCACGTTATAACAGCATCTCATTATCTTGATTATTGTGGAAGCAATCAGTTAGTTTCCTTAATAATATTAGATATCACAGTCAAGTTTACAAAATAGCAGTGTAACGTAGCCACGTTTGTGTTATTTATTATGTAACCTGTGTCTCGTAGTCATTTTTTATCCGTGCAACACAGACTACAATAAACGAATAGTTCGATTACTTAGGCAACCATTTGATACTGTTTTTAAGTATTTGACATTTTGTGACTATATTTGTAAAGAATTTTGAGTCACTTAGGGTAGATTTGGGTCGATTTGGTAGATTTGGGTCGATTTCGGTAGATTTGGGTCGATTTCGGTAGATTTTGGTCGATTTGGGGGTTTCGTGCCGCCGCTGAAACAGGAAACAAGGGACCAAGGGAGATTATAAATACAGTACCGCACATTAAAGGCTACATATGAGTAAAATTATATAACTAATTCACCTGCGTTATGGGTGGTATGGAATGATTTCGCTGACTCTTCATTTCCAGTTCATCACCCATTATTTCCACCAGGAATTAATGCAAGCCCTGGACAAACGATATCGCTGGATAATCTGTTCATCCGAGAGATGCTCAAGTGAGGTTCTGGGTTGGAAAACCCGCTCTCGTCTTCGCAAATCGCCGAACAAAACAAACGCAGCGGCCATACTTGCGAACGTTACGACAGCCCTGGACCATTCGTAACTTTTACGTTAAAACTTACGATTTGGTAGCAGGTGGTTGCGTAAGATTTTTTTAAATCAAGCGATATATTTTCTTACGAACGTCGTACGAATTCATACGTAAGAAAACCGTTCGTACGAACTTTATGAAACGGGCCCATTGTGTCATATGGTAGAGGCGTTCTGGCTCACGTGTGATGCCGTATTTTAGCTTGATTTTTGGTTTGCTAATTTCAATAATTTTCTTAAACATTTCGATAAAATAATGCAAAATATTTCTTTATAAAATATAATTAAAGCTGTATCGATATAGGTAGCCTGATATTGTGTTAATATTAAAGAACATTACCACCTAACGCACGACCATGCCGCAGAAATTTTTAGGTGGCGTCAATTTTGTGCGATTAATAAAATATATTTTTGCCAAATGTTTACAGAAACAAAACTATTGAATTTAACAATGATTCATTATTCATTATGTCTAAATATAGTTTCTTTTTGCAAACGTTACTGTCGACCTACCGTCGATACGCCCCTTTAATATAAAGGTTGTTTCGTGATAGGTTAGTCTTTGTCTGGAAACCTTAACTTTAAGGTATGGCTGTACAGTGGCATCGAACGTGAAAATCATAGTCATTAGTGCGTTTATGCTTATTTTTTATGGACGTTAATTGAGGTAGAAAAGATATGCTGTTCATGTTTGCGTGCTGAAAGCAGTTAATTACAACATAAGATGCATGCGTTGTCATGGTAACTATAACGCTATTACAGACACTGATTGTCACGTGTTTGCTTGAGAAGGATTTTTACCACCGACAAGGTGATGTTTTTGCTGGCGTTGGTTGGTATGTTCCCACCAAAATTTATGAATACATTTGCATCAAATTTCTTGTAAGGTTGGAAATGGGCCCATGAAAATTGATAAGATTTTGATGATGAATTGAGAATCGATCTATTTTCTACGCAGTACTTTTCATTGAATCACACAGATAAAATACCTTTATCTTATACATGTTTTGATACATAAAAGTAAATGAGGTGTGTCGTGGGAAAACCGGTCGTAATGCATGTGCGTACAGTGTTGTCCCGGATTAGCATGTACAGTCCGCACAGGCTAATCCGGGACGGCACGTTCCGCTTTTATGGTATTTTCTGTTTCAAGGAAGTCTCTTTTAAACATAAATCCACTGTAGGCGGAAAGTGCCGTCCTGGATTAGCCTGTGCGGACTGCACAGGCTGATCCGGGACGACACTTTACGCACATGCATTAAGTCCGGTTTTCCCACGACGCGCCTCAAATTAACTATCACTATCAACCCAAACCAAATAGCTACGTTCCTATTACATTATATAGATAGATATTGAATTCATGACACATAGAAATATATCTACTGCATCATTCCAAAGCAAATAGCTACGTTCCTTTAACATTATATAGACATAGATGATACATAGAGACAGATCTACTACATGAACATCAATCCAAAGCAAATAACTACATTGCCATTACATTATATAGATATAGCATGATACATAGAGGTAGATCTACTAAATTGTATATCATTCCAAAGCAAATAGCTACGTACCCATTACATTATAGAGATAGATAATGATACATAGAGGTAGATCTACTATATCATCCCAAAGCGAATAGCTACGTACCCATTACATTCTATAGATAGATGATACACCTTCTATATCAATCCAAAGCAAATCGCTACATTCAAATACATTGTATAGCTAGATAATGATACATATAGAGTTACATCTGCACAGGCTAATCCGGGACGACATTTTACGCACATGCATTAAGACCGGTTTTCCCACGACGCGCCTCAAATTAATAAATTATCACTATCAACCCGAACCAAATAGCTACGTTCCTATTACATTATATATTTTTTTATTATAAAACAAAGTCGTTACCGAATGGAGCTAATGCGTGACAACTAAACTGACGTCACATGTGGTGGCACCTGTATTTTATTACCATTAGCGATGCGTAGTTTGATTGATTAATGATATCTTCCTACGACATTGAAATTATTTCAGTTTGATTATGGACATTGCTGTATTTATTACACGACTTTTACAGGACTCAGTTTCCACCGTACTATTGTCAGTTGTATGAATATTTGATACTCGCATTTTAATTTGACATTCTATTTAACGAACAACTAGCCTGGATAAACACACACCAGTGAAACCACTTTGAAACTCAGTACATTTGCATCCATTTGTTATTTAAGTATACAACTTAAATATTTAATTGTTTTAATTAATGGCAAACACAACATGACACATGTAGAAATATCACGGCTTTATACCGTATAAATGTGGAAAAAAATCATTACTGACGGCGTACGTGCATATTTTTGCGCGTGTTTCGTTGTCGATCCTTTGCACTGGTATGCTTTCTGTTTCCCCTAATAAATCACGCCCTTAATATTTAGCATAAATTCACTCCAATCCATTGTAATGCATATCCTAAATATACGCTGGGTTATTTTGGGCAGTGTGTGCTCTACTTAGATTGAAACTGAAACATATTTATTAAATATTAAACTCGTATATTTGTGTGTATTATATTATGATTTCCAACATCTAGTTAGGAGTTATTTATTACAAATTCCCCATAGTATTTTCTGAATGATAAGGTAATTTAAAACTTTGCGCTTTTATTAAGGGAAAATTATGTGGAATGATAATAGATAAGAGCGTGCATGGCTGAAATAAAAATATATCCATCTTTGCCATTAAAAGTGTTTTGCGACCTCATTAAAACCACTGTACTATGACTAAATTATTAAAAGTTTAATATTTATTTTAATATGTACACACTTTTATATCACCTCCACGTGAGATGGCCTGGATCAAGGGTCCCTACGGGGAAAAGTGGCATATATACACATTTGACAATTATGGCAGAATAATGTATTTAATGACTACACAATTGTACACACTGGGTCAAATGTAAAGGAAACTTTTGTCATGCCGATTGTTTACTAATGCTCTGAACAGCTATTTATTGCATATGAGTATATTATTTTTTATGTAAACAAGGATCAAACTGTAATCACTTACAGCTATAAACATATCCTTAGCATATATAGCCGGGCCCGGCAGTGAGTTTGAACTCCAGCCCGGCCACATAAATTGTGTTGGGATTGGTCATGAAATTATTTCTACTGCCATTCTCCCGCTACCTCTGATTCAAGAAGGGCAGTTTGTTAGTTACTGGCATAAGTATGTGCACTTAGTACTGGTAAACCGCTTAGATCGGCTAATCTTGCCCAGGAAAAGTGTGAGTAGGTTAACTGACCGCCGTGATATGACTGTAATACTGTTAAAAACGGCGAAAACTCCAAACAAACAAACAAAAATAACTTATCATATATGTCAATACTGAACTACTGATCACCGCGAATGACATGTGAATTTTTTGTAATTCATAATAGTTGCCTTCCAACATGTATCTATATTGTTGTAGTTTGAATCCACGCTCAAGCGTGGTAACTAATATTTATGATTTATGTTATATATTCAGACATTCGTTTTGTTAGTTTCGTTGCGTTGTTGCCATTTCGATCACGAGGCGACGTCGCGTAGTTAATAAATCTTCATCGTTTTCAGCGCTAGACATATTTTCTGTGGTTTCGAATTGCCTTTTAATTTACTGCAGTTGGAAAATGGTCGACCAATACACAATTTTGAGGCAGGAACATGCCAATTATGTCATCGTTTAACAAAAAGTGGCGTTAATTGCTTGGAGATTGTTAACAAATAATTAACTGCCTGTCAAAAGTTATCGATTATTCTTCAGTTTTCACCAGAAGAAGATTCTGTAACACTGGCCACCAATATCTCGAAATACGATAACCATGATTTTCCTCCAAATTCGTTGAAATCAGTAGTTAACAGCATGGTAATACCGGAATTTTCGTACTATATTAGAATACGTGTAGTAATTTGGTTATTACGTTTAAATTTATGTTGACAAAACAAAATACGCTACTATTATGTTTGCTTTCTGAATTAGAAATCTCATTCATATTGTTTTGTTAATGTGTTTTTCGCCAAAGGTTTGCTACAGAAATTGTAAATAGCGTAAATAAGTTTCTAAGATTTCTCTACAGACAGAATAGAAACATCTGCAAAACATAGTATTAATTCGCATGTAGCAAGTCATCGTCAACAGATAAATATTCTACAATTTATCGGAATTTACGGAGCTTATGTCAAGTTGGTGGCTTCTGCCAGGGAGGCGTGGTTTTCATGCGGCTGTCAAAAGGCCGCGGCTTCCCCCACCAGCTTGCACCTGATACCGATGACACAGGGTGCCAGCTGCCGAGAATCGAAGATGATTGAAATTCAGTGTGCTCGTTATCTCCGTGTCGTGAGGAAGTAACCGTGCGTGGAATTCGTGGCCTATGAAAGGTAAGGGAATGTATTAGTGGTGTACGTGGTGGTATTAGTTGTGGTAGTGGTTGTGGTGGTGATGGTGTTATTGTTGTTGTTGGTGGTGGTGGTGGTGGTGGTGGCGATGGTAGTGGTGGTGATGGGTGATTTGATTGCGGTGTAGTTATGGTGGTGGTGATGGTAGTGGTAGAAGTAGTAGTAATAGTTCTTATTGTTTTTGTTAAGGTAGTGTAGCAGTAGTGGCGCTGGTAGTAAGGTAGTAGTAGTAGTAGTAGTAGTAGTACCGGTATTAGTAGTAGAAGTAGTATCAACTGCAGCAGCAGTAGCAGCAGTACCATTAGACCATAAGAAGAAGAAGTAGTAGTAGTAGTTGTAGTAGAAGTAGTAGTAGTAGTAGTAATAGCAATAGTAGTAGTAGTGGTGGTAGTAGTATAGTAGTAGTAGTAGTAGTAGTAGTAGTAGTAGTAGTAGTAGTAGTAGTAGTAGTAGTAGTAGTAGTAGTAGAAGTAGTAGTAGTAGTAGTTGCTGTTGTTATTGTTGCTGTTGTTGTTGTTATTGGTGCTGATGCTGTTGTTGTTGTGGTGGTGTAGAATAACAGTAGACAAATACAAGTAGTTGTAGTAGTAGTATCAGTAATGGTGGTTAATGCGGTGGTGGTGGTGGTGGTATTACAAGTAGTAGTTATTGTATTTTCTGCTGCTACATGAGGTGATGAATATGAGTGTGTCATAATACTTTATGACATATGGATTTAATAAATATCATATTAGCAGCAACGTCATCGGTTTTTTTCGTATCTTAAGGTGTTAAATATATTTGTTGTAATCGCAAAAACATTATAAGATTATGCTTTCCGATGATTGTAACTCGATTGTTGTTGTTGTTGTTGATAACCGTTTTCTGGCACATAATGAATGTTGACACTTTCACACATTCGATACATAGATCAAACCACGTAATTAAATATTTAACTCCACAAGCGCACACATGCAAAGAAAACTCCGTCAGAAATAGAAAAAGGCTTATTTTTAGGTATGCAATTGTGCGTGTTATTAAGAACAAAATCGCAAAACATAATCATTTATAGAAATAACACATTTGTTTGCATAATTTACAAGCAGGGTTCTGTGTGAAATAAAAGGTTGTATTATTAACGTTTACATTTATTGTACAGAGAGATACAATTATGTACGCATTGAATTTAAATGCAGTCCAATTTGATTTGGGACTGCGTTTATTAATCTGAGAAAAAGTAATACCGGGTTTCTTGAATATCCCCATGCCTAAACATAAACAATTCTGAAATTGTGCCCGCAAGTATAACCAATGAAAATATAATCAAAGCTCTTGGTAAATTACAATTTCTTAAATAAATATATATGTAACACCAACTATCGTTACGTCAGATGAAAACGTGAAAACGTCAAATAATTGAATTTGTACGTGTTTACAACAACAAAATACATTTCAACTATAACATCTACTACAACAACAACAACAGTAAGGACTACTACTACCACCACCACCACCACCACCACTACTACTACTACTACTACTACTGCTACTACTACTACTACTACTATTACCGGTACTACTAATAGTACTACTAGTCACTTAGTACTACTACTGCTGTTGCTACTACTTATACTTGTACTGCTTTTGCTGTTGCTACTACTACTACTACTACTACTACTACTGCTACTACTGCTGCTGCTATTGTTGCTACTACTACTACTACTACTACTACTACTACTACTACTACTACTACTACTACTACTACTACTACTACTACTACTACTACTACTACTACTAGTACTACTACTACTACTACTACTAGTACTACTACTACTACTACTACTACTACTACTACTATTACTACTACTACTACTACTACTACTACTACTACTACTATTGCTACTACTACACTAACAATGGCTGCTGCTACTTCTAAGATAACTACTGCTGCTACTTCGATTACTGATTATGTCGTGTTTAGTTTATTCTTAACTGGGTATTGTAAAGCTTAGATGTTACGTTGGGACTTCCGCTTTTTGTTAGCTTCCGTATACTGTTACAATAGCACCATTTATATAAATGACATAAATAAAATTCACTAGCTTGACATACATGAGAAGCCGTATTCTTTCAGTTGCATTGGCGTAGCTACATGTACGCCTTGTAGGCCCGGGCCTACAACTTTTTCTCAAAGGTGACAACAATAAATGGCCTACAAATGCAATAAAACTTGAAGTCTAAGGGGGTTATAGGGTCCAACAATTTAATTCCTTATTAAGAGATCAATTAAAAGACGATCTGAATACAAAACATTTTATGTACGGAATTTGCCTTCTAACAAAAATAGAAAGAGACTCAAGCGGATTATTGATCGTTGCCGGATTAGTTTCTGCTAACTATTCCAGCAACATCGGCAGTTAAGTTGCACGAAGAGGCTGAAAACTTATCTGCGGTCAACCATGACAACAGACAGGCTTCCCAGCCTTGCAATGATGCATAAACAGGGAGAAAGCTATTGACATAGAAAAAGTCATTAATACATTTTGCGGCCGTCAAAAGTCGTAAAATGGAGTTATATTAACAAGTGCTGACAGCCATAATTGACACTTTAAGCAACTGACGTTAAGGCATATAGTTAAGGCCCAGGTTATACGCTCTACATCATAACATGTATATATGTTTGTTTATAACTATTTTGTTTGAAGGACCTGTAAACTTAATGAATTTGATGAAGGCTGTTAAGTAAACAGAGCATGGACTTTTTGTTTTATATTCATCTGTTTATACTTTACTCCGCATAATTCATAGTCATATTTATAAAATTAAAGCATTGTCTGTGACAAACTTCTCACTTTTATCTTGACCTTATGACCGGGCCTACAACACGAGCATGGCCTAGCTACGCCACTGTCCAGTTGTTCAATGCACTGCCTTATGGCGACAGACGGCTACAAGGGAGCTTAAATAATTCATTAAAACCCATATTTCAGTACTTCGATACTAAAATGTATTTGCTGATGACATAGTGTCCTATTTTGTACGCCCTATGATTTTAATTTGTTAACTCTAACGGAAATTACAAATTACAAATTCGTAATTATTCCATGGGTACTTAAACACACGTTTTTTTATATAAATGATTTACAGAAATGTAAAAAAGGACTGTCGTCCATGCTAAAGCATTAAACTGTCAGTACTAACATTTAATAAAAGTATAAATGTAAGTAAAATTAACGAGGTGTATTCAATTATACTTAAATTCATGATGAGTACTATTTTGAGTAAGAAAAATACGCCCCTTGTGTAATGGGAATTTACATACATAATAGTTTTAATTTTTAATTACCAAGTAGTGATAACTGTATATTTAAGTAGTCGAATACAAGCTCGAAAGCTCTATAGCGCTTTTGTTCGTGGAAACTTAAAAGTTATTGAATATCTGCAAACGACCGAAATAATCAAAACACAACTCACGATGCACTTAATAATAATAATAATAATAATGTTGTTGATGATGATAATGTTGATGATGATGATGATGATTATGATGATGATGATGATGATGATGATGATGATGATGACGATGATGATGATGATGATGATGATGACGATAATGGTGAATATTATAATAATAATAAAAAATAACAATAATAATAACAATAATAACAATAATACCGTAAATGCTCAAGTTATGTAACTACACTTTCTAGTATTATCTGTAAGAAATCGATGTTTCGCTAATGTGTTATTCGATAACCATGGCATTCAGACAACAATGTATTTTAGAACGACGCCAGATCAGTATGGTATTGTATTATTGGTAGCTGACTCTTCGAGATAATGACATTTTGTGTTTCATACTTGGTGATAATCAGACAATAAAAACGCCATTTTCCGATCATTAATAAGAGTCTTCCGTCAAGAATGTTACTATTATCAACGCAATAAACTGGAATCTACTAGAATATAAAAACCTAAAATGTCACATTGATGGCTTCGGCATTGTTATTATAACGTTAAGTAGCAACAGTGTGTAAAATGAAAGAATATGAAACACTGTTTAAACATATCTGTACATAACCACTTATGAAATATTTATATAATCATATATGGAACTTAATGCTGCATTAATATTTTTAATGCACAAAATGTATGCATTATACGCATACTGTTTATTTTATATTTCGCATGTTTACGTTAGTGTTATAATATTTGCTAACCTAATCGCGTTATTTGTGTTAAAAGTTATGTTACAAAGATATAGTTCCTTACGGTTTGTTTTTCAGATTACATGACTATGAATGGAAAATAAAGACCCCAACGCTATGTCCGTCAATAAGAGTTATCAGCGGAGGCACGTGAAAGTGGTTCCAGGGCTGCCAACGTCAACGCAACTTGAAAACGCGCGTAACGCCGTCAGACGTCGCTTTGTAACTCAGAAACATTTCGCGTACCAACCTGCAACGGGATTCACCAATGTGAATAACGCGGAAAGAAACTGTACATGCATTTATCACCTCAAAATACAAACGACTTCAGATCTCATGTTTATCGACCGTTTATTAAAACTTCCAGCAAATACGACATGAACGGTCGTCTTATCAAACGGGATTCAGACGCAAATGTACCTGGAGGTAAGGCAATGCTTACGCAAGATCAAGATGATATCAAGGCTTCACGACGAAACTCGTTTGGTTCCGAGGCAGGTGATAAATGTTTGCGGCCGATGTCTGCGCGACCAGACTCTCGCTGGGAGCGGCGAGAAAGTATCCAGACAGAAGCGGAGGAGGAAGGGATATCTAACACTGAAACTTCAGTTGTCCCTGGGTCTCATGCAGTGGGAATACATTCTGAGCAGAAACACAGTAACCAAGCAGGTAGCACACTTCCACCGAGACCCAAAACCGGACACAGAAGACAGAATGCAACGTCGGCAACGTCAGTTGATTCGCGTGGCAGAGCGTCGGGCAAATATCAAAACACATTCAGGAATACAGAAAATCCAGAAACATTGAGTACAAAGGTGACTTTAATTGAGCAGCATCAAACCAATCAGCAAACTCCGCTGCCTACAAGTCGTCGAATTCCAAATGTCGAGTCAAGCCAAGACGTCGCGGACGATCATGTTATATTTGGTCTAGAGGATATTGACTTGTCGACCCAGTGGCGTACTTCAATTATGAGTACAAGTTTGACAGTTTTGGTTCAATAAAAACACCGTTAATGAGGAAAGGTGTGGGAAATATTTTTGAAACAAATGCGCCATATAAATCTGTTGAACAAACTGCATTTCATACGAAACATCATATGAAAGCCGGCGAAGTTGCGCATATCAAAACAAACACGCACATGACCTCGAAGATTCCAATCCCGGTAAAGTCTCATGGACTCTATCAAAATTTCAGGAACAACCAAGTTAACAAAAATTGTCCTAAACAAAAACATATGTCGGACGCCGGACTGTAGAAAACTGAAAACCATGCTCATGTGTTCATTGTAAGTTAACATTTGATCGAAACGTTTAGAACTTTGAAAGAACAACTTTATCCCAAAACTAACAAATACATTATTGAATGCTATATGTTCATTACATTAGAAATTAACTTCTTATTGTGTACATATTGATCTTTTTTACCATAAATGTTGAATTGAAATTGCAGTATGTTCCAAATGATAATTGTGTGCAAGCGTTTGTTACCATTTCTATTTGTATACATGTAGCTGTCTTTTCCCATTCCTCCATTACCGGGAAAATTCTTATCCGAATTATTTTACCATATAATTGTCAATATACTTGCTACACTAAATGTGTTATACTTCTCACATGTTTTTATGCTCTACCTTAACATGTTTTACTATTTTCAAATTGCCTGTGCCTTTTATATATCATGCGTGCTTTGGTGCTAACTAACAATCAAAAGTTTCGCAGTCGCGTGCTATTTTGCCTTGTTGTCCACATTGATGTACGCACGTAAATGTACATGCCCTGTACCACTGTCTGCATTGTATTTCCTGCACATGTCGCCATTTGTTGTATTTCATATTTTAATCAAAATCAATTGCTTTATAATTCTTAATCGTCTTTTTTGTGATTTAACTGGAATGTTATTTTAAATATACAAGGTTGAAACTGATTTACCATATTTATTTCGTTTTGTCGGTTACAACCGCTAAAATACTGATATACACATTAGTTTATACAACTCAAAAACGAAAATACACAATGCTCAGTATATAAAAACACTATACAAACAAGAAGCACTCATGGTATTTTTGTATTTATATTATTTCCACAAGTAAAAACTGTATTTGCATTCGAAATTCGTATGCCAATAACAGAACGATTTCCAACACCTTTTATCGTGTAGGTACCTATTCTCGAACCTCACCTATTTTCGAACCTTTCGTTCGTGCGCTATTTACATGTAAGCAAAGTGTGTATGACGTCATCCGATTATGTGTACCGGTGCTACGGTAAACAATCTGTACAATCGTCGCACAATTATCGGAAATATGAATCAAAAACATGTATTTACTATTATAACTTTGTTTTGTTAAACAATTTTATTAAAAACGCTATGACTTTTGATGCATTTCAAATAAATGTACATATTTCTTAAATTAAAAGTATTTTTTCTGAAAGAAAAACTCCCCTTTGAGTTCCCCTATCGGCTGCATCGGAAAGACACGTGATGATCATGTGATACACCATGTGTTTGTTATTGATGGCTGTGGGTTCGAGAATAGGTCAGTTATTTGTAGGCCGCCATGACAGTTGAAATAGCAGGGTGGCGACATAATACGGTGTAAATTTTCTAAAACATACAGAACCTTTGTCACTGTTAATGCATAAAAATGTGCACCAAAGATTGAAATAGTGATCTATAATGTTGTTTTCAAGAATGCTTTTGAAACAAAGTCTACAGGCCAGGGTACATCCTTAGGGGTACTTCCATGATAATTAGTGCTTTTGACGAAAATCGAAGAAACTTATTTACTGTATAATTGTCTATATTAACACTTCAAGTTAAGTTCATTGAACTCTCATATGTTTCACCTGTTAAAATAGTTTATCTTCAAACAATACCCTAAGTTTTTTAAGTGATTCTGCGATGCAGAAACAACAGCGGTATCATCAACAACGAATTAATAAGAAAATTTGAGGCGAGTCGTGGGAAAACCAGGCTTAATGCATGTGCGTAAAGTCCGCACAGGCCTATCCAGGACGGAACTTTCCCCCTACAGTGGATTAATGTTTAGAAGAGACTTCCGTGAAACAGACCATACCATAACAGCGGAAAGTGCCGTCCTGGATAAGCCTGTGCGGACTGCTCAGGCTAATCCAGGACGACACTTTACGCACATGCATAATTAAGCTCAGGGTTTCAACGACACGCCTCATTTTGATCTATCATATCAGACCCGTATTATATGCACTGTTTTCCGTTATTAAAGCTGCAGTCCATATAATATAATTCAATATATATTAAATTGGCATTAGTTCTAATGAATGTTGATGACGTTTAATTGACCGAGAACTGTTTCTTATTTAGGAAAGGCATTTTATTTAAGAATTGAAAGGCTCTTTTCGGCACTTCATCAATGTATGAAGGTCAGATTTTGGGCATCTAATTTGCATAAAGCCGAAGGCTTTGTGTACAAATTAGATGCACTAGAATTGAAACGCTCTTTTCGGCGCTTCATCGATGAATGAAGGTCAGTTTTGGGGCATCTAATTTGCATACATTTATTGTACAAATTAGATGCACAATAAACTGACCTTCATACATCGATGAAGCGCCGAAAAGAGCGTTTCAATTTTTATAATTACAATTCTGATTACAATCGTGTGTATACTTAAAATTGTACCTTTAAAAGAAAACATAATGTGGGATTTATTTTTTTGCAATTCGCGCAGCAATACATCGAAGTATCATCCGTAGGCTCCGCTCCTTGCACTGCAGTAGCATTCATAAGGCGTAAAAAATATGTTTATTTCAGGTTACCCGACCTACCCTAAAAAAATACCCCGACCCTAGAATATTTTATTGGGTTTGTCAGATTGATTTTTGTTTTATTTACCTTTTTTGAATAAATAAATGTGTTTTTGGAAAAATAAGTGTTTTGTTTTAATAGTATCCACTTATAAACAATGTTTAAGGATATTACTGATATGTTTTGAATATTTATTCAGTTTTAGAATCTTCAAGCTGACCATTTACCAAATAAAAAAAAATTAAAAAAATTAAAAAACCCCGACCTTCCTACCCTCATTTTTATGGGCATGTTACCAGAAAGTGTCATCAGAACACTGTAAAGTGATGAAACCAAAGGAAATTGTAATGATAATGTCTGTGTTCGAAAACGCTTGGTACGAACGGAATATACACTAACATACACATGCTGATTTACTCCAGAGGCATCACCAGCTATCGCATACCGATAATTTTACGCTAAAAAGGTTACCGAAACGTTATTATGTTGCCGATTTCAATGCGGTTTTAGACTGTTGGCGGAAGCCAACGGTCTCTTGAGAAGCTAATTTCCAAAACAGGTATCGCGGGAAACTACTTATTTTCTTTGCAGGCTATTAGTCAGTAAATCGAAACCAGAAAGGGTCCTTCTTAAAAACAGCAAAATTTCACACCCGTTTTCTTACATGTTAATTATTTAAGATGATGTATGTCTTGAATATGTATTATACTGTGTATATCATGTAATTTATTACAATAACAGTTGGCAAAAAGGTCAACTTATATTAAAAAAAATAACTTCAATCCAATGCATCCCTACTGTTGCTATTTAATTGTATGTAACCGAAATATTTACCGGAGTGTCCTGAAATAAGACCACCAAATTAATGCGCTAAATCGGTTATTTTTGACTCGTTGCGAACGTTCTTTTTCTTGTTACCAATTATCATTCTGAATATTTTGACAACAAATTATTGCAATTTATTAACCAAATTGTTCGAAGAAAAATTTCGCTTATTAGATTGGGGTATGTCATTTGGCGGCGTCAACTTTTCGTTTTCGCTCTCTAACTCGAGAACGGATTGAGATATGGGTGCGGTCAAGGTCAATGTCACCGTTGCTAAAAATAGAATAACGGTTTCCGCTCAATAACTTGAGAACGCATCGAGATATTTTAATGAATCTTCATACACAGATGCCTTATATCGAGACCTCGCTTGGGATTGCATATGGCGTGGGTAAGATCGTGGTCAAGGTCACAGTTACTAAAAATAGAAAAACGGTTTCCGCTCAATAACTTGAGAAGGCATCGTGATATTTTAATGAAACTTCATACAACCTTATATCGAGACCTCGCTTGTGATTGCATATGATGTAGGTGGGATCAAGGTTAAGGTCACCATTACTAAAAATAGAAAAACGGTTTCCGCTCAATAAATTGAGAACGCATCGAGATATTTTAATGAAACTTCATACATATATACCTTATATCATATATCGAGACCTCGCTTGGGATTGCATATGGGGTGGGTGGGGTCTAGGTCAAGGTCACCGTTACTAAAAATAGAAAAACGGTTTCTGCTGAATAACTTGAGAAAGAATCGAGATATTTTAATGCAACTTCATACATATATACCTTATATCAAAGCCTTGCTCGATATTGCAAATCGGATGGGTGGGGTCAAGGTCAAGGTCACCGTTACTAAACATAGAGAAACGGTTTGCGCTCAATAACTTGAGAAGGCATCCAGCTATTTTAATGATACTTCATACATAGATACCTGATATGGAGACCTCGCTTGGGATTGCATATGGGTTGGGTGGGGTCAAGGTCAAGGTCACCGTTGCTAAAAATAGAAAAACGGTTTCCGCTAAATAACTTGAAAACGCATCGAGATTTTTTATGAAACGTCATACATATATACCTTATATCGAAGCCTTGCATGTGATTGCATATGGGGTGGGTTTGGTCAAGGTCAAGGTGACAGTTACTAAAAATAGAAAATGGTTTCCGCTTAATAACTTGAGAACGCATCAAGATATTTTAATGAAACTTCATACATAGATACCTTATATTGAGACCTCTCTTGGGATTGCATATGTGGTGGGTGGGGTCAAGGTCAAGGTCACCGTTACTAAAAATAGAAACACGGTTTTCGCTAAATAACTTGACAATGCATTGAGATATTTTAATGAAACTTCACACAGAGATACCTTATATCGAGACCTCGCTTGTGATTGCATATAGGGTGGGGGTGGGGGGTCAGGGTCTCCATTACTAAAAATAGAAAAATGGTTTCCGCTCAATAACTTTATAATGCATCATGATATTTGAATGAAACTTCATACATAGATACCTTGTATCTAGACCACGCTTCTGGTTGCATATGGGGTGGGTGAGATCAAGGTCAAGGTCAATGCTACTAAAAATACAAAAACGGTTTCTGCTCAATAATTTGAGAACGAATGGCGATATTTTAATGAAACTTCATACATAGATACCTTGTAACGAGACCTCGCTAAGGAATGCATATGGCACCCAGAACTTTATTTCATTATTGTGCTGACTTTTATGCAGTTCGTTCGAAAAATTGGTTTTCGTGGAATTTCCTCGTTTCTTGTTAATTTTAAACTGTACTATGGACAATTGATAGCTTGCATCGTATGATCTATTTTGACTCTTTAGACTGCGAACAAATATCTATAAATAATCATGTTAATCATCTTTGGCTACGAAGCACTAACAATCGGTGCGCCTAACTACTACGCTTTATCGGTTATTCTGGCCCTTGCAGATTGACTCGTTAACTGGCATGTATATAATTCCGTTTGCATAAGATAATTAGCTCGAACAAAATATTTTTTTCGTAACGTTTCGTTATTTACAAATTAGTTTTCATTATGATGTCGTATACTATTTAATAACAAGACAAATTATAAAGTTAAAGGTTGGAAATTGAACTTCATTCAAACAAATGTTTCCTTTTTGCAAAAATGCACTCATAATTCACATGCTTTTAGTTTTTTTTGTCGCCAACAGTCTTTCTACGATGTCAGCGTTTTGATTTGTATTTTGATCGGCAAGATGTCCATTAGAAACGATTTCTGCAAATTTTTATATTTTTTTGGGGACATATTTCTGGACTGCTGCTTTAAGTAAAACGATGTGTATAAGCGCCAAAATGCAGCTGGAGTTTTATTATTTTTTATATTAAACAAAAATGCACACAATATGTTACAAGTTATGATACAGTATTTCGCGTGATAAAAATAAAAAAAATATAAAATCGTATGCATTGTAGAACCTAACACGCTACATGCATTTATAGCAAATGTGAAAGCTTTTACGTGGCGTTAACTCGCCGATCAGATATTAAATATTTCCCAAGGGGCTATTAACAGATTACTATTGTCGCATTAGAACATGGTGTGACAGACGACAATATCTGAAAATACATTTGAGCGCTAAATGGTTACCGTGTTTTATATTGCAAAACTTTAAGGGGCACCATAAATAGTTCCCGGCTGTAAATTTATTTAAACTGTTTCCTTCTTAGAGGTACTGATAAAAACGCCTGCCCGAGGAACACATTGGCAACAGTCAGTCAATATGCTGTTTTAAAGTTGTTGACAATCACATCAAGTCGGTCCAAATGTTTTAGTATAAGTGGTTGCCATGGTAACTACATGGATTCCTCTTTATACCGCCCGTTTCTGTGTGCGTACTAAGCTAATCACAGTGTCAGATGCCAGAACATACTAAACCATGACAATTAACCTGTATCGCACAAGAAATGGCGACAATATGTTATTTATTTATGAAAAAAGGAATGATTTCGAAATGGCCAGTTCCTTTGCACATTTCTCTGTGAAAGTCAGCCAAGACGATGGCGGTATCTAATTATATGGCATGTAATTACCACGAATTACCGTAGTACAGTATAAATACACTTATATCCAGCTGTCTTTTTATTAGTCATTTAATTTAAGGCCACTTTAATATATACGTAGTTAGTAATTAAATAATTGATGAGTTTATCTTTTAATGTAATGGGAGGGAGGTCGATGCAATCGTTTTCTGACAAGTACACCTCCGGCGCGGTAACGGCAGTAAACAAGAAAAGAGACATGTTAGTTGCCAAGTAACAAGCTGGAATTAACACATATAAACATTAATAAACTTTGCATGCAAAATAACGGTGCTATTATTATTTTTAAACATCCATCATCCACGACATTTTTCTTGGATACAAAAAATAAATATTTCAACGTGTGTCACAAAGTCGAGACTATTAGTTATCGCTATATCTTAGTTACAGATAACTTTATTAACGTTTAATGCAAAACAACCATGTCATCCTTTAAGATACCCATGAGTCTTTGTACTTGACTTTTGTTCGATACAAACCTAAAACTATTTCAACGTGTTACACAGATGACTATATATTTGCATATAATGAAAATAGTAGTGTTAAATTCTATTATTTAAAATAGGACGGGCTCGTCAATCTTTGTTTTACATTAAAAAAGACAAGCTATGTTTATAAATAACACGGGCTCGACAACGTATGTGTTCAAAATAACAGTCTGCCAGCACATTTCATTCATTCAGTGGCTGGACAAGATTGTGAACTGGTGATAGCCTTATAAGAGTCTTAATGTACGCAGAACATGCCATGGAAAAGATTGGCTGCATGTCTCTCTTCAGAATTTTCGGAATCGATTTAAACCTTTTTGACAGGTCAATACAACACAGAGATACTGATCATTATTACCGTCCGTTAACGTGCTTGGACATGGGTTTCTGTTTGTATATTTGGTTATTTCGAACACATGTTTTTAAATTACTAAACTCCTATTAAAGAAGTCGAATGAACAGTTTTAGATATGTTGGAATAGAAGATCTTAATAAAGAGTGGCATTTGTTCTAAAAATGACGGACATGATATTCATACTAATACATAGCAATAAATGGTCTTCTAAATTTGTATTGAAATTTAATATATTTTGGTGTTCAGTTGGAATTGCATTAAGATTCGACCAAATGACATAAACGCTACATTCATTGACAAATTGCTGTTACATTTTACTAATTGCACTTGCAACTTCGAACATGTCGTAAGTTGTCACAACAAAATTGTGCTGTTAATTTAATTCTTTAAGTTAACAGTTTGTACATCAACACTCTCCGCTTTTTTACTTTTTCAGTTTTGTCTAAAATCATGGAATTTCTACACATAATATTAATAAAACTTTAATTCGCAACTATTATATTGCGCAATCCGATTGGAAACGTTGTTTATCAATATTTTGATGCACATCAATACTATGTTGTCAAATGTCAGGCTTCGCAGGAACCATGTAAATATTTGATGTCTGGTGGCACACCGGAAACGATGTCATGCCGTCTGCATTAAAGCATGACTTAGCTCTTTTGAATAAGGGAAATCAAGTCTATAAAATGCGTTTTCCATGGAAGGACAGTCTGTGTTAAACAATTTACCATCCAGTGGAAAGGAGTATATAGATCTATGTAATTATCTCTAGAAAACTTTCTTATCGATCTTCAATGCACACACTGTTAATACAATGTATTTAAGTGATGCACATAGTAAATGTGAATATATCAATGTAATTCAGACATAAAATACCCGATCCCACAACACAAAACAGTTATTGTAAACGTGCATCAATTGCTACATCCAGTTGTAACGACTTCGTTAGACAGGACAATATGGACATTGTAATTGTAAAATTGTCATCGCAATGTATATGACTGGCAAAAAACTACAAAGAATTTAAAATAACATGTCATATTTTCCGATTTATACACTTACTTTGTGGTGGTTTAGCTGAGGTTAGGTTTCATTTTCAGACTATTCACTTTATTAAAGGGACTATGTCAATGAAAAAATGTCTTCATATTGCACTATAAATGATATTATATGATAGAAATTAGCTATACTAAGACTTTTGCGTGAAATAATAAATAATATAATACACAATTAGTTATTTTATAAAAACATATAAGCAAAACAGTTTGACAAAAAATTCAAGTGGGTATCGAACTCACGACTCAGGAGCCATACGAAAAAATAACAGTAGACAGTAGACAACGCTTTAACCAACTGCGCTATTTTGCTTAGTAACTATGTGTCAATCAAGTGTTAACTATGGTTATACAAAATACTCACAATTCTGACATAAAAATGTCAACATGAAAAGGGCCAATCAAACACGACCCTTATAAATAATTGATTTTTGCCTCAGAATGCGTAAGCCCTTTTCCCATTACATATACCTTGTTTTATCTGTTATTGTATGCTCGAATTAATACCTTAATTTCGTATATTTAAAGAAAAATGCCCATTGGGGCCTTTTTAAATGACATAGTCCCTTTAAACTGATTCATATTTTCATTAGCTCTTTTATTTGACTATTCATTTTGCTGGATAATTTAATCATGATTAGATAAACTATATAAATGGGCGAATGGACTATCATTAATGCTTTGTAAAAGACTGGTCTACCAGTTAGTTATCGACCTTCGAGCATGCATTGGTATACTAATAATAACATAATATCTCTAAATTTCAATTCTTTTAAGGGGTATCAAATGCTTACTGTGTATTTATAATTTAATTGCAAACAAATGCTTGTCGTAATGCTTTTTTGTGCCTTGATACGCAAATTGCAGCATGTTATTTATTCAGAACTGCACTTTGTCGCAACCTAGTCTGGTTGTTTCCATATTAAATAAATATTCGGCCTGTTGCGAAATTAATTAATCACTGTCAAGCGTTCGGAAGGCAATTTCCCATTGGTTTCGAATTTCTCGTTCATTTATTATTGCACGACTGAGCAAATGAACAGCAAAATATGTCGCCAGGATCTTGCCAATGACAGTTGTAACGATTAAATCGTTTTACAGAAGGCGACGTCAATTGCCGTTAATAGTTCCGATGTGTAGTAAACGATTTGCAGATTTCGATGATGTAGGAATAAATTCCTTTTTTCTTAAATTAAATGAACTTGCGAGATTACGTTTTCCTTCTTATATACAACTGCTTAACAGTTAATGCCCCTCGATAACAACAATGTTATGGTAACATATAGGCTCATTGGGTCGGTTGTAACTTGACCAGTATTGAATAGAGCTTTATGTTATGTACACACGTGACGTTAATACAAACTTACTTACTTTAACATATTGTGTATTCACGTTTCTATCATTCACCGCATACCCTTGTTTGGTTATAATCACTCATTTAAGTGTGACTTATTATTGTCTCGTTAGGCACACCATCAACACGCATGAGAAATTGATGTGTATCGTTACTGTAACCATAGCAACGACACAACATTTCTGCGCCTTCAAAATTGCGCCTTTATACAATTTAATGAGACAGTATGATATGAGGACAGACATGCTGCGTTTCAGCTCTTTTCGATCACTGGTTGTTGGTTTCAAACGTTATAGTATAAATGACAGTATAAACATTAATAATTGTAAACGCTGATTTTAAATAATATAATAAACTAATATAATATTTTTATAGACATAAACATTTTCCGAAAATTTAATTAAGAGACATCTGCTCATGTCATTGCCAGCTTGCTGTAACGGCTAATTTATAATAAATGGCAAATTAGATACAGTTTAGTGATTGCCTTTGATGTGGTGGGAGTGTTGACTTATGCCAATAACAAAGTCATTATGGTCCCTGCACACTCGTAACTAATTAAACTAAAATTGATAACACTTTGTGGTTTTTGTAAATTTTAAAAAATGAGGATATGGCTGATCCTAAAATCCACATATTTGACTATTGACTTGTTGTAATAGTGTAGTAGAACAGTCCCATATGACTCCAACTTATCAACCTGATATTGTTGATAAATATATAAATATACTCGCAAATGTATAAAGGAAGCATTTACCATTAGAGATATGATATTAATAATATAACAGATGAATATTAATATGCATATACCTTTAATGCCTTTGAAATATAGATTCAATTGTTTAAGTACTTTAAAATATCGTAACACGGTGTTTATTTTGCAATTTAGAACTATTTTATTTTGAAATTTCTTTGGACTATATACGTTGTAAATCGTTATAACTTGACATTTTTTTGAGATTGAAAAACTTAAAAAACGTATTTTGTGGATATAATATTTATATATACCTGTATACACCGTAAATCGTAACAAACTGTCTGCTCTGTGTTTTTCTATATGCATGTTCTGTATAATACATATTGTTTCAAGACAAGAAGTTACGACAAAGAAATTATCATATTTCTTTTATACATGTATATAAAATTTACATATTAATTGGTAGGCAAATATGTCACAAAATAAATAAGATAACACAGCATTTCCTAAAATAAAGAAATAGCAAACACAAAATCATATTGCATCGTAAAACATAACACGCTACATAAATTTATTGCAAATGTGAACACTTTTACGTGGCGTTATCTCGCCGAACATACATTTAATATTTGCTAAATGACTTAATAGATTGCTATTGTCGCATCGGCAGAACATGCATATAGACGATAATATCTTAAAATACATTTGCGCGCTAAATGGTAACAGTCATTTGTATCGCAAAACTGTAAAGGGCACCAAAATAGTTCCCAGCTGTAGATTTGTTTAGACCGTTTCCTTCTTAGAGTTACAATTGTGTTTGGCGCGAAACTGAGGAGCAAATTCACAACATTGTGTTATATAATGAATGCTGTTTGTATTGCACAACTGTGAAGAGCACCATAAATGGTACACTGATGTAGATTTATCTAGACTGTTGCCTTCTTAGAGGTAGTGTTATTAACGCTTGTCGGAGGAACAAATTAGCAACATTCAGTCGATTTGCAGTCATAAAGTTGTAGACACTTATTTCAAGTCGGACAAAACTGTTAGTACAAGTGGTTACCATGGTAACTAAAAGGAATCCACTGTGTCACATGCCATTGTAAGCACATACTAACTGTTGAAAATTAACATGTATTGCACAAGTATCGACTGCTTTATGCAACAATATGTCATTTATTTATAAAGAAAGCAATGATTTCCAAATAGCCATTACATTTGCACATTTCTCTGAAAAAGTCGGCTAAGATGCTGTTGTTATCTACTTAAATGTTTTGTAGTTACCATAAATTGCTATCCAGTATAATTATTGTAGTACAGTATAAAGATATCCAACAGTTTGTATTTGGCAATTAATTTGAAGATACTTGGCATCAATATATAGTTAATAGTCATAACATCGCTTGCTGAATTGTTATTACAGACAATCAAGCCTATGTCAATGAGTAAAGTATATTATACAAAATAAAATGTTTGATAATATAACTAAATGTTTGTACATAACGTGTGTTCAATTTTTTTATAATTACAAAGTAAAAATTAGAAGTCTAGTGTTATACTCACGGTAGCAACAACGACATTAAAACGTTTTAACTATTCTAAACTACCGACTGAGATAATAATCTCGTTACACCAGGCATGCAGAGGTATGACTGATGTATGATGGCACTGCGAACTTACCATGTTGTGATTAAAGTACGAAAACAAAACTGGTCCATATAATTGTTCAAAGTTCTTAGCAACATTTAGGCAGATTTACAACATGGAAAGAATTTGTATAGCGACTACGCAAGTTAACATGTAATGTGTTGATTTTATTGAGGTTTTATACTGTAGCTATATAATAGTTCATACATCTACACTATTTTCCTGAAGTTATCAGAAATAAACACTGGACATTTAATTGTTTGATCCTTTCTCTTCATTTATACATGTCTGACTTATAATGGTCGACACAAGATATGTTGATATTTAAATGTAAGGTTAGAGAGGATGATGCAATAGTTTCTTACAAGTACAACTCGAGCGCGGTGACAATAGTAAACAAGAATCAGACATTTTAGTTGCCATGACAAGAAGCGTTTAAACATTGATAAACACTGCATGCAAAATGACGGCGCTGTTGTTTTGTTAAAACGTCCATGAACAACGACAGTTTTCTTGGATACAAAAAATAAATAATTCAATGTGTGCCACAAAGTCGAGAGTATAAGTTATCGCTATATCTTAGTTACATATAACTTTGTTAACATTTAATGCAAAACAACCATGTTATTATTTCATATACCCATGAGTCTTTGTACTTGACTTTTGTTGGATACAAACCTAAAATTATTTCAACGTGTTACACAGATGACTATATATTTGCATATAATAAAATAGTAGTGTTAAATTCTATTATTTAAAATAGCACGGGCTCGTCAATATTTGTTTTACAATAAAAAAGACATGCTATGTTTATAAATAACACGTATGTGTTCAAAATAACAGTCTGACAGCACATTTCATTCATTCAGTGGCTGGACAAGATTGTGAACTGGTGCTAACCTTATAAGAGTCTTAAAGTACGAAGCACATGTCATAGAAAAGATTGGCTGCATGTCTCTCTTCAGAATTTTTGGAATCGATTAAATCCTTTTTGACAGGTCAATACAACACAGAGATACTGATCATTATAACTGTCCGTTAACGTGCTTGGGCATGGGTTTCTGTTTGTATATTTGTTATTTCGAACGCATGTTATATAAATTACTAAACTCCTATTAAAGAAGTCGAATGAACAGTTTTAGATATGTTGGAATAGAAGATCTTAATAAAGAGTGGCATTTGTTCTAAAAATGACGGGCATGATATTCATACTAATTCATTGCAATGAAATGCCTTCAAAATTTGTATTGAAATTTGATATAGTTTGGTGTTAAGTTGGAATTGCATTAAGATTCGATCAAATGATATAAAGTATACATTCATTGACAAACTGCTGTTACTTTTACTAATCGCACTTGCAACTTCGAACATGTCGTAAGTAATCACAAAAAATTATGCTGTTACAATTTTGTTTCTTTCTTTAATTTAACAGTTCGTACATCTACACTCTCCGGTTTTTACTTTTTCAGTTTTGTCTTAAATCATGGAATTTCTACGCATTATATTAATAAAACTTTAAATCGCAACTACTTGAATGAACGTATTGCGTAATCCGATTGCAAACGTTGTTTTATTTATATTTTGATGCACATCGATACTCTGTTGTCAACGTAAATGTCAGGCTTCGCAGGAACCATGTTAATATTTAATGTCTGTTGGCACACCGGAAACGATGTCATACTGTTTTCATTAAAGCATGGCTTAGCTCGTTTGAATAACGGAAATCAAGTCTATAAAATGCGTTTTAAAAAGTATATTAACTGCGTTTTTCCATGGAAGGACGGTCTGTGATAAACACCTTACCATACATTGGAAAGGAGCATATAGATCTATGTATTTATCACTAGAGAACTATCATATCGATCTTTAATGCATACACTGTTAATACAATGCATTTAAATGACGCACATAGTAAATGTGAATATATCAATGTAATTCAGACATAAAATACCACAAACCCATACCGTTATTGTAAACGTGCATCAATTGCTACATCCAGTTGTAACGACTTCGTTAGACAGGACAATATGGACATTGTAATAGTAAAATTGTCATCGTAATGTATATGATTGAGGGAACAACTACCAAGAATTAAAATAACACGTCATATTTTTCTAATTATACGCCTGCTTTGTGGTGGTTTAGTTGAGGCTTGGTTTCATATTCAGACTATTCACTTAACTAAACTGATTCATATTTTTATTAACTCTTTAATTTTACTCTTTATTTTGCAGGGTAATTCAATCATGATTAGTAAAACTGTATGAATGGGCGTATGGACTATCATCACTGCTTTGTAAAAGACTGGTCTACCAGTTAATTCGTGACCCTCGAGCATCCGTATACAAATAATAGCATTATATCTAAAATTTCCATTATTTTAAGGGGTATCAAATGTTAACTGTGCATTAATAATTTAGTTGCAAACAAATGCCTGACGTAATGCTTTTTTGTGCCCTGATACTCAAATTGCAGCACGTTATTTATCCAGAACTGCATTTTGTTATTTTTTGTCGCAACCTAGTCTGGCTGTTGCCATATTAAGGGGTATCAAATGTAAACTTTGCATTTATAAAATAGTTGCAAACAAATGCCTGTCGTAATGTTTTTGTGTGCCTTGATACGCAAATTGCAGCATTTTATTTATACAGAACTGCATTTTGTTGTTTTTTTGTCGCAACCTAGTCTGGCTGTTGCCATATTAAATAAATATAAAGCCTGTCGCGAAGTAAATTAATCATTGTCAAGCGTTCCGAAGGCAATTTTTCATTGGTTTCGAATTTCTCTTGAACTTATTATTGCACGACTGAGCAAATCAATAGCCAATGACAGTTGTAACGTATAACATCTTTTCACAGAATGCGACGTCAATTGGCGGTTAATTGTTACAAAGATCGTAAATGATTTGCCGAATACGATGACTTAATTATTTCGAATAAATTGAATTGTTCATGTTTGTGTGAAAATAAAGTGACATTGTGATATAAGTACTCAATTTAGCAAACTAGACAACTAGACATATTTTGTTCAAGTTCTGTGAAAATAAAATCACCTTGCTATATTTAATGAAGTACTCAATTTAGCAGAATACGACATAGTGTGTGTTCAGATTCAAATTTTACCCATGTTTGTTTAGAGACACTCATTTAAGTGTAACGCACACCACCTTTACACGTATGTGAAAACTTGATGTTTATCGTTACCGTAACCATAGCAACAAGGCAACATTTCAGCGCCTTCCAAACTTCGTTTGATACCGATTACTAACACAGTATGAGATAGCGACATGCTACTTTGACGCTATTTTCGATCACTGGTTGGTGGTTTTAAGCATTGAATTGTACGTGTAATGTATATGACAATTTTAACATTAATAATGGATAACGGTTATTTAAAATGATTGATTAAAAAATAATGTATTTTGTGAAAGGCATACACATATTCTTGAAATTAAATTCAGAGACTTCTGATCATGCCATAGACGGCTTGCTATAACGGCTATTTTATAATGAGTGACAACTATTGCACAGTTTACTGATTGATATTAATGTGATGGATTCATATGATTGATCGATGTGATGGGTGAATTGTCTAATTAGCAAAAGACTTATGACAATTATAAAACCATTATTGCAATTATTGCCCCTTAACACTTTTTACGAAAGTCTTCTTTCGAAAGTTAGTAATTAAACATTAAATAGATCACGATTTGTGTTTCTGTTGTATTCGTGCTAGTGCAATTGCAACAATATAAATGAATATGAAAGAATTAAATTTGTAGTAATGGGACGGTGTCTACGAACCAGAGATCTTCAATAGAATTGTAAATGCTATGATGTGAAAGAAATGTGCCTTTCGAAAGCGGTTAATATTAAAAAGTATTAATTACACACTACATTATGAGATTTTCAATAAAAAATGCCAATCAAACGCGACCTACCGTAAATATCTATATTTTCGACCACTGTAAATTTTCGGACACCCTCTTTTATAGCCAAAATGATTATTTTTTGTCACTGTATATTTTCGGACATCCTAATTTTAAACCATAATTTATTAATCTTAATTTTCGGACATTTGATATGACAGTGGTATTTTAGCAGAATTCTAACCTGTTTGCGTTAATCCGGTGACACATCGTACATGTGTTTTACAACCGGATGAAGATCATAAAACCTGGCAGATAAATGAGTGGAGGCGGTGGACCGTTACGTTAGCGTCATTGGGTTCAGAGCCATGTGAAATAAATAATGGGTTTACCCGATTGTGTATACCGGTATTGATATCGTATATTAAATATGCTGTTGAAATTAAGGAACCAGTGTTAACCAGTCTTAATTATTTACCAATAAATTCTGCTTAATTTATTCATCTTTGAACTCGGTCGACAAAAATGCAGTCTTGGCGTAATTTTCTGTAAAACAAAATCAAACATATGAAATGATTTAAAATTAATTGCAAACATCACTAAAAATTAATAATACTTTACGGCGTGGTATTTAACAAGCACGCGAACTCATGAATCGATACTATCCGTGTATATTCGGCAAAAAACTTTATACACCGGACATATCCGAACGTAATTGCAATATTGTCATAGTGTCTATAAATGTTCGGACACCTGTAATTTGGGAATATTATTGTGTATCCAAATTATAGGACACGAACTTTTTTAATTATTTTTAAGTGTCCGAAAATATAGATATTTTACGGTAAATGATACATTGTTTTCATCAAAATTAGTAAACCTATATCAAATAAGTTAACATATACCTTATTGAACCTTAATTATATGTCCATATTAATATCTTTTCCCACATATATTGCTACATTGAGGTGCTTTTCTAGACATGGTTCTTTTAATGGATGGTCGTCCTATATTGTTGTTACAACGTCCAGTTGATTCACGACTGGATGAATATGCTAAAATAAGTAATAGTTGTAGTGCACACAAGCGAAATAATTAGGTATTTAACGAGCCCGCAGGGTGAGATTAAATAATCAACATATTGAGGTCAAATGGTGCTACAAGTGTTTTATACCATATTTACCAATCACATCGCAACTTTCTAAAATGCCGCTTCTAATGGCAGTTCCTAGACGTCACGTGATATCTGACATGCTCGACATGCGTGTCATTTCCAAATTTAGTGCTGTCGCAATGCGTCCACTGAGTGCAATCTTTAAGTGTAATAAGTAGCGTGCGTATAAATAACAACTAAATTTCAATATACTGAACGCTACTTATTGCACGGTAAGCTTGCATATTAGTCTCCACCCACCATTTACCGATCTGGTATCATGGTTAATGAAAAGCGCAAAACAACGAAAACTCTCTGAAATATGGTATAATTATTTGTTCAGACAGTGTCCCTTGTTCAGCGTCCCTTAATTGATACACATTTTGTAGCCATAGTCCTTTTAATAAATGGTCATCTTTTCGTGTGGTTACATCGTCCAGTTGATTAATGATTGGTTGGTTATGAGAATATAGCTATTTGTTCAGACATAGTCACTTTACATGCATTTTGTAGACCTAGTGCGGTAGTCCCTTTAATAAATGGTCATCTTGAAGTGACGTTACAACTTCTAGTTCATTCATGATTCTGAATGAACACGTTCCCCGATGTTCACCTTAAAAGCGTCTTATAAACGCGGGACATTGATAATAATAGCATGACCCTCGTAGGTTGCGATCGATTACACTCTCCAAGCGCAGGTCAGATCACTAAATAGCACTGCTTCGGTTATTTCATTTTACCAGTTGAACAAAACAAAACATGAGCATATATATACGGCGTGTCGTGGAAAACTCGGCCTGAATGCATGTGCGTATAAAGTGTTGTCCTGGATCAGCCTCTGCAGTCGGCTACATGCATGTGAAAGGTCATTTAGTGGAATGAAGCGAACAAAGAACTATTTGCGATCAACAATAACGTCTGACAGGCTGTCGTCGTTAGCCCTGATCCATGTACACCAGGACATGGACATCGATGTGATTAACGTGTTTGCATCACACACATGCAGAAAACTAGACTTCTTATTTGACGTTGTTCTTACATACGACGATGTTCTTATACGTGACGTTGTCTGGAAATAAGGTGAAACTTGATGTCGCTTAATTTTTACTTTTGTATTTGCCTTCGTCAATGATTTGTATGTATTTCAAAACCATTTATAAGGTATACACATGTTTAAAATAGCGTTAACAAGTCGTGGATACCTGCAACTTCTAACAATTGCCTGATTTTACTTTAAAATATAGTGAAATATGGTGAATTGTTTTTTAAATTGAAATACACTTGTATCAATAGGACTATATACACTATAGGTTAGATACCAGTAAATCATTGTGTATCCCTCCGTAGTCGAACGTAGTGCCTATTACTAAAGAGTTCCTTTTTTCTTGTGGTTTAAAAGCCATTTAACAATCTCAGAAATGCCTTTTGTAGTTATATCTTATATCCCATGTGTATCTGAAACGTTGGTGTATTTCATTGGAGGCTAACTTGAGAGGTGAACTTTTGTGGTGTGTTTACTGTGGTATGGGGCTTTTGTCGAAATATGACTGCCGAAACCATGTTTTCTACCGTTGTCTGCATTCAGACGACTGATGCATTTTCTTTGAAGTAACATGACATATCTTTTTTATTGCAATTTTTGGAAGAGGAAAGATTAATCTTAAAATTGATACCATGCTTGCACAATCTGCTAGAAAAATGCTTGGAAAGTTCGTCGTTTTATAATAGGACCATATGGGAATTGGAATTACTGGTATCTAACCTATAGTATGCCTTTACCACTTGATGTTGCAAAAACAAAAGCCATACATTAAGTTAAAATGGTTTGTTTTAAATTAAAACAAGACAAAAAGGATAAAATATGTTCACAAGATTAACCTAAATAAAAAAGGTTTTAAGGTGGTTTACTGCAGTGCACAGGATGTACTCGTGGGTCATCGCATTTCTAAACAACTAAAATGTCTTGTATTGTTTAAGAATTGAGGAAAAAACAAGTGTATATATTTGATAATTCAACATTTAATATTAATGCAGAAAACCAATAAATCATCAAGCATAAAATTCACGGTAGACATTCCGGTTTCTACAGTGTGGGTTTAAGTAATAATGACCAAAAAAATAGTGTATTAATGAACAATGTTCAATTGCTGTAAATTTCTTGATACATTAATCTAAGTAAATGGTAATGATATTAATGGTCTAAGAAACATATTGATATCTTATAAATATACGCCAAAACGCACCTCAGACACTCTGGGACCAAAAAAGATTCTTGAGGAGCCAAACCCCATAATTTTTCGGCCTACACATTTATTTACACCAAGCTACTCCCCTGCAGACGGGAAGTAAGCAAGCGATGTACAAGATGACAGTTTGTAGATTAAATGTACCGTAAGGAACTTTGGAAAACAAAAGGTAGCTACACTCTAGACGGGAGCAACTGGAACCAAGAATTATGTAGAGAGTTGACAGTTATTAAATTGGAAGATGCGATGTGTAAGTTGGAAGTTAGGATTTAATCAAGCATGGTGCATTTTTGGCATGTCCTCCATAATGCTACACTGTCAGATTCAGAGAATACGTGTACCTTGTGTTGTATTTAAAAGCATGCTAAGTTAAAAAAAAATGTCATCCAGCATGTGTACTGACGTTACAAAACCAACAAACTCGGGTATTTTCCACCAAATCGAGGTTTGAAGTGTCATGCACCTATCAATATTTTCCCCTGGGGGGGGGGGGGGGAAGCGGCGGGCTTACCTAAGGAAATTTGACATATTTTATTCTAATTCCCTACCCTGGAGCCAAGCATTTTGTCTAAATCCCAACAGTGGGAGATGCTTTGGGGCCAATATAAGCGGGATCTAAAATCCGACTAAGTCTATTTCCCGGGACCCGGAATTATTCGGTGTGACAAATTCCCGCATGTCGGGAATCGCTTTCAGTCTAAAGTCCCGTATATGCCCACCGCTCCCACCCCCTGGGGAAAATAATGATAGGTGCATTATTGTCATTCACAATATCAACAAATAGACAATATAAACACATACGGATAAAAATCGTGTTACAGTCCGATGAAGAATATAATACTGTCAATATAGTCCAATTGTGAATACAAATGAAATCAAAATATTTTCGAAATAGTAAAACTCGGACACTGTGTCTTTAAACCATTGCTGGGCCGTTTTCACCAACCCATTCTTAGACTTAAGAATAAAGAATAAAGAATAAACTAAGGAAAAATGCTTTTGCGACCGCAAGTATGCTTGGTACCAATGGTTCTTTAGTACTTAAAAAATCGTTATAAATAAAGAATGTTGTAATTATATTTGTTGAATACTGGGTACGATTGACATTTACGGCGCTCCTAGACAAAGTTTAAGGACTATTCTTTATTCTTAGTCTTAAGTCTAAGAATAGGTTGGTGAATACGGACCAAGAATTGGCTAACAGTTCTATGCATATACTAGTAAAGTCTGTATATTTGGAAGGGTAGTCAGTTAGGTGCGTTTGAAAGGTTACTGATGCTTATCGAAGGTTCGTCATCTTGCGCAGATGCATTCATCTCACTTTCCTCTAATTCATTGGCCGTTTCGTTCTGTGTCGTGCCTGGCGTATTGGTCTCCGGAGTAGTTTTCCACAACCACCTCATGCAGCCGTTGACCATTGACATGGTGCGCAAACAATATTACTGACGATGGTAAGACGATGGGTCTCGAAAAACACACGAGGAAGAATCCCAATAAAGGCTACGAACGCACCAAGATATATGAACCAACAGATACGGGATCTGTCCTGCAAGAAATGATTGCAGTTGGAACACTATTTTCTGTCAGATTAAACTAAATGTTTACTGGTGGCGATGTGCTTTCAGATAATACTCCATTATTGTCTTAAATAACTGATATACACCTTAAAGGGACTGTGCCTTCCAAAAAGTGATCTCTAGAGGCACTTACAATTCCAAAGAAAAGGGCCCAAACAAAAACGATCGAACGACTAGGCGCAGATATAGTCCCTATAAATCTTGTTTACCTACCATGAAAAAATACTAACACAACAAACGCTATAACAATGTATGAACCAAATTATAATTGAAATAGCTTAGATTAAAAGATTAACATGAGAACTTCTGTATGTTATACTAACCCACACCAACATCTTTGTAGTTCTCTGATGGGTTCGCACCATATAAAACGTTATACGATATATGCAGTATGCGCACTGAATTGCCACTACCAGATTCTATAAGACGGAAAATACAGTGAAACCTTTAAAATAATGATTTGATAGATCGGCTCTAATCTGATGGACGTAATATCGGGTGTTATTTCAATGTTATAAGTAGTTCAGCAACAGTTATATTTATGTAGGAAACATTAAAGGGAAAATGTCATCGAAAATGGCCTCAAAGGGGCAATTTCTAAAAAAAATCTGAAATTCAGATATTAATGCTGGCCCATAATAACAATTAATACAGGGCATATATACTGGAAACAGAGTGTATGCATTCTGAGATAAAAATCAATATATAATAAGGGTCGTGTTTGTTTGGCCCTTGAAATGTTTACATTATGACCTTAGAATTGTGAACATTTTGTATAACCATAGTTTACGCACGATTCCTTACCAAGCAGAATAGGAAGTTGGCTAAAGCACTATCTACTGTCAATTCTTCGTATGGCTCCTAAGTCGGGAGTTCGATACCCACTTTTAAACGTGTTTGCTAATTTGTTTTTATCAAATATCTCACAATGTATTTTTATTTTATACAAACGTCTTAGTATAGCTTAATACTATCATATAATATTATTTATAGTGCCCGAAGCCATTTCGTTTTTCGTTGATGTAGTCCCTTTAATAGCTAGCAGTTGTTAGAGACGTTACCACAATCCCGAAGAGGAATGATAGGAATTGGCCACCGAATGCCGGAGTCAGGGACTTCAGGATCATGGCAACAATGGGTAATGCCAACAGTACGAGTCCCTGCAGACCGTGCAGTACTCCTCCGATACATAAAGCCACCAGCGGATCCTGCTCTAAAAGAACAAAAAGAGTATTTATGTGCAACAGTTAAATAGTTTTTAGACTGTTAGCGGAATCCAACGGTCTTTTGAGAGGGTACTTTCCAAAACAGGTATCGCGGAAAACTATTTGTCTTTGCAGGCTACGAGTCAGTAAATCGAATCCTGAAAGGGTCCTTCTTCAAAACAGCAACAATTCACGAATGTTTTTACCTTTTAAATATTTAAGATTATGTATGTCATGTGTATTATAATGTGTATCCTTCTTTCCTATAGATTCAGCCATTCCTATAGATTCAGCCACCCCTAGATAATGGAAATTAACAATTATTTCTTATAAAACTTGTGTTAGCTATCTGTATTGAGATTCTATTCTGTAATTCTATCACACACGTATTGTTTTGGTTTTGAAAATTGCGAATTTTAGATTTTGTCTGAGAAAATGAAGATTTTAAAAAGAAATTCCCCAAAATTGCTACACACTTTGTGCATAAGCCAAAAATGTTGTAAACATTCATTTTCAAACAGTATGCTAGTGTGTGTTAGGTTAATAAATAATGCTTCTAACGAATTATATCAAATTGTAACACAATGTTAGTGTTTTCTTATCAAAATGAAGACTGAACCAAATGATAGGAAACATCTGACAAATTCATAGTTGCTAGGGTGCCTTCATAGAATTGGTCAGTAACTTAGTAAATTGCTTATCTCTACATTTTATGGCCTTTTATTTAGTAGGAGAGACCTTTAATTTATAGATAAAAGTATCACTGGTGTTGAAATTGAGCTAATTTAGGGTACACATGCAGTTTAGCTCTTAAGTGGCCGAATATACAGGAAAAGAGGCTGTATTATGTGATTTATTACAATTACAGTTTCCAAAAAGTCAATTTATTAAAAATGTCATGTCAAATTTAGGGCACCCCCTGTATATAATTCACATAGCTTGAAAAAATGTGTGTTTATTACTTACTTAATTACTTAATTTACAAATAAATGTTTATTATGATGCCGTATACTATAGAATAAGAAGCCATAAATCAAGTTTAAAGGTTGGAAATTGAACTTCATTCAAACTATGGTGTGTTTTTTTAGCAAATATGCACTCGTTTAGTTTCTTTTGTCACCGACATATTTTCTACACTGTCAGCGTTTTGATTTGTTATGCTCTGGTGTAATTTTTCAACCTCCACGCAGGGATTTGCCTACTTCCGAGCAAAGAGCGCAACCTCCGCGCAGAGATCTGACTGGTTCCGAGCATAGCTCTAATCAAATCCCTGCCGTTATAACAAACCACGTTATGTTGATCGATTTAAATCTTTTATTATTTATGGTTTTAATTAGTTATTTTCTTTTTCTGTTTTCATTATCGACTGCAAACGATATATAACAAGTCCAAATATGTAGAAAATTGCACTGAGTTGCATTAAATAAGTAAAAATTACAAACACGTAATCCTTCCACATCTGGAAGGATTTTTACTTGTGATGGCAGTGGTTATCGTTAACCGATAGGGGAGGTAACCGCTGTTATCGTTAACCGATAGGGGAGGTAACCGCTGCGAGGAGTTTGCAAGCGTACTCGTTCATTCGCCGGAAAGAGGAAGTAACCGCTGTGAGGATCATGGTTCGTAAATTAGCAAGGGAAGTAACCTAGTTTGGGAACATAACAGTCAGTGTACTGGGTATACAGTTACATAGATCGACTTCACGTTATGTATTAGACATTCGATATTCACATTGTCCCAGGAGCCATGCAGGAAGTTTCATTGTTAAATGTTATTAAATGTACATGTACTTATAAGACTATACATTCTTAAGAGCTGCTTATTTTACGTTCATACATCGAGTGACTTGAACATTAAAAACAATGTTCATTCTAAACACAGCCACATTTAAACTCGTCCCCACAGAATTAATAAGCAGTTTAACACATGAACTTTTGCAAAATGATTTATATTTAAAAAGTACTTTTTCAAAATCTGTTAACAAATACAAAATAAATGCATATAAGTAAAATGTACAGCATACCTTTATTTTCCATTTCGACCGTATATTGAGTAGATAATTACTAATGAATTGGTATTTGAAACACAGTCTATCGATATGTGTTTTTAACAGAGCGGAATATGGTAAAATTCCACTCGATACATGTGGGTAGTTCATAAAGTATGCCTGTACTGCCTTAAGCCCCAGTCACACTGAGTCGTCGGACTTTCGAATCGCAGGACTCTGGAGATTCTTGACATATTTGCCCAAGTCGCAGGACTCCGCACGACAACACAAAACATCAATACGTCCTGCGTTGGTCCTGCGCTGGTCTTGCATCGACGCAAATTGTATTTAAAACCAATGCAGGTTAATTCAGTCGTAGGTTGGCGTAGTAGTCGTACGTTAAGAATGCAGGACCACGTGGACGTAGGTAGGTGTTTGCTGTTTTTAAGTACGACTACGCATGACAACGTACTACAGCTTACGTCGACTTAAGTTTTCATTTATGCAGACATACGAGTTCGCGCGGTACACTTTACTGACATTCATGTTCATTGTTTCTGTTTTTTGTTGCACAATTTTAGTTCAGTAGCTTTTCCTGACTGCCACAATGAAACAGTGACCATAACCCTATCCCTGTGATACGATGTCACATGATATCTGGATCTGGGCTTATCAGTGCGTACGGAGTTTAAGAGAAATATTGTATCAACTAAATAAGGCCCATTCCCACAATATATCGACAAAGTTTACTGAGGTACATAAGATATTGCATTGAAAACTGGATAGATACGCATAATACGTGTACTAACATACTCAAGGAAAACTTTACTGGTTATAATTAATGTCCTTTCATTACTGAAGAATATGTAGAACCATTTATCATTTTGATGGTAAAGTACGTACCATCGATGGCATACAAAACAAAATAGCATTATTGTTTTCTAAGTTGGGAGGGTATAAGGCTCCGCTAAATATGTAACAAGTATACATATACGAGGGTTGTCCCAAATTAGCGTATACCGGTAATTGGTTAAAAGAAAGAATAATATCATGAGGTTATTTGTTTGAGCAGGTGCCCATGTAATATCTGTATCTTTTACACCTGCAGAATGAATTTGAGTCTATTTAATCATATTATATTTCGCCGGTAAAGCCGTGCCTGAGCTATAGCAATCGTTCAGTTGTGATTGCGAAGCAATTATGTTTGAGACGTACTTGGAGAGAAGTCTTGGGCAGCCAGCGTGTTTACATTGTATCTATTAATAAAATAATGAATAAAGTTATAAAGACATACCAGTTTTGCTCTGAGATTATACAAATGGGTTTTAACAATCATATTTATGTACAAAAATGGACACTGATTACGGTAATAATGAAGGTAACGGTAATACATTTCACAACAAGAGATATAGAAATGTCACAAAAAAGTGTTTTAATTTCCAACAGCTGGAAGAAGCTTTCTGTGACATGCAAATATTTGGTTTAAATATCTCATCTGACGGGAACTTGATTACAGTAGTCCTGTGAGTTTGGTCGAAATTCCTTGAGAAATGTGGCAGCTGCGCTCGGAAAATATTGTTCTCTCTAGTATGTGCAAAATTAACAAAGGGCCATAATTCCGCCCAAAATGATCGAATCACAAAAGCCTGACACCATCCGCTGGGGCACTTGATGGCAATAGTTCTGAGAAAGTTGGGTCGAAATCCCTTGGGAAATGTAGGGGAAGATGCATTCTGAAGAGATAGTTCACTAAATATATCACACGTGCAAAATACTAGTAAACAAAGGAAAATAATTGCGCCTAAAATAATCGATTCCTAAAAGCCAGACAATATGCGCTGGTGCACTTGGTGACAATAGATCTGTGAAAGTTTGGTCAAAATCCATTGAGAAATGTAGGAGAAGTTGCGCTCTGAAGAGATTGTTAACTATATGTTACATACTAGCATGTACCAAATAAACAAAGGACCATAATTCTGCCCAAAATGACCGAATCACTAAGATCCGATAACATGCGCAGGGGCACTTGGTTACAATATTTGTGTGAAAGTTTGGTCGAAATACCTTGAGAAATGTAGGAGGACTTGCGCTCCAAAGAGATTATTCACTGTATGTTACACACTAGTATGTGCAAAATAAACAAAGGGCCGTAATTCTGCCCAAAATGACCGAATCACTAAGATCCGATAGCATGCGCAGGGGCACTTGGTGACAATATTTGTGTGAAAGTTTGGTCGAAATACCTTGAGAAATGTAGGAGGAGTTGCGCTCTGAAGAGATTATTCACTATATGTTACACACTAGTATGTGCAGAATAAACAAAGGGCCATAATTCTGCCCAAAATGACAGAATCACTAAGATCCGATAACATGCGCTGGGGCACTTGGTGACAATTTTGTGTGAAAGTTTGGTCGAAATACCTTGAGAAATGTAGGAGGAGTTGCGCTCTGAAGCGATTATTCACTATATGTTACACACTAGTATGTGCAGAATAAACAAAGGGCCATAATTCTGCCCACAATGACCGAATCACTAAGATCCGATAACATGCGCAGGGGCACTTTGTGACAATACTTGAGTGAAGGTTTGGTCGAAATACCTTGAGAAATGTATGAGTTGCCCTCTGAAGAGATTATTCACTATATGATACATACTTGTATGTGCAAAATAAACAAAGGGCCACAATTCTGCCCAAAATGACCAAATCACTCAGATCCGATAACATGCGCTGGGGCACTTGGTGACAATACTTGTGTGAACGTTTGGTCGAAATCCCTCAAGAAATGTAGGAGTTGCGCTCTGAAGAGATTATTCACTATATGTTACATACTAGAATGTACAAAATAAACAAAGGGCCATAATTCTGCCCAAAATGACCGAAACACTAAGATCCAATAACATGCGCTGGGGCACTTGGTGACCACGGTTGTATGAAAGTTTGGTCGAAATACCTTGAGAAATGTAGGAGTTGCGCACTTCAATACCGCCCCCGCCGTCCCGCTCGCCTGCCGACATTGGCCAATCCAATAACCAGAGTTTTCCTTCAGAAGAACTGATAAACAAATGGGAGTGATATAATAATGGACAGACGATAACCTTTTGTGCTTTTTAATTTTTTGAATGTTTTACTAAATATATAAAACATAAAATAGGAAACAATAAAAATGTTATTTAACAACCTAATTATATAATAATATACAAAGAGCAAAACAAACCTGCATAGTAAAACAGTGGCTAACCACTTTCAAGATGTAGATGCCAAGTTTTAACAACGGACAGTTACAAAACATTGTCAAAATAAATTTATTTCTTGACATTAAAACATTTTGTATTTGGTAGCAATGATAAATACATGTACCCCCTTCTTAAAAAGTAAAACAATTGTGTCTACCCTGAAACTTTCTCACAGCCAGTATCACCTTAATTAGCCTAAAAATACAACAAGTATTGTAATGAGCGTTTAGTTTTTTCCCCAATATTTTGTTCATCATCCCACAAAATGGGAGGCATTTGTGGGGGCATAAAAACACATCAGTGATAGGTATAATCATGTTTGTAAAATAAAAAAAAGAAACAATTGTTTAATATGTAATATGGAATTAAGATAAAGCATACATTTCAATTGTAAGATAAGTATTAACATATAAAGAACATAATGGCATATAAAACTAGGTTACACTGTGAAGCATTTACTTAAAATGAAATATATACCCGTAGTATAGGTTACTGTATGCAGTATTTACACATAATTAAATTTCATACAAACGTCACATCTTGTGAAAATAATACATCGCACATGTACTCAATATCTTAGTGCAAAACTGATACATACACATATATATCTGAATCTCAATAAAAAACATTGGCACTAAAATAAATAGATTATTGTTTTGGCATATGTATGTACATGTAACAACGTTGCGTCTACAACATCAGCTCATTTTAAATAAATTAATATATATATTCAAATTAATTAATATATATAAATTTAAGTGAAATACACAATTTAGATTTTTGATATTTTAAACAATCCATCTAGCACATACATGTAAATGCGTTTATATAACAAATGAACTGTTTGTTTCTGTAACTGTTAATGATTAGTACATGTATATTGAATACGGTATGACATGTGTTTGAATAACTTCAAATTAAAATGCAGAATATTTACAAAATATACATTATTATGAAAAATAAATAAATTTAATGAACTAAAACATAACATAACAAAGACTTTCACCACATTCTTTGGTCATATGCAGTTGTTTTGGTATAAATAAATAATACTCACTGTACAACTAATTTGTGGAATAATATTGGTAGCTTGTATTATTATCATGGAACTTATATCATAATAATAAAATACCAATAAATATGTTAAAATGTTACTCATACACAGATGATGTATAAAATGATTAAGATGCAGCATCTTAGATGTACACTAATGTTGTACAATTAGGTGAACAATTCTGTCATACATAACAAAATCTCTATATATCAAGTGGAATGGATGCAATTATTTTTTTAAGGATCTCTTAACTATTATGTAAACTCTGCAATGACTAACGATATTTTCAACATCCAAATGCATTAGCATTGTTTACAGAATGCAAAATTCTTCCATTTCATTGTACATACATTTTTCATCTACTCGAAGTTGGAGCTTTCACAATTACAAAATGAAATACAAGCTTAGGAATTATTACCCCATTGTTTAATTAGGAAATAATGTTCGTCCAAATCGTTGTTTATTGGCTAATAAACAACGATTTGGAGCTCTGATGCATATGACTTAAATAAAATTAAAATAAAATTAGAAGTTGAACACGTTAAAATAAGCAAGAATCCCAATATGTTCGTAGCATCAACACAATCATCATAGTGATGTCGGTGTATAGTGATGTCACTTTTATGTTGCGTACACATTGAACAGTGACATCACTTCTATAGGTGTACAAGAGAGACAATAATAGCACTGGTATATAAACTCATTAAACGGCAAAGCTGTGTCGGAAGTGGTTATTGGCTCTCCAACCCTGTATTAGCACTAGGGACAAAGCCCTCATGCTAAAACAGGTGTATCGTGCCAATAGCTACTTCCGGCATGGCTTTGCCGTTTAGTTAGTGCTTATTATATATAGTAGATTTGTCAGTTATAAAAAATAATTAACTCACACAGTTACATATCTGATAACAATGACACATCCTATAACATTTCCCTAAAACCAGGCTATGCTCATGCATACCCAGGGACCATATTGTTGGTACAGCTAGAACTGGCACCAATTGGGGGTCAAACAGGCCTAAAAATCCTGAATAAACTATTTGATCAGAATTATGCATCCAATGTGTTCAGAAGTAGGCATCAATGTGCTCAGACTTAGGCATCAATTTGGTCAGAAGTAGGCATCCAGGTGTTCAGAAGTAGACACCCAGGTGTTCAGAAGTAGGCATCCAGGTGATTGGAAGTAGGCATCAATGTGTTCAGAAATAGGCATCCGGTCGTTCAGAAGTAGGCATCCAGGTGTTTGGCAGCCAGTTTTAGGAAGTAGAGATGAGATCCATGCATGGATATCTTGCTTGATACAGTCAACCATGAAGCTAACTCCACACTTTCCCCTGCCTGAAAATCAATGACAAAACCCTTTAAAAATTCAGTCTCTAAACTAAAAAATCAACAATAATGAAAATATAAGACAAATAATGTTTGTGCTTACATAACCATTGTGCATGGATTGCGATATATACTATCAGGCAAATCGGAAACAAAAAGCTAGTGCGCATGCCAGCTGCAATACTACAACACATGGATTCACCTCCCATGACTGGAGTTGGTTGCTACATTATTGCATATTTTCAATAATATTTGACCTATTTTAGTACTTACCCTCAAATGTAGATGTTTCAGTAGATTCCCCTCGTGGTCATGGTAACTATAGACTTGAGTTTCAAGCCAGGCATTGTCTGTGTTGCGCTGGTCATCTGCATATCCCTCGTATATCTAGACATACATAAGAATAAAAAGATAACTGTTTATTTTAAATTATAAAAAAGTTCTAATGAAAGAAGTAGATTGATTCAATTATAGTTGAATTTGTCAACTTCCAAAGTTCATCATCGTTAAGTCAGTGTATGGCGTATAATGAAGGTGTTTCTAAAATACTGATGACCCCTTTAATGATGCCCAGCTTGAAATAAGATTCTTATGTTGACCTCAAATACAATTGTGGCGCGTCGTGGGAAAACTGGACTTAAAGCATGTGCGTAAAGTGTCATTCCGGATTAGCCTGTGCAGTCCGCACAGGCTAATCCGGGACGACACTTTCCGCCTAAAGTGGATTTATGGTTAGAAGACACTTCATTGAAACAGAAAATACCATAAAAGCAGAAAGTGCCATCCCGGATGCGGACTGCACAGGCTAATCCGGGACGACACTTTACGCACATGCATTAAGACCGGTTTTCTCAAGACGCGCCACAATTATAAGAGTTGAGAATTATCAAGAACATATCAGCTGTGATAGTCAATCAGGGAATATCTTCAAGGGACTTCTTCACAGATTTGTGTATTGGTTAAGTATGCCATTAAATGTCTTAACTTGACAGATTTAAGCATCTGAACTAAAGAGCTCAAGTATAATAGTTCACGAAAAGGATAAAAAAAACGAAAAGAAAAAAGTTACTCCCACCAGGAGTTCGAACCTCAGACCTCCAGATCAAAAGGTTAACACCTTAACCACTCGGCCATTCCGATTTCTATTTTTAAATCTCCACTTTTTACTTTATGTAAGTGATTCAAGTGTTGTCAATAATCTTTTACAAACCTTGACTCCTTTTCTCCAAACTTTCTTCAACTTTCTTTGGAAATGTCTCTCAGATTTTCCGTGTTCTAGTGTTCCCAACGCCTCCTCCGTGAATTCTGCCTTCAGGTGGTCTGATGGCAGACAGGTTGGGTTGGTGAGAATTGCCTGCAAACAGGTAATGACAAATTAGGTTAAGGGCTGTTAAAGTATGGACTAAGTTATATGTAATATGTACTTATTCAAGTCAGATGAAAATTTCAAATTTTTGGTTTTACCTGAATAAATAGTTAAATTCAATTTATAACCAAATAAAAAATATCTTTGTGCAATACTTAAATTTATTTACTTCCAAAGTCAAGAGATCAACAGCGTAATTGGGGATTTAAGCTTTGAGCAACTGGACCCAGATCCCATTCCTAAAAGTGACAAGACTTGCTGGTTAAGTATTGAAAAGATTTGCTGGTTTAAAGTCTTGCTGGTTAAGTATTGAAAATACTTGCTGGTAAAAAGACTTGCTGGTTAAGTATTTAAAAGACTTGCTGGTTAAAAGACTTGCTGTTAAGTATTGACAAGACTTGCTGGTTAAAAGACTTTCTGGTTAAAAAAGTATTGAAAATACTTGCTGGTTAAGTATTGAAAAGACTTACTGGTTAAAAGACTTTCTGGTTAAAAAAGTATTGAAAATACTTGCTGGTTAAGTATTGAAAAGACTTGCTGGTTAAGTTATCACAAATGTTACTCACGCCAGGAAGGGCCCATTGCTGATTGTCCGTCCGTATGACCGCAACAAACTCCAAGACTGGTTTTCCCTCCTGAACAACTTGGTTGCCATCTGCATCCATCTTCCACCTACAGAACCAGTCACTTGTGTAAATATTTGAAATTTTATCAAAATTACCAACTTTTAATCCTGGTACTCTGATTTAGTACATCAGTAAATGCATACAAAGTGCACATGTTGAAATACATGTGTTTCTGGATCCCTGTTATATTTGACCATTAACCACAGAACATGTAATCAACACAACTTCACTATTAACATAATAAACAGCGTATGTACTGTCAAAAGTAAATGCTTCGGAAATAAAAGCATTGAATGACCATCATACACTGATGAAGTCAATTTCTTAACAAGAGGGCCATGATGGCCCTAGGTCGATCACCTGAGTTTAAGGCATCATAATGGCTAATAACAAGAGGGAAAAATGGCACTAAACCCCTTACCTGAGTATAAAAATCTGGGCCTTGCAGGTTCATAAGTTTTTTAGTCTATATAAACCATGTGACCCACAGGGCGTGGCCCCTTTCTACCTAAGGGGCATAATTTGAAAAACATTTGTAGTGGACCACTATTCAATGTTACATACCAAATATGAAACCACTGGGCCTTGCGGTTGCAGAGATTTTTAAAGTCATTTTGCTATTTAAATGTATATAAACCATGTGACCCCCAGGGGCATCATTGGAACAATCTTTGTAGAGGACCACTCCACAATGTTTCACGCAAAATATAAAACCTCTGGGCCTTACAGTTTCAACAAGGAAGATTTTTAAGGCCCACTTGCCATAAAAGTCTATATAAACCATTTGACCCCCGGGTAATGGCCACTTTTTACCCCATGGGCGTACTTTGAACAATCTTTGTAGAGGACTACTATACAATGTTACATATTAAATACAAAACACTCCGGTTTCAGAGGAGATTTTAAAGTCATTTTGCTATTTAAGTCTATATAAACAGTGTGACCCCCAGGGCTGGGCCAGTTTTGACCCCTGAGACATCATTTGAACAATCTTTGTAGAGGACAACCATACAATGTTACAGACCAAATATAAAACCTCTGGGCATAGCAGTTTCAGAGGAGAAGATTTTTAAAGTCATTTTGCTATTTAACTTTTAAGTCTATATAAACCATGTGACCCCGGGGCGTGCCCAGTTTTGACCCCAGTGGCATCATTTGAACAATTTTTGTAGAGGACCACCATTCAATGTTACATACCAAATATGAAATCTCTGGGCCTTAAGGTTTCAGAGGAGAAGATTTTTAAAGTCATTTTGCTATGTAAGTCTATATAAACCATGTAACCCCCGGGGTAGCCCAGTTTGACCCCAGTGGCATCATTTGAACAATCTTTGTATAGGACCACTATACAACGTTACATAACAAATATGAAACCTCTTGGCCTTGCAGTTTCAGAGGAGAAGATTTTTAAAGTCATTTTGCTATTTAAGTCTATATAAACCATGTGACCCCCGGGATGTGCACAGTTTTGACCCCAGGGGCATCTTTTGAACAATCTTTGTAGAGGACCACTATACAATGTTACAAACCAAATATGAAACCTCTAGGCCTTGCAGTTTCAGAGAAGATTTTAAAAGTCATTTTGCTATATAAGTTTAAATAAACAATGTGAATCCTGGGGCATGGCCAGTTTTGACCCCAGGGGCATTATTTGAACACTCTTTGTAGAGGACCACTATACAATGTTTCATACCTAGGACACTCACCTGAGACCTTGTAACCCAATTTGAATTTGCATCCCCGAGGCGTGGCTTATTTTTATCCCAGGGGCATAAGTTGAAAAATCTTGAACAAACCTCTGGGCCTTTCAGGTAAAGACTTTTAAAGTCATTTTGCTATGTAAGTCTATATAAACCATGTGACCCCTCGGGGTGTGGCCAGATTTGACCCCAGGAGCATAATTTAAACAATCTTTGGAGAGGACCACTATGCAATGTTACGTACCAAATATAGGAAAGCTGTGGGCCTTGCCATTCCAAAGGAGAAGATTTTTAAAATCATTTTGCTATTTAAGTCTATATAAACCATGTGACCCCCTCGGGCATGACCAGTTTTGACCCCAGGTGCATAATTTGTAGAGGACTAATATACAATGTTACATACCAAATATGAAACCTCTAGGCCTTGCGGTTTCAGAGGAGAAGAATTTTAAAGTCATTTTGCTATTTATGTCTATATAAACCATGTGACCCCTGGGGTGTGGTCTGTTTTGACCCATGGGGCATAATTTGAACAATCTTTGTAGAGGACCACTATAGGATGTTACATACCAAATACGAAATCTCTGGGCATTGCGGTTTCAGAGGAAAATATTTTTAAAGACTTTGTACTCAGATGAGCTAAAAAGTTTGCAGATTTGAGAATGGGCCCTTGCATATGGGTTCAATGAACTCTTGAAAATGACACATTATGCAAAGGTTACGGATGCTAACTGTAAACATTATTCAAGCAATATCTAGAATTTGGTTTTAACGATAAAAGAGTTAAAAGCCATTCTTCTTGTCAGCATGTTTTGCTGTTTTCCACAAATAAAGGTATGCATGGCAATCCGAACAACCTATATACAAGGTATTGTTAGAAGATGTGAACCATATTTTCTGCACACCTGGTTACGACAGGGTCCCCTGCATGGTTCGGGCCCCAATGCCCCAACAGACCACGCCCCTGCAGGCCCGTGCGACCTCTGGGGTTGAGAGGAAGCCCATCTATCACTTGGTAATTGCCCATGTAACTGCGACGACATACGTTAAACACCGTGTCATCTGCGTTGAACATGAAAATCGTATTCATGCGATCCTGAGGTTTCCTGCAAAAAATTGAGATTATCATATCACTGCGAGCATACAAGATAAAATAAATATCTCACAATCTTGGTAATGAGCGGAAATATGAGTTGTCAAGCCCACAGCATACTATTATTAAAAACTACAAAATATTTATTTTAATATAATTTTAATAATCAAAAACTTATTGCCACATTTATTTATATAAACTGAAAAACAGTGTACATCGCAAACAAATTTGTTTTCCATTAATGCAAAATGCACAATAACCAAAGATGTAGAAAACAAGAACTTGCATGCGCATGATGTCTGGGTCAGCCCAGGATGGCCGACTCAACACTTCCCTTGCCGTGTACACACTCGGGCTGTATTCCGGGTAGCTTGTCTGTAACAGGAGATACAACTTACAGTCTGTTTACATGGAACAATTGCAGCATGTTCAATAACGGACAAAAACAGTAAATAGATCATCCCCTCATTATTAACTAAATTTATAGTAGCAGTCTGTCTGACAAAAACAATGACACAAATAAAGAACAAAGATGGGTCTGCCCATATGTGTGTATGAACGGATATGCTTTTCTGTGAGTGCATGACCTAAGTGTGTTTGTCCTTGAATGCATGAATGAATGTGGATTTGTAGGTTCGGTTTTCATAAAAAGGGGTGTGTGCATACATGAGGATGGATTTTTCTAAATGTACAAGAAACAAGAAATCTTAACCAGAGCATTATGCCGATGACGACACCCGCAAACTTGTAAACAGTATAGCTTGAACTATTAGGTGAGTAGTTGAGCTAAAGTCATGGCAAGGGTTGAGCAAAAAACTATTGTATCTGATACAGAAATGTAAAGCAGATACAACACTTTCACCCTCAATCTTCAATATCTTAATTTGGCAAGTGTTCAGTAGTAAACTGAAGTAGTATTTAGACTGTTGGCGGAAGCCAACGGTCTTTTAAGAGGGTTATTTCCAAAACAGGCATCGTGGAAAACTACTTTTTTTCTTTGCAGCCTATTTAGTCAGTAAATCGAAATCAGAAAGGGTCCTTCAAAACAGCAAAATTTCACACCCATTTTTGTACATCTGAATTATTTAAGATAATGTATGTAATATGTATTATAATGTGTATATCATGTGATTTATTACAATTACAGTTTGTAAAAAGGTCAATTAAAAAAACAAAAAACTTTAAACTAACGACACCCCTACTTTTGCTATTTATTTGTATGTAACCAAAATATTTACTGGAGTGTCCTGGAATAAGGCCACCAAATTAATACGCTACATCAGTTATTTTTTTATTCGTTGCGAAAGTGTTTTTATCTTGTTACCAATTCTCATTCTGAATATTCTGAAAACACATTACAGAAAGTTATTAATTTTAAACTGTACTATGGACAATTGATAGCTTGCATCGTATGATCTATTTTGACTCAGTAGGCTACGAACAAAGATCTATAAATAAACATGTTTATTTATAGATCTTAGGTTACAAAGCACTAACAATCGGTGCGCCTATCTACAACACTTCATCGGTTCATCATTCTGGCCATGCAGGTTGACTTGTTAACTGGCATATATATAATTCCATTTGCATAAGATAATTAGCTCAAACTAAATATTGTTTTGTTAGTTACAAATGAGTCATTGTGATGTCGTATACTATTGAATAAAAGCCAAATTATAAAGTTTAAAGGTTGTAAATTGAACTACGTTCAGACAAATGTTTCTTTTTAGCAAAAATACACTCATAATTAACATGTTTTTAGTTTCTTTTGTCGCCAACAGTCTTTCTACGCTGTCAGCGTTTTGATTTAATATGGACAAAAACCAACAAGCATCCACCACAATGACATGTAAGTTAGATGTTCTTACAGTCCATGGAACTTTGTCGTCTGGAACAGGAAACCTGGTGACGTCTGACCCAAGGTACGGGGAGATTCTAGAGCGAAAGTGGGTCCTGACCTGTTCGTCAAAGAATTTCTCAACTCTCTGCTTGTCTTCCAGAGCTTTTCGTTCTTGCCGCTTTTTCTCTGAAGCAATTGTGAAAGGCAAAATTAAACAATTTGTTTTCAAAAGTTGATCAATTGTTTGATGTTTTCTTGCAAATTAGACATGCAGATTAAGGCAAATATACAGTATCACACATTTCAAAAAAAAAATTATTGAAAGTATCAACTCGAAAGCGCTTGGAGAGTGTACATGTCTGCTAAGACAACTCATTCCCTCCTTCTCTTGCGCGGCTAATGATGCAACATAATGTGGCAATTTGCCCTACCCACCAATTGAAAAGAATCCAGATCATTACCAACATCTTTTAATTTGTTTATCAGCCCATTTCCAACCTTCCCTGAAAATTTCTTGCACATCTGTATAATTATTTTTCGGCATAGCTGTCTAAGATCACTTTTGACCTAGATTTGTTGCGATAATTATGCTGCGGGAAAATTGATTGCCAATAGAATTGGGCAAATTTTCTAATTTTAGGGAATGCAAACTTTAAACATTGGTTTAACGTTAACCAATAACTGTTGCATATTTGGGGATTAAAATTTACATAATTGTTAACATAAGCGATTAAAATAAAGTTATAAACATATTTTCGACATACACTCTAGAAATTAACATAATTATGAACAATTTCACTCTATGTATGTCATGATCAGAATGTTATATTCATTCACATAATGAAAAAGAGGATATTTGTTTGTTTCCGGTGTGATAATGCGTGATATCATCACAGGAAAGGGAGACAAATAATATTTTCACCAGTGCTTGCGCGAGTGAAAATATGTAAATTGTCAGTACTATTTTCTCTATAATGCATAGTAATCATGGTTCGTTATAAACATTCCTGCGCCATGTTGGATTACGATAAAATGTGCCGTGGATCAGTTAAGCAATTTAAACCACACATTTTTTTTACTCTAGGCAATAACATGGCAGCGTGTCTACAGTACAACAGTCTACTATGCTGTACAGTATATTCATAGGCAACGCACAATCCAGTTTTCTAGATGTATTTAAGTTTAAATTAGGGTCAACGCTTACCAAAATTGGTATCCGGTTATTCGTATGTAACATCCGGATACTATCCGGATAACCGTATAGATCGGCATTGGCGGCCGGAATCGTCCACACGTAAAAGTTGCAAAATTAAGTTCACATCTAGACGATACTTCTATTTTGAAAACACAATACTATTTCATTATTGAAAAAAGTACATGTAACAAACTACGTCGATTTCTGTTCGTAAATTGTGCGTTTTGTTTGTTTGTGTTGCGTGCAATGTTGTTATGCCCTTCAATTAAAGTACCCCAATATAAAGTGGTACATTTCTAGTATTTTTCTGAAAAGTAAGCAAAACAAATATTAGCAAATTTGATCGAGCTTATATTTCCTATTATTTTATCATTGAATAAAAATATTATTGTACGCTGTAACCGACTGCCGTCCCCGTGAATTAATTCTAGCCGATACAACTCTAGCAGGAGAATAATTCTAAAAATAGCGCGCTGTAAAGCTGTGTTAATACACACAGAAGACAAAGTAATGACATTTCAATATTAATTTCAACACAGATTGTCTTTTTTAAAGACATTTCTTGTTTGTGTTAAGTGTAAACTAACAACCATGCAGTGAACAAATTTACCTTAGCTGACAAGAACATAAAATGTAAGGGAAATCTAGCTACAATCACAATTATGCAGGTAAATTACATAGCATTTGTATGTAACATTCTTTATTATGATATAATAATAAATGAAGATTGAAAGATTTCTGTATTATGAAGTTTGTAATAATATTGGTGACCTGATTTCGATTACTATTTTTTAAATATACTAGAAAAATGTACTAAAACAACTGGCACAAAATTTTGCTTATCTATTGAATAAATAAAGATAAAAAAAAAATGAGTAATTAAAATATAATAAAGAAAGCTAAGGAGGTCTTTACAAAAATGCTGTTACATTGTAGCTAGCTATACTACACATTCAGGGTTAACAAAGGAGTTCCAAGACATTGTCCACTATAGACGTTTCCACAAATGTCAATCCTATGGATAATTTTATCCAGTCATTGTAGTGTCAATCATATGGATAATTTTATCCAGTCATTGTAGTGTCAATCATATGGATAATTTTATCCAGTCATTGTAGTGTCAATCATATGGATAATTGTATCCAGTCATTGTAATGTCAATTATATGGATAATTGTATCCAGTCATTGTAGTGTTAATCATATGGATAATTTTATCCAGTAATTGTAGTGTCAATTATATGGATAATTTTATTCAGTCATTGTAGTGTCAATCATATGGATAATTGTATCCAGTCATTGTAATGTCAATCATATTGATAATTTTATCCAGTAATTGTAGTGTCAATCATATGGATAATTTTATCCAGTCATTGTACTCTAATATCCCATGTTTAACCAATTTTACACAATAGAGCACAAGGTTAAGCTTGTGATGTCTTTGTGATTATCGATGACTGGTTATTAGTCCTTGAACAATAGCGGGGGGGGGAGAATTTTAATGGTAGTGGCAAAACAACTGAAAAGGTCAATTCTACAGTCATTCTGGGTTAACAAAATAGACAGTTACGACTAGGTTATACCAACCAACATTAATAAAAAAAGTAATCAGATCAAATGACATCTAAGGTTATGCTTCACACATTATTTTCGAATTAAGCATTCACAAAAATGTTACACAGAGCTAAAAAAAATTGCTCACAGTAGCTCACAGTCTCCTTCAAACATGCATGGTACAAATAAAGTCACACAGTAATGACAGCAGGCTGTCAACCAAGTTCCCTAGAAAAAATAGGAACAATATAGGAATATTTTCACCAAAAATATAGGATTTTCGCCTACTTGTTGGACAAAATACAGGAATTTTACAGTAACAAGAAATGTCTTTAAAAAAGACAATCGGCGTAGAAATTAATATATGTAAACAATTATGTAAATTTGTAATCCCCAAAAGTATGCAACAGTTATTGGTATACGTTCAACCACTGTTTGAAGTTTGAATTCCCTAAAATTAGAAAATTTGCCTAATTCTATTGGCATTCAATTTTCCCGCTGCATAATTATCACAAGAAATCTAGGTCAAAAGTGATCTTAGACAGCTACGCCAAAAAATACTTCATTACAAGGATATATAGAGAACATTATGTGAGTATTGGCTAAAGATCAAGTTTATCATGCAAGGCTTAGAAACATGGTAGCGCGAGCACTATCCTGTTTCAAGCCAAGCATGATAAACTTGATATTTATCCAACACTCACATAATATTTTATTTATCCTATTATGTTGTGCTCATAAATCATGTAAACGGCGTGAAAATATGTCTAAAAAAAAGAGAAGCTTTTGTTTCCCATTTTTATAACCGGTTTTTTTTGTTTACTACAAACGACATCATTTGGTATGATGTCACATTGAAATGCATAGCATTCTAAAAATAACAATTGAATAAACATGTGCTAAAAATACAGATCAGATAAAGCTAACATTTATACGATGGGTAATTATCCAATTGATTCGGCTGTAGTAAAAGGATAACATGGGATCATATTTGTGAATACCGGTAACCAAATTTCGCAAAAATATAGCAAAACAAATCTTAAATATAGGAAAATATATGAAATATAGGAGGTTTTTCAAAATATAGGATTTCTTTCCAAAATAAAGGAAAATATAGGAATCAGCTGACAGCCTGTGATAGTCACACAGTGTATTTCAATGAAACCTGTCTTAACCAAACAGCAGTGGGACATACACAATTCTAAACAGAAAGAAATAAGTGTAAGGAACACATATTGCAGGACAATCACAAAAAGCAGGGTGACTTCTTTGACATTTTTACCTGTTTGTTGTAAATCAACAGGAACTAAAATTATGAATGTTTACAGAATGTTCACAATGTAAGTGACACAGTACTTTTACTTTATTTTCTTTAAATGCAAGGTATTTCAATTCAAGCAATATTCTGTAGCAAACATAACACATGCACGAATGTAATACAAAATTCCACACAATATCTTCCATATATAGAGAATACATGGTTGGTGCCGGGATGGAGAAAGTTTATCCGGTGGGGCTTAGAAAACGAAAGCGAGCCCTTTTTTAGTTTTCGGGCCGAACCAGATAAACTTCCTCCTTCCCGGCACTTACCATGTATTCTATTTATCCTGTTTTCTACTCAATTGCATTTTAAAAGTAGTTTAATTGAAGGTTTAGCTTATAACTATTATGTTTTATGACATACCTCGAACCTTATAACTTGCTAGTATTTATGCGTACTTCCCGAAAAAAATAGTCCTCTGTTTCTTACCGGTAATCATTCTAAAATTTTTAAAATAATCTATTTTGCTGACGCCAATAATATCCACGAACAAGAATTAGTATACAGTAACCACTATAAACCAGACATCAATTTTTGAAAAGTTGCATTGCGTCACGCCTACGTCATTCGGTTGAGTTTGAAGTTTACACAGTGTACAGTACAAACTAGGATGCAAGCGTGTTGGAATTTAAAATAAAAGCAATCAGAATACAATAGTTAGTGTTTCTGTGTTTTGGATGGATTATGTTAATAACATTTAAATAAAAACGTGTATGGAATATATGCCTGGAATTGAACCAGTGAGATTAATCCCATTTGAATTTTTAATTTTCTACTAGAATGTACTCGGATTGTGGGTGGAGAACATCGTGGCCAAATTCAAGATTTTAGTACTTTATAGATGTAGATCTAATCTACAGTTTTAATGACATTTCAACAAAAATTTATATAAAGGGTTATTTTTAAAATGAATAAATTGTATCTTTGTTTTTGATTGAAGAAAGTCTATTCACAAGGAATAACCCGCTTACATCAAGTGTTCTGAAATGGAATGGAAGGAAGATGTTGTTTACACCTTTATCGATTACGCCATACATGTGTGGATTAACAACTCATTAAGGAAGCTAGGATCTCTGTTAAACTAGACAACACAACGTTTCTATCGATGAAAAACTCAGGTGAGTACAGGTGTATTTCAGATTTTGCCACGCCATTCTGGACAATGTTGCTATTTGGCGCGTAGGAATACACTACTAACTGGATAAACCTTGCCACTTCCTGTTGACTGGAGATAGGAAAATTTATCCGGTCACCCCTTTATTAGGTCACTGTTGCGAGTAGAAACAGGATAAATTGTAATACTTCATAAACATATTTAGAACATTTTCAAATGAGGTACATTCATATGATTTCATTTTAAATGTCATATATATATTCACATTTAAGAATTATGTACAAGGATAAACCATCTAACACTAACGGAGTGTTTGAAGTTATGAACTAGAAGCAAAAAGATGTATTTTTAAAATTACCTATGTTTATCCTCAATTGAACTGATATTTTGGCAATTTTAATGTGAAAACCATATAGAATTATCAAGATAAATCATTCTATTGGCAAGCATTGCAAACACTTTGGTCTTTACAACAGCGTCTTTGGCACATGAGGTCCATCAGTACCAGTATTCTATTTTCAAAATTTTTCAAATTTACATGGAGACATAGCCCAAATTGGGAGAAAAAGCTTTGGGGCTGTCTTTGCATACAAAAGTTGGGTTTGATATATTTGATGTTTTTTTTTTCATGATATATATATAACATATAGATGTAATGTAACCTTAGCATGCCAAATATAGTGTTATATATACATGTCTTCCTGATATACACCTGGCTATGAAAAGCTTATATCAAAATGAAACAAATCTTTCTAACATACAGATAAAAATAACAAACATGTAACATAAATACCACAAAGAAACCCATCAATTGTATGTATCATAGCCACTCTTAAATTCAATAAACGTAGCAATGTATTCATTGTTACGTCTTCCTGACAGGAGCTACCCTATGGTTATCTGTATCTAAACACAGTTTTGGTGCTACACTATGACTCTGTCAAGGTCTACACACAGTTTTGGTGCTACACTATGACTCTGTCAAGGTCTACACACCGTGGTACCAACCTTCTACCCGGAGCTCCTCTGTGGTGGCAGGGAGGTGGCCAGCTGCCAAGCTGCTCTTCTTCAGGGTCTCCACAATCCACTGCATCTGGAAACAAAACCAGGCATTTCACTACACACAACAATACTCCTCAGTATATAAAGAGAATACTAGGTTAGTGTTGAATAAAGATAAGCTTATTTAGCGAGGCTTAGAAAACCTGAACCATGAGCCTTGGCGAGTGGTTCACGTTCTCGTACCGAGCAAATAAACTTATATTTAATCAACACTTACATGGTATTTATTTATCCCATCATTTTCTGTCGTTTGTTTGAAAATAAACGAAAGAATATCACTAAATAACATAATATACAAGAGGGCCCTGAGGGCCCTAGGACGCTCACCTGAGACCTTGTAATCCAATTGGAATTTGCATCCCAGAGGCGTGGCTTATTTTTATCCCAGGGGCATAAGTTGAACAACCTCTGGGCCTTGCAGTTTCAGGTAAAGATTTTTTAAGTCATTTTGCTATTTAAGTCTATATAAACCATGTGACCCCTTGGGGGGTGGCCAGATTTGACCTCAGGGGCATAATATATTTGAACAATCTTTGGAGAGGACCACTGTGCAATGTTACATACCAAATATAGGAAAGCTGTGGGTCTTGCGGTTTCAGGTAAAGATTTTTCAAGTCATTTTGCTATTTAAGTCTATATAAACCATGTGACCCCTTGGGGGTGGCCAGATTTGACCCCAGGGGCATAATTTGAACAATCTTTGGAGAGGACCACTATGCAATGTTAAGTAACAAATATAGGAAAGCTGTGGGCCTTGCCGTTTCAGAGGAGAAGAGTTTTAAAGTCATTTTGCTATTTAAGTCTATATAAACCATGGGACCCCCGGGGCGTGGCCAGTTTTGATCCCAGGGGCATAATTTGAACACTCTTTGTAAAAGACCACTATACAATGTTACATACCAACTATTAAAACTCTAGGCCTTGCGGTTTCAGAGGAGAAGAATTTTAAAGTCATTTTGCTGGCCAGTTTTGACCCCAGGGGCATAATTTGAATAATCTTTGTAGAGGACGTCTAGAGGATGTCACATATCAAATATGAAAGGTCTGAGCCTTGCGGCTTCATAGAAGAAGATTTTTAAAGTTTTCACTTTTTTAATATATTTTTAGATCTGGTGACCTACATATTCAGCGGACCGGAAAGATTTGAACAAATTTGAAAGAGGTCCACCCAAGGATCATTCCTGTGAAGTTTGGTGAAAATCTGCCAAGCGGTTTAGGAGGAGATGTTGTTTGAATGAAAAGTTGACGACGCACTCACACACGCACGCACGCACACGCACACACACGGACGGACAACGGGCGATCACAAAAGCTCACCATGAGCACTTTGTGCTCAGGTGAGCTAAAAAAAATGTTGTCATGAAAATCAACAAAATGACGTCATTACACTGCGCGTTTTTGATGTATTCCACAGTGTGGAAATATAGCTAAGTTTATCCCAGGGGGTGTTATTTCGTCAATGCAGGCCTTTCGATGGGATAAAAAAAGTTAAAAACGTATAAATCACCTTCACTCACGAGTCCGTTTAAAAAGTTTCTGGGACTTCCTTAACGAATGTGACTTACAGACATTTATAAAATCTTCTTTAATAATGAGTTCGTTACTAATTTAAGTTTCTAAGATCTTCTTAAATGACTCTGTTCCTAATTTAAGTTTCTACGATCTTATTTAATGAGTCTGCAATAATGTAAGTTTCTAAGATTTTTTCTTTAATACCACAGTTAGTAATGTAAGTTTCTAAGATCTTTAATGAGTCAGTTCCTAATTTAAGTTTTTAAGATCTTATTTAATGAGTCTGCAATAATGTAAGTTTCTAAGATTTTTTTCTTTAATGCCACAGTTAGTAATGTAAGTTCCTAAGATCTTCTTTAATGAGTCAGTTCCTAATTTAAGTTTTTAAGATCTTATATAATGAGTCTGCAATAATGTAAGTTTCTAAGATTTTTTTCTTTAATGCCACAGTTAGTAATGTAAGTTTCTAAGATCTTCTTTAATGAGTCAGTTCCTAATTTAAGTTTTTAAGATCTTATTTAATGAGTCTGCAATAATGAAAGTTTCTAAGATTTTTTTCTTTAATGCCACAGTTAGTAATGTAAGTTTCTAAGATCTTCTTTAATGAGCCTGTAATAATGTAAGTTTCTAAGATCTTCTTTAATGAGTCTGTTCCTAATTTAAGTTTATAAGATCTTATTTAATGAGTCTGCAATAATGTAAGTTTCTAAGATTTTTTATCTTTCTTGCCACAGTTAGTAATGTAAGTTTCTAAGATCTTTAATGAATCTGTTACTAATTTAAGTTTCTAAGATCTTATGTAAAAAGTCTGTAATAATTTAAGTTTCTAAGATCCTGTTTAATGAGTTTGTAAATAATGAAAGTTTCTTATATCTTCTTTAATGAATTTGTTACTAATTTAATTTTGTGAGATTTTCTTTAATGAGTTTGTAATGATGTAAGTTTCTAAGTTTTTTCTTTAATTACACTGTTAATAATGTAAGTTTCTATGATCTTCTTTAATAAGTCTGTAAATAATGTAAGTTTTTAAGATCTTCTTTAATGAGTTTATTAACACATCTCCATTAACGAGTCTGCTAATAACATCAGTTTCTTATACCACAGCGCCATGGCGTTGCATATTATGACATACCTGTTGCTCCAGGCCAGCAAGCCGTCTGTCGAGATTTGGCGGCAGTTTCACCTCCACGCTCGTGGATGACATAGGCATCACTACATTCTGCACCTCGGCGGGGCTGGTCGTCAATGACAACTGCTCAAAATGGTGTTGCTGCTCTTGCAGGTCATCAATACGATTCACAAGGGCCTTCAACCTGAACGTTTTAAAGGGGCAGTTGCACAGTTTTTGGCTGTGAGAAATATTTTTCTAAAACTTTTAACCTGTTGTGTAATACAATTATTGTTCATATTTCAGGGTTTGAAAAACATAGCAAAAATGTCTATGGTATTAGGTATCTTGTTAATTGCTACATAGTTGTACACATATTGTCTACAAAGTGTTATTTTATTCAAAAACACAGCCACATATTGGAAATTATACATTGTAAATAGACTAATAACAATACAATTACCAAAAATTATCCATAAGGTTAAAAATACTTGGGACCAATATAAATAACAGATTGGAAACAACAGCATTTTTGCATTATTATATTTTCAATTGCAAACATACATTAGCAACCAACCAAATTTTCATAGGATAATAATGATTCCATTTCAATTCTTACATTTCATTTGAAGTGTGGACTTTAAATTCCATGCTTTGAAACTCTTTTTGTTCCCGTTTCTGATGGTAAGCATCTGCTATCACGTTTTCCCACTGAATTAACTCACGCTCATTTCTGAACCTTCGTCCTGAAATCAATTATCATAACCACTGATAAAGATATTTTTAAACAAGATGCTGTGTTTGATAAACCAACAGATGCCCCCCCCCCCCCCCCGGTTGGTGCTGGACAGCCCATTGGAATTTGAAGTCCAAATTAAGTCAGAGTCAAGTGAGGTTGGGTGATATGGGTGGATTAGGAATGGCCATAAGCAACTACTGTATAAGTATTCAAGTGTTGTTTTAAGGAAGTGTTGTATTAAAGGTTGTTGGTGCAGCAAGAAATAGCCCATTTGAAATATTTTAAGTCCAAATTAGGTAAAAGTCAAGGTCAAAGTGAGGTTGGGTGATATGGGTCGATTGGCAATGGTCATAGGCAACAACTTTGTAAGTATCCAATAGTTGTAGTAAGTGGTGTTGGCGCTAGATGAAATGGTAAAATCTAGTTAACCAAGAAATAGACCATTTGAATTTGAATTGAAGTGCAAATAAGGTCAAGGTCTTATTATGGTGGATTAGGAATGGTCATAAGCAACAACAGTATAAGTATCCAAATGCTGCATTAACAGTTGTTGGTGCACCAAAAAATAGCCCATTTGAAATATTGTAAGTCCAAATTAGGTCAAGGTCAAAGTGAAGTTGGGTGATATAGGAGGATTGATCATGGTCACAAGCAATAACTGTGTAAGCATCCAAGTGTTGTAGTAAGCGGTGTTGGTGCTAGACGAATCAGTAAAATCTAGTTAACCTTGTTGAGACAGAATCACGGCCAGGCGGACAGGCAGGGCAATCACTATATGCCTCCCAAATCAAGATGCTCGGGGCATAAAATAAAATAAAAATTACAGTTAAAGAAGAGTTATTGTGAATATGTTGAATACATATGAGTATTATTATGCATAGTAACTGCATTAAGACACTACAAGTTGAATATAATACCTCAAAGGAATATACCACAAATATTGGTATTGCAGCCATGAGATTTTAATGAAAACTTACATTTTTATTTACTTTATGGTATTCTAAATAATAGAGATGGCAGCCAATACCAAAATTGATATTCGAACATTCGATTGATAAAGTATTCGAATATTCAAATATTTGATCATCGGATGCAGTAATAATTATTATGGAAACGTAAAAATACTTAATTGTGCGATGTGTAGTTACTACAAATGTACAGCTAGAAACCCGCAGCCAAGATATGTATATATATACGTGTTCAAAGTACCACAAACCACCGGATGTACCTAGAGATGCGATGCGTTATTTCAGGGCACATGTACGCAGTAATACCAATTAGCATCCACAAGACGCTTTAATCTTCTACTACTGATAACGAGACAATGGTCCACATAATGGGATTTAACATGCAAGGCCAAAATTAAAATTAACTTTGCCATTGCCTACCTACCTGACAAAAAGGTCCCTTCTAAAAAGATTTTTTTCTTTGTTAAGTAAAACCAGTGTTGTTTTTTTTAACATCCGAATATTCTATTTTTTCTTTGGGTTCAATAAAAACTCACTCTTCTTTCATTTTGGTCGTTTTCTATTGGGTTAATAAATAATATTCATTAATAATAGGCCATATCCAAATGCAATTCTAATCATGTTTTATCAAACTTGTGAAAACAACGGGCAATTTGTCAGCATTCATTGTCAAATTTAAGATGATTGCTAGCAAGCTCTCATTATATCAACAGACACTTGATTATATTATTAACAGCTATGTCTGTGTTATATGTTATATTTTAACGCTAAATGGATCATTTATAAATTGGCATTTTTTGTCCAAAAAAACAACAACAAATGCCTACCTACCTACCCTTTACCAGCAAGCCTGGGTAGGCAATGGCAAACAAACAATTTGTTAAGGTTGGCCCAAACTGTTATCTACTTAACAATGGGGTGCTAGGTCGATTTTGACACCTAACCTGAATACTAGAGAAGCTAAGGCTACATGAATACTTGGTATTTAGAGGCTAATTTTGACAGATACTGTATTTTGTATGTTTATTAAAATTTAAATAATCAGCATGTAAGTATTCCAATACCTAAAACATATTCTAATATTTTTCATTATTCGAATATTCGTTGCAATCCCTACTAAATAATAATAGGATGATACCTTGAATACAACATTACATATTAGTTACAGAAACTAAAGTAAAGCAATCTAAAGACAACCAGAAAACGTGAATAAGCAAGGACAAAATTAAAAGCAATAACTTCAAGGAAGTATAGATGTAACTACAGAAAGCAATAAAAAAGCGACAGAAATATAAGTTCATGTCCGCAACAGATTATCTTGAGCATTACTTATAAAAGAAGATAGTTTGTCAAGAATTGCTATCAAAATTATTAAAAAAGGAATTTTGGACAAATTATTTTCTTCAGTAAGTCATAATTTGAAAATCATTTAAATTTAAGTAAACAGTTGTTTGCTTGACGTTGTATTTTTTCCGAGTAACAATATGTTTGTTCAACCCAGTATTACATATACTTACGAAAATCATTGTCCACTTCCTGTGTTTTCAAACTGTTGCAACATATGCAGGCCACAATAAACCTAACAAGCAGATACAAATGGGTGAACAAAATCAGGGGCGGACATAACACGGGCCGCGTGTAGTACTCGTAGATCAAGGAATATCTCTGGAAACACCAGTGCTTGTCTGTGTTGTCCTGTACGATGCTGAACGTGTAGCTGTGGAAAAGAAGTACACAACACTATGAACTTAAAGCAAGCCATAAAGACAAGAACATCACCTCAATGACAAAAAAAGTCAAGAAAATCAACTCAATGACAAACATGAAGGCAAAGAAAATGGACTAAATATTTACTGCAAAAACCACACAAATTCATTCACAAAGAATTTAAATAAAAATAAGCAAAATATATAATTATATTTGTTTCAGATACCATACAATACAGATATTTCAGACATTTTAATCTGCCACATTTATATTTGTAATCATGATATTAAAATATGAAGCAAATTAATTATTACTGAAATCTTATGTGCAATATGCAAGGTAAATTTTTACATCAAACAGAGCTTAAGACAAAAAATTGTGACAGAAATACATGTGGGATACTTGTTTCAATATCTGAAGAGTAGAAAGCGGTGATTTATACCACATGACCATAATCTGAATGCTTATGATACAAAACAATGCATGCAACTAACTCATTACAGACATGCAACAAAACAATAATACTTTCAGGTATGGTAACCATGCAACACAAGATACAAAATGTATGCCATTTTAAACACTTATGAACTAGTTTACTTTACAATAATTTGTCATTATATTTGTTGTTGCAGTTTTTGTTACTTAGGCCAAAAAAAATAATTGTATGTTTCGGGCAATGGTCTCGAAAATGTTAGGTAGGGTCGGGGTTGAGTTTGTTTTTGTTTTGTGTTTTCCTTTTTTTTTTAAGACAAATTTTGGTCAAAAACATTGAAAATTATATAAAATCTGATGAATACAGATTTCACGAAAAACAATCGTTGCTAAAAACTTTTGTGTTTTTTTTTTTAACTAGTTAGGGTCGGGATGCCCTAAACACGTCATTTTTTTGGCCTTATAAAGATGCATGTTTTCCAAAAGGAAAATCATAGCTCAATATGTAAGCAATACGAAAATGGCAGCAAATTTTGCATTAATATGATTAATAAGAATCAATACAAATATATATCCAAATGTTGCAATAATACATAGTTTTTCCTATTTAAACTCACACAGAAAAGGTTTCGAGTAGAAGTGTCTAAACTGTAAACTAGTTCATACCTTTTAACTCAGGTCAAGAGGTCTGACAATGCACACCTACAAAATAACTTACTAATTCCATGTCGCCAGTGACTACTAACACTTTTGTGCCGACCACAGATGCGTTTGAGAAATTTATAAAAATAGTGGAACAAGCTAAATGGTGGAACAACAGCGCTCCTGCGACAATAATTAATGACAATTTCGTATCGCATGAAGTACCAAACTGCATCAGTGTTCTGCTGTGTTATTTCAAAAGTGTTGCTGCAAAAGTGAAATAGGTCTAGTCAGTAAAAGATACCATGTCTCAATGAAAATTTTTTTGATCCAGATATAATTGAGGTTATAAAGAACAGTTAAATGATGAATTCAATGTGACCAACATGCATGCACACAGTTTTTTCAGAAGTTGGGGTAATGCCTTACTGTCCAATCGTGCAGTATAAATGAACAGAATGCCTTACTGTCCAATCATGCAGCATAAATGAACAGAATGCCTTACTGTCCAATCATGCAGAATAAATGTATGTGATGCCTTATTGTCCAATCATGCAGAATAAATGAATGGGATACCTTACTGTCCAATCATGCTGTATAAATGAATGGGATACCTTACTGTCCAATCATGCAGTATAAATGTGTGTGATGCCTTATTGTCCAATCATGCAGTATAAATGAATGGAATAAATAACTGTCCAGTCATGCAGTATAGATGAATGGAATACCTTACTGTCCAATCATGCAGTATAAATGTATGTGATGCCTTATTGTCCAATCATGCAGTATAAATGAATGGGATACCTTACTGTCCAATCATGCAGTATAAATGTGTGTGATGCCTTACTGTGTAATCATGCTGTATAAATGTGTGTGATGCCTTACTGTCCAATCATGCAGTACAAATGTGTGTGATGCCTTATTGTCTAAGCATGCTGCATAAATGAATGGAATAAATAAATGTCCAGTCATGCAGTATAAATGAATGGAATACCTTACTGTCCAATCATGCAGTATAAATGTGTGTGATGCCTTATTGTCTAATCATGCTGTATAAATGAATGGGATGCCTTACTGTCCAATCATGCAGTATAAATATGTGTGATGCCTTATTGTCCAATCATGCAGTATAAATGTGTGTGATGCCTTATTGTCTAATCATGCTGTATAAATGAATGGAATAAATTACTGTCCAATCATGCAGTATAAATGTGTGTGATGCCTTATTGTTCAATCATGCTGTATAAATGAATGGAATAAATAACGGTCCAATCATGCAGTATAAAAGTGTGTGATGCCTTATTGTCCAATCATGCAGTATAAATATGTGTGATGCCTTATTGTCCAATCATGCAGTATAAATGTATGTGATGCCTTATTGTCCAATCATGCAGTATAAATGTGTGTGATGCCTTATTGTCCAATCATGCTGTATAAATGTGTGTGATGCCTTATTGTCCAATCATGCAGTATAAATGTGTGTGATGCCTTATTGTCCAATCATGCTGTATAAATGAATGGAATAAATTACTGTCCAATCATGCAGTATAAATGTGTGTGATGCCTTACTGTCCAATCATGCTGTATAAATGTATGTGATGCCTTATTGTCCAATCATGCTGTATAAATGTATGTGATGCCTTATTGTCCAATCATGCAGTATAAATGTATGTGATGCCTTATTGTCCAATCATGCAGTATAAATGTGTGTGATGCCTTATTGTCCAATCATGCAGTATAAATGAATGGAATACCTTACTGTCCAAAAATACAGTATAAATGAATGGGATGCCTTACTGTCCAATCAGGCTGTATAAATGTGTGTGATGCCTTACTGTCCAATCATGCAGTATAAATGTGTGTGATGCCTTATTGTCCAATCATGCAGTATAAATGTGTGTGATGCCTTATTGTCCAATCATGCAGTATAAATGAATGGAATACCTTACTGTCCAAAAATACAGTATAAATGAATGGGATGCCTTACTGTCCAATCAGGCTGTATAAATGTGTGTGATGCCTTACTGTCCAATCATGCAGTATAAATGTGTGTGATGCCTTATTGTCCAATCATACAGTATAAATAAATGTGATGCCTTACTGACCAATCATGCAGTATAAATGTAAGGGATGCCTTATTGTCCAATCATGCAGTGTTAATGAATGGGATGCCCTACTGTCCAATCATGCAGTATATATGTACGGGATGCCTTATTATCAACATGCAGTATAAATGAATGGGATGCCTTACTGTTCAATTATGCAGTAAACATGTATGGACTGCCTTACCGTCCAATTATGCTCAATAAATGAATTATTTGTATTTTCCAATCATGCAGTATATATGAATGGCATTTATTACTGTCCAATCATGTAGTCTAGTATAGGATGCCTTATATTGTCAAACCATGCAGTATAAATATACTGGATGCCTTAATGTCCAACCATGCAGTATAAATGTATGTAATCCTTTACTGTTTAATAATGCAGTATAAATGTATGTGATCCTTTACTGTTTAATCATGCAGTAAAAATGTATGGGAAGCCTTACTGTCCAATCATGCAGTGTATGTGATCCATTACTGTTCAATCATGCAGTATGAATATATGTGATTCCTAACCGTCCAATCATACAGTATGTATGTATGTGTGTGATGTGATGCCTTATTGTCTAATCATGTAGTATAAAGGTATGTGATTCCTAACTGTCGAGTCATACTGTATGTATGTATGTGAAGTGATGCCTTATTGTAAAATCATGCAGTACAAATGTATGTGACGCCTTAATACCCAACCATGCAGTATAAATGTATGGGATGCCTGAATATCCAACCATGCAGTATAAATGTATGGGATGCCTTAATGTCCAACCATGCAGTATAAATGTATGGGATTCCTCACTGTGCAACCATGCAGTACAAATGTATGGGATGCCTTAATGTCCAACCATGCAGTATAAATGTATGGGATACCTTTATGCCCAACCATGCAGTATAAATGTATGGGATGCCTTAATGTGCAACCATGCAGTATAAATGTATGGGATACCTTAATGTCCAACCATGCAGTATAAATGTATTGGACGCCTTAATGTCCAACCATGCAGTATAAATGTATGGGATGCCTTAATGTCCAACCATGCAGAATAAATGTATGGGATACCTTAATGTCCAACCATGCAGTATAAATGTATGGGATGCCTTAATGTCCAACCATGCAGTATAAATGTATGGGATGCCTTACTGTGCAACCATGCAGTATAAATGTATGGGATACCTTAATGTCCAACCATGCAGTATAAATGTATTGGATGCCTTAATGTCCAACCATGCAGTATAAATGTATGGGATACCTTAATGTCCAACCATGCAGTACACATGTATGGGATGCCTTAATGGCCAACCATGCAGTATAAATGTATGCGATACTTAATGGCCAACCATGCAGTATAAATGTATGGGATGCCTTAATGTCCAACCATGCAGTATAAATGTATGGGATGCCTTACTGTGCAACCATGCAGTATAAATGTATGGGATACCTTAATGTCCAACCATGCAGTACAAATGTATGGGATGCCTTAATGTCCAACCATGCAGTATAATTGTATGGGATACCTTAATGTCCGATCATGCAGTACAAATGTATGGGATGCCTTAATGCCCAACCATGCAGTATGAATGTATGGGATACTTAATGTCTGACCATGCAGTATAAATGTATGGGATGCCTTACTGTATAATCATGTTGTATCAATGTATGGGAAGCCTAACTGTCCAATCTCGCAATAAAAATGTATGGGATTCCTTATTGTCCAATCATGCAATATAAATGGATGGGATGCCTTATTGTCCAATCATGCAGTATTGATGTTTGTGATGCCTTACTGTCCAATCATGCAGTATAAATGTATGGGATGCCTTACTGTTTAATCATGCAGTATACATGTATGGGATACCTTACTGTCAGATCATCCAGTATTGATGTATGGGGTGCCTTACTGTCAGATTATGCGTATTGATGTATTTGATACCTTACTGTCCAGTCATGCAGTATAAATGAATGTATGGGATGCCTTACTGTACAATCATGACGTATATATGAATGGGATTCATTACTGTCCAATCATGCAGAATACATGAATGGGATGTCTTACTTTTAATCATGCAGCATCAATGTATGGGATGCAAACATGCACACATTCCATTAGCAAGCGTTAGAGAATGAAAACACATATTAATGAAACATTGCAGATACCTGAACATGGCAATGAGGAGATTAAGTAGGAGCACGTTGGCCAACAGCATGTAGACGCCCATCAGGATCGGTACGACGACCTTGCCCACATCACTGGGGCAGCGTGGGTAGGTACCGTTACCCCACAGCATCTCATCCAATGTGCAGTCTTGGTCGCCTGTTGGATGAGTACAAATAATCGGACATGAAAAACACACTATTTTCTTCAAGTTTTGGTGCAAATTTTGTAACAAATCAGACGAAAACAAGAAGAGAAAAGAATTAGGTGAAAATATGTATTTAACCTTGATCTACACACTCATTTTAAAGCTGATATGCAAGTATCACGATTTGTCCATTGAAAGAATATTACAATGAAACTTTTAACGCGCATTTCTTATGTACCTGTTGTACATGTGTTGTTTTAGTGTAAAATATATCACTGTTTATGTAACAAAGTCCACCATTTGTAGCCAGTTTATATCCATATATAAAATACTCATTTAGAGTACAGCCCAAGCAAAACATGAGGCGTGGCATGGAAAACCAGCATAATGCAATGTAAAGTGTTGTCCCAGATCAGCCTGTGCTGACTGCTTTCTTTCTGCTTTAATGGTATTTTCTGTGTCAAGGAAGTCTCTTCAAAACTTTAATCCACTGTAGGCGGAATGTGCTGTCCTGGATTTGCCTGTGTGGATTACACAGGCTGAACCGGGTTGACACTTTCCGCACATGCATTAAGCCCAGTTTCCCACGACATACCTTAAATATTTTACATAGTCAGAATCATCAATTAGAGTAATTATTCTGGGTTTGTTCGAAGTTACACAAAGTGTTAGTTAATGCCTGCCACTAAATCACACAGAGTCAGTTCGAGCCCATATACAACTCACAGCTGATAGAGAGTGACTACTCAGCAACATTTTGTGCAGCAGACATGTGGTCCGCAGACTAACTGCGTGTCACCTCATCACTGACTTGATCGATCAAACTACGCGAATTGCTAAATATGTTTGTTTGGGGTGGGCGGTACTGCATACGTGCCATTGCTTCCTACTTGCCTTCGATTTCATCGAGGAACAACTCCCCATAAATGTTCCAGTAAGACTTCCTGATGACTTGGACAACCGTCTCCCAGGTCAGCGGGGAGTTTGGATACAGGATTGAGTGCGAGGCAACGGCGTAGGACACCACGAACACCATCAGGATGACCAGGAAGTACATCAAGTCTTGCAACTGGTGTGGAGAATATATGGGTTTTAGGTCATTGATGTGCAACAAGGAAGTACATCAAGTCTTGCAACTGGTGTAGAGAATATATGGGTTATAGGTCATTGATGTGCAACAAGGAAGTACATCAAGTCTTGCAACTGGTGTGGAGAATATATGGGTTTTAGGTCATTGATGTGCAACAAGGAAGTACATCAAGTCTTGCAACTGGTGTGGATAATATATGGGTTATAGGTCATTGATGTGCAACAAGGAAGTACATCAAGTCTTGCAACTGGTGTGGAGAATATATGGGTTATAGATCATTGATGTGCAACAAGGAAGTACATCAAGTCTTGCAACTGGTGTGGAGAATATATGGGTTATAGGTCATTGATGTGCAACAAGGAAGTACATCAAGTCTTGCAACTGGTGTGGAGAATATATGGGTTATAGGTCACTGATGTGCAACAAGGAAGTACATCAAGTCTTGCAACTGGTGTGGAGAATATATGGGTTATAGGTCACTGATGTGCACCAAGGAAGTACATCAAGTCTTGCAACTGGTGTGGATAATATATGGGTTATAGGTCACTGATGTGCAACAAGGAAGTACATCAAGTCTTGCAACTGGTGTGGAGAATATATGGGTTATAGGTCATTGATGTGCAACAAGGAAGTACATCAAGTCTTGCAACTGGTGTGGAGAATATATGGGTTATAGGTCATTGATGTGCAACAAGGAAGTACATCAAGTCTTGCAACTGGTGTGGAGAATATATGGGTTATAGGTCATTGATGTGCAACAAGGAAGTACATCAAGTCTTGCAACTGGTGTAGAGAATATATGGGTTATAGGTCACTGATGTGCAACAAGGAAGTACATCAAGTCTTGCAACTGGTGTGGAGAATATATGGGTTATAGGTCACTGATGTGCACCAAGGAAGTACATCAAGTCTTGCAACTGGTGTGGATAATATATGGGTTATAGGTCATTGATGTGCAACAAGGAAGTACATCAAGTCTTGCAACTGGTGTGGAGAATATATGGGTTATAGGTCATTGATGTGCAACAAGGAAGTACATCAAGTCTTGCAACTGGTGTGGAGAATATATGGGTTAAAGGTCATTGATGTGCAACAAGGAAGTACATCAAGTCTTGCAACTGGTGTAGAGAATATATGGGTTATAGGTCATTGATGTGCAACAATGAAGTACATCAAGTCTTGCAACTGGTGTGGAGAATATATGGGTTATAGGTCATTGATGTGCAACATGTGCAAAACGTGTTCTTAGAACTGAGTAGACATTTTCTATATGTTTTTATTAAAAATGATGCTCATATATAATGAAATCAATGAAATTCACCTCTGGTCTTAACCCTACCGTGTCATACAGGATACTTAAAAAAGTGAACTGTAAATTGTAAGTTAATTTTACAGTTATGTAGTAACTGATTGTCCAAATGATTTATTTCTTCAAAGAAATGGGTATGGTATTTATTTTATGCTCATTGCAGATTTGGAGGCTTAATGTAAACAGACAATAGGGAAAGCTATATCAGAAAATTAGCATTATAAAAAAGTGTTGGATAAATATTTGGTACACATGCAATCAGTTTAAAACAGTTATTCTGAGGGTTTAAAAAATGTATCACCTACCATTTTTCCGATCATGACAAGTTTTGGCCCCAGTTTTTTGTGCACAGAGAATATGTGCAGCAGACGTAGGAAAAATGAGACAAAGCTCAAGGCAAGGAACACGCGAGCAGCCTCAAATGTGTCCTCGTATGACAAGAACCGCAGGATAATCCCGATAATGAACAGCACTATGGTGATGATGTCGACCACGTTCCATGTATCAGTGATGTAACTTTGTAGTTTGGAGAACAGAGTTGTAGAGGAACTGGTAACAACCTGAAAGTTGAAAAAGAACTTCATTAATTGAAATTCCATATGAACCAAATGGAATAAATACTGTACATGTATCCTTATTGTTTCCGGAAATAAACAACAGTATAGACTTTATAGTATATTGGAATTGTGCATATAAGTAAAATATACAAAATAAAAAAAAGAAATTATTATATTTTAACTGAGCATTTATATACATGATCAATATCAAAAATTCTTATGAAATAATTCATTATAAATTAAAATGACCAAAGAATGACAATGATACAAGTCAATTGGAAAACAAAATAATGTGGAAAAAATGCTTCCTATATTCAACAATTCTGAATAATGAAAGGAGGAAAGAGGAATGGTTCAATCACATTGTGGGAATGTGCTGCCAATCAAACAATTCCCAATGACGAAATGAAGAATCATTAATGGCTCAAATGATAAATTCCCAATGATGGAATGAAGATACATGGATGGTACAAATAATCCATTTCAAATGAAGGAAAGAAGATGAATGAAGATGAATTGATGGTTCAAACAATCAATTCCAAAATAATGGAATGAATAATGCAGAATGGTTCAAACAATCAATTCCAAATAATGGAATGAAGAATGCAGAATGGGTCAAATGATAAATTCCTAATAATGGAATGAGGAATGCAGAATGGTTCAAATGATAAATTCCTAATAATGGAATGAGGAATGCAGAATGGTTCAAATGATAAATTCCTAATAATGGAATGAGGAATGCAGAATGGTTCAAATAATAAATTCCTAATAATGGAATGAGGAATGCAGAATGGTTCAAATAATAAATTCCTAATAATGGAATGAGGAATGCAGAATGGTTCAAATGATATATTCCTAATAATGGAATGAGGAATGCAGAATGGTTCAAATGATATATTCCTAATAATGGAATGAGGAATGCAGAATGGTTCAAATGATATATTCCTAATAATGGAATGAGGAATGCAGAATGGTTCAAATGATACATTCCTACTAATGGAATGAGGAATGCAGAATAGTTCAAATGATACATTCCTAATAATGGAATAAGGAATGCAGAATGGTTCAAATGATATATTCCTAATAATGGAATGAGGAATGCAGAATGGTTCAAATGATATATTCCTAATAATGGAATGAAGAATGCAGAATGGTTCAAATGATACATTCCTACTAATGGAATGAAGAAAACTGAAAGATAAAACATATAATTTACAATAATGGACTGAAGAAGAGTAATTGTTCAAATAATTGTACTTAACAATTCAATTATATCAAATTAACATTCAATGCAAGTGCAATATGTGCAGTCAAGACACAGGGAACATATGCAGGTGATGGTACCAATGAAATTCAATAAATTACTTCAATCAATAGCACTTTGGGTCACATAACTTTGCATTTTAATATTTTATTGACTATTGGGTGAACACTGGAATCCAACAGACTGTTAATACATTGTGAACTATAAAAGACAATGATAGGTTAGTGTGTGTTAAAATATCATCATCTAATATACATATGTGTGCTACCAAGATTACCACGGTTACTGCTTGTAATAGTTTAAGAGAATTAAACCTGTTTTTCATTATTGATTATTATTATTTAGTTATATCTTTTTGTGCTATTTATGCAAATCAACTGGAAGAATCATAAAAGTGAAAGAAGACACAAAGGAACTGACCAGTGAGCCATAATACATTTTCCAACAACAGCAAATGTGAACAAGTGCCGGGTATTCAATGCATATATGAACACTTAAATAAGAGGTCAATCACCTGACTATTAGACTCACCTGACTTTTAGCAAAGTGTTGCATTGGCACATCTCACATAAAGAAAACTGCTGTCATGTTTTTAACAAACTGACTTTAAAGAATCTTGTAGAGTGTCACTCAAGAAACATTTTCAAATTTGGTCCATTTATTTCTGACACGATTTTCAATATCGCCCTTTGGAAACTGGCCATTAGGTTCATACAAGAAGATTTTGTACGTTTCTATATACAGTCGAAATGTACAAATAGTCATGGGAGACAATAGTTTGTTTGTAGTATCGTGTTTTTCGTAGTATCGCATCTTTACGAAATTTCTGGTAGTAACGTAATCTTGTTTAGTGTTTATTTGCAGCATGTTGATGCGTTTACTAAATTATTGCACTTACTAAACTAATTGCATTTGACAATACATTTGTGTATGTATTCGCATTATGAAGCAAATATAAAGTATTACATCTGCAAACAAAAAATCAAATTCGCAAAGACAAATCGTTAATCACGAAAGTCCTTTAGTCAAACCCAAATAATCTCACACTGCACACCATTTAAAGCAGATTAAAGTGGTAATTATACCCGTTACCAAGTATGTTTGTCCATGGCGCAAACAAACTGGCTTGGTGTCTGAATTGGCAGAGTTGTGAAAACTTCGTCGAGCAGGTGTGAAAAGTCTCCGTGACAATACAATTTGTTGTATCGCATTAACATTTCATTGAAAACACTATGATGGGATCGAAACATTTGTTCCTAGGAACGCATTTTTCGTTCGATTGCGAATTCGTAGTAAATAATCTTTTTGTAGTTAAATATATAAGGAAACCAGATGGGACCGGCCGCCTTATTTGTAGTATCCCGTCATTTCGTAGTATCGCGATTGGCAGTACCGCGTTTCGACTGTAGTCATATCAGTAAAACTCACCTTCACAGTGGCAGCCACGTTTAAAAAAAAAAAATGGTTAGAAGGAATTAATGTAGGATCATCCAAGGAACATTTGAGGCGTGTCGTGGGCAAACCGGGCTTAATACATGTGCGTAAAGTGTGGTCCCGGATCAGCCTGTGCAGATCCAGTTTTTAATGGTATTTTCTGTTTCAAGAAAATCTCTTCTAAACAATGTAGGCGGAGTGTCATCCTGGATCAGCCTGTGCGGACTGCAAAAGCTGATCCGGGATGGCACTTTACGCACATGCATTAAGCCTGATTTTCCCACGACACGCCTCATTTCTATGAAATGATTTTGAAATCCAGCCAGTGGTTTCTGACAAGAAACGTTTTGAGTTTTTCCTTTTGGTTGCTATGACAAACAAACATTTCCCTTGAATTGAAGGACTTTGGTAAAGGACAACCAAATGACCATTCCTGCCTTGTTGGGTTATTTTCTACACTGTAGTGTTAAACATGTGGTTAATTTGATATTAATTAATTTGATGCCATGACACATTATTGATTACAAACAACAAATGACAACAAAACCTAGAGCCCCAGTCACACTGAAGCTAAGACAAGTATAAGACAGGTGTACAACTAAAAATCCTGACCAAGTCCTGCGTGTTCCCACATAGTTTTGGAATGTCGTGCGTTGTCTTAAGTCTAAAAATCAGTCATAGCTAGTTTCTGAACATGTTAAAAAACCTCCCGACTAGAGGCAAGAGTCTTACAGAGTCTTAAGTAACCCTGCGCAGGACGTAGGACGTCATATGTAATGTCCTGCGTTGTCTTGGAGAAATCTGACATCAGTGAAGTCGTACGTCGATGTGACATAGGTCCTAAGTAGACCTGCGTGAACCTGCATGGTTGTGTGACAGTGCAGGCAGAACAACCTCAAGAGTCCTACGACTCAAAAGTCCTACAGCTCAGTGTGACTGGGGCTCAAGCAATGCTCAGGAAGCCTCATCAAGCACTGCTCAGGTGTGACTGGGGCTCAAGCTGCTCAGGAAGCCTCAGACGGGATAAAAAATCAGCAATGAGTTGAAACAAAAATTGTGGGTCTAAATAATAATATCAAAACAAGGTTAAAATGAGGTCAAACCATATCAATGCTCTCAAAGTGATTGATAACAATTGAAAATAAAATAAACAGTGAAAAACAGTAAAAACAATGGCTACAAAGGGTTGTGAGAACTATCGTGACAAATAAAAGATTATACCTCAGTCTTGTTTGTCGTGTTTATTTCTTGAAATATCTAGCAAAATGGAAGTTGAACATGGTAACTGATAAATATCAGTTCTTCATGACCAGTTGCTGTGTACAAAAGTTTCTGCTATCATCAAACAATCCAACGACTATTCTGAACTGAGGTTATACCATATTTAATCTACGTTTTCTGACACTATATTTTCGGACACCCTCAAAATTGGTCAACAAAAATAAAATTGTGTCCCTTTCTTTAAAGACACCGTAAGAATTAATTTGCAACATGTTTTTGGATAGATAATAATAGGCAAGAAACACCAATTTATATTAAAAGTTTCACAGGAAGCCACAGTTGTTGTCACAGATTTCTTCCCAACTGATTGGTCAATTTTCATGCCAATTAGCATGTCATTAATTCTATAATGGCTTCAATATGCAGCCTCATGTCATAAATTAATGACTCTGGCGATAAACATGGACAATAATTGCAGATAACTATACTATCAAAAGCATTCCTTGTTTTGAGCTTTTTATGACCTTTAATTATTTCAGATTCTATAGTTACAGAACATATTTCATAAAAATACTTTTTTAGATTTTAAATGTTTGAACAATAAAAAAAACAATTATTTTTAAGTGTCCAAAAGCCAAGATTAAATATGGTAAATATTTAACAAACTTGAGCCATGAAAAGTTAAAGCAAACATAATAGTAGGCGTGTCGTGGGAAAACTGGGCTTAATGCATGTGCGTAAAGTGTTGTCCCCACACTTTCCGCTGTTATGGTATTTTCTGTTTCAAGGAAGTCTATTCTAAACATAAATCCACTGTAGGCAGAACATGCCGTCCTAGATTAGCCTGTGCAGGCTGCACAGGCTCATCCGGGACATCACTTTACAAACATGCATTAAGCTCGTTTTTTTCCACGACACGTCTCATATCTTGTTCATTGATAATGCCCACATTGTGTTTGCATTAAGCAGCAAGCTTGCAGTATGTCAAGCACAGATTATACAGTCAGACAATTACATTGTATTATTGCATGTAAATCATAATCCTATGTGTTAAGCATTACAAAGAAATCTTATAACAGAAATCTTAAAATTCTGAAATTAATTGTGCTAGCAGTTTAGCACTGTAAGTGTTATAGAATATGAGGTATCTGGATACCCCCCCCCCTCGAACATAATCCCTCCCGCTCCATTTTACATACCCGAATAAAATTGTTTTTACAGCCCAGAAATAATCCCCTCCATCATCATTTAAAAACCTTGTCTGTATTCTATTCAAAATTAATTGTTGAAATAAATAATAAATATTTATGTCATATCCAGTATCAAATCAAGCACAATATTTTAGAGATACGTCTGCTTATCTATTTTAATTATTTACCCAACAGTGGTCTTGCATTAGGCAATCATTTAATATAATTGCTAATTTAATTAACTATTTGTTGTTAGAATATTGGTGTTAAATCAGCCACAAACCGTCAAACGTCCACTTTATATCCACTTTAATAAGCAATTATTTTTTCACGAAAATGGGCATTGTAAGTATTTTTAATTCCATTTTATAATTTGAATAAATACACATGAAGACTAAAAACATCTGGATTTAATAGGGGGGATTTTGTCTGAAGTGTTAAATTATTGGGAGGGATTATGTCCGGGCATGCAAAAATTAGCAGGATGGATTTTGTCCAGGAGGGATTATGTCCGGAATTCAGAATATGATTCAAGCATAATACCAGACATCTGTTTATAAAACATATAAATGACTCAGCCATATAACACACATAGTTCGATAAAGATAAATGTCACAGAAAAGGTGTCCACCTAACGAATTGGAGATTAGTTCGATCCCTTTTCAGGAAGCCTTCAAATGACTTCAAGTACTCGTTCTACCCAGGAAACAGACTCAAAAATGTCTACATAAGCCTCACTATCAAAACAATGCAGCTTAAGTAAACAAGGTTTAAACGTAAAGATAAGGTAGCAGCTATTTCATTTATTGGTTGTCCATTTTTTTTTAAAAGATGAACAATCAAAGATGTCCTCTGGCTGTAGCAGTTTCTATGCTTAGCACAACTTTCTGAAGCAGTGCGAATATCTGAACTTACGTTTATGTGACAGATCATCTGGTTTCAAAACAAGAATATATAAAATCTGCACGTATTATACACATTTGTCATGGTTGATCTACAGCCACTCATAAATCTTTAAATTCATGGGACAGTGCAAAATTATCTTAATTTTTTTATAATTGTATTTTTATATCAACTATGACACATCAAACTTATCTTAAGTTTATCTATATATATATTGCTTGTCTTATTCATTTCAATGGTATTTATTTAAATGATACATATTAAAACACCAGAAAGACTGTTCTTGCCATGAGTTGAGCAAAACGACATATCATTTAAACGCACAAAACCAATGTTAAAATGTTAGGGTGTCTTATGCAAAAAAAATTAAAAATATCATGACACAATTATTTTAATTTTAACGACAGTCTGCAGCATCCTAATAATCTGCCAAATACAAAGAATAATGCCGAGACCCAACACGTACCTGCCGCACTTCCTCCGTGAAGATTGTGAACACCCAAACCATAAGAACGATTTCCGGAGGAGAAACTCTCGGCCCGAAGTTGAATATCAGTACGTAAGTGTACAGGCTCAGGAAGACGATGTATGAAAGCTGGAATCACAAACATGCAGCATGTGTACATCTATCTGAGGTGTGTCATGGGAAAACTGGGCTTAATGCATGTGCGTAAAGTGTCGTCCCGGATTAGCCTGTGCAATCCCCACAGGCTAATCCAGGACGACACTGTCCGCCTACATTGGATTTTTGTTTAGAAGAGACTTCTTTGAAACAGAAAATGCCATAAAAGCGTAAAGTGTCGTCCTGGATTAGCCTGTGCAGTCTGGGACGACACTTCACGCACATGCATTAAGCTCGATTAGCCCACGACAGGCCTTATTTACAGGTTACCATTCTACCATTAGTGCAAGCCAACATTAAGTATGACAATATTAGCAATGTTAGTATGACAAGGATATAGGAAATATTTCAATTCATTCTACAATCAAGGCACGTTTAATGTAGGCAATTTACGAACAAATAAAGGGTCAGGAAAAATAAGATTCCAAAGGTCACAGACACCGAACATTTGAGCTGCAACAAATGTATGATAATATATTTTGATAACAATAACAACAAAACAGACGGCGGCTGAGCATGTGAATTATTATTCAAAACGAATCAGGAGACGATTGACACCTTAGATGTTTATGTGTTTATATCTCAAGAACACTACAAAATATGCAGATCCATACCACATTGTACATGAAGATGATCACCGGTGCTGTGAAGAAGTAATACAACTTGTGTCTTGATGTAATCTGCTGTCCATCAGTTTTGTTTTTCTCAGAAGTGTCAGATTTCCTGCAAAATTTAACAAGTACCAATACTAACACTTAAAAAAATCATACCCTTGTTAATGGGGCCGGCCCAGGCTAGCTCAGCTGGTACAGCGATGGACTGTAGGCCCAGCCCGGGCACATAACTTGTGAGGGGAATGGTCATGAAATAATTTCTGCGGCCATTGTCCCCCTACCTTTGACTCAAGTAGAGCAGTTCAGTTACTTGCATAAGTATGTGCACTTGGTACTGGTAAGGTAGGTTAACTGACCGCCGTAATGTGACTAAAATACTGTTTAATACTATGGAAAATCCAAACAAACAAGTTAATGGGCCTTGACGAAGGGCAATAACTCTGCAAATTATATTGACCAACCTTCACACAAATGTGTCATTTGCCATTTGTCAATTTGTCATGACCACCTTTGTCATCATTGAAAAGTACATCAAAGGAGTAATACATATACAAACAGTGTGTTTTCTGGGCCAATTTGGGGCTGAAATTTGGACCCATTTCTCTGCTTAAAAGGTCTATATTTTTCCCCTATATGTACATTAAAATTCCCCTCAGAATGTAAGCTTTATCTTTAAAAAAAAATTGACCAAAATCGGACAAAAATTTACTAAGATAGAGGAATTTTTGTAAACAATCCAGCTATTTGTCATCAAACCAAGTTAGTGCAAGTTATTTGTAGCAAAGCAATTGATTAATGTTTTATAACAAAGTAAAACATAAACCTGTAATAATACTTTTCTTAACATAAATTCCACTTTTGCCAAAAAATTCCCCATCTGAAGGGCCCCGCCACCTTCCCCCATAAGTGTAACAAAAGCACTGACAAATGTCAACTATAAACATGCACAATGTATACATGTTTATGCTATTAGTATCACTATACTTTTGGACCATTAAACATGTGTCATAGTTTGGTAGCTTCCAAACTAGTAAATAACATCATATTCTTTCACATTTTTAAAATACATTATTCCCAAATGAGAACTTTTTTCCTCTAAAGTTTGGTTCATAAATCACTAAAGCAAGGGGCTAAATAACTGTTTGGTACGTAATAAAACAGCATGCATAATCAGTGTACAAAACCTGTATCAACTTACATGGAAGAGCGACTTTCAGCCTTGTTCAGCTTGGGTTGGGACTTCTGTCTTATCAGGGCACTCGGAGGCCTCTGTGACGGCTCGCGCCTGGCACCTCCTTCCCCCGCCTGACCCCCCAATGCCAGCACCTGGGGGTGCTCATGGTTGGAGAAGGAATCTCTGTGGAGGTTGAACTTAAGCAAAGGCACCATCAGGAATGGGCAGAACATGCAGATCAGTAGCTGTAAAATAAATGAGGTGTTATTTCAAACAGTTTTGTAAAATAAAATTTCAGGGGAAAAGAAGCTCTAATTGTTTGTGAGATGTTGGAAAATGAAGGCTTGACAAATTGGGGATTGGTAACAAGTAGTTGAGTACCACTGGAAAATATCGGTACTTGGCCTTTGGGAATGGATTAATGTGAAATGAAAAAAATCTGAACTTCGGATTAAACAGAGCCGTTAAATGTACTGAGAACTCTTCAAAATGCAGATAAATTATTAAAATATGTTGCTGCTTGACAAAGAAGTTTTCTTTAAAATTTATAATGATTTAACAATGTGAAAAAATAGCAATGGCAATTACAGCTACTGAAAAAGACAACAACTGTATTTTATAGTGAAACCCTTACCCTCTGAATCTGAAACCTTTCAATTTAAATAATAGCTACCAGAAAGAACAACAAACTGATTTTTCTAGTGAAACTTATACCTTGGAGATGCTATTATCCTGTGCCAGTCTTCCATGCCAGATACTGTTCAACAGCGACTGACACGCCGTCTGTGAGATGAATTCCTTGTTATCCGCGTTAACCGCAATCAACATGCATGTGGTATCGCACCAGTTTGAAAGCTCGCGGACGAGAAGATCTTGCGCCTTGTGCTCGTCCGTGGTGTGGCATTCGCTCAGGACCCCCAGAGCCAATTCAGACCACTCACTGAAGTAAATTCACTAAGGTTACACAGTTAATGCATGATTTCTTCCACAAACGAGGTCAGAAAAATCAGTCTTTACTACTGCTTAGGCATATAAAAAATATGTTTGTTTCAGGTTACATGCCCCCCCAAAATAGGGTAGGTAGGTAGGGATTTATTTTCATTTTTGTTTGTCTTTTTGGTAAATGGTCAACTTTAATATTTTAAAACTGAATGAATACTGAAAACATATCGGTAATATCCTTAAACATTGTTTTGAAGTGGATGCTATCAAAACAAAACTCTTATTTATTCCAAAAAACCTTTTAATTATTGGACAAAAGTAAATAAAACACAAAGACATCTGACAAACTCAATAAAATGTTCTATGGCCAGGGCATTTTTTTAGGTTAGTTGGGGTAACCTGAAACAAACATATTTTTTTTTACGCCATAGATTTTATTGAAAACATGCCCATAAAATGGTATATTTTTTCATATATAATTACCGGTAATCCATCATCATGATTTAATTACAATCTTGTATAAGCTTATAGGTCATCATACGACAGAGTGTAATTTCACGCATCAGCCCAGCATAACAAAAACATTTGAGGCGCGACGTGGGAAAACCGGGCTTAATGCATGTGCATAAAGTGTCGTCCCGGATCAGCCTTTGCAGTCTGCACAGGCTGCTCCAGGACAGCACTTTCCGCCTAAAGTGGATTTATGGTTAGAAGAGACTTCCTTCAAACAGAAAATACCATAAAAGCGGACATGGCCAGTTTTGACCCCAGGGGCATCATTTGAACAATCTTTGTAGAGGACCACTAGTGGATGTCACATATCAAATATGAATGCTCTGAGCCTTGCGATTTCATAGAAGATTTGTTTAAGTTTTCACTTTTTAAATCTCTTTTTAGCTCTGGTGACCTACATATGCAGCGGACCGGAAAGATTTGAACAACTTTGAAAGAGGTCCACCCAAGGATAATTCCTGCGAAGTTTGGTGAAAATCTGCCAAGCGGTTTAGGAGGAGATGTTGTTTAAATAAAAAGTTGACGGCGCACGCACGCACACACGCACACACGGACAACGGGCGATCACAAAAGCTCACCATGAGCACTTTGTGCTCAGGTGAGCTAAAAAATCATCCAGTTTATATATAGCACATCATAACTTAAACAAACAAACAACAAATAAAACAATCTTTCAAGTGAAACCTCCATACTTAAGACATCCCTGTATCGTGATGACCAGCTCGGTGTCGTCTGTCTTGTTCTTTAACATCTTCAGAAGGTTGTAACCGACCAGAGCTGCTGCTATGGCGTCCTGTACAACACGATCATGGAACACCATTATACATGAGCTGTTCACTGCGTTCAAATTAAATGAGTGATTCATCCATTTTACCCAAAGATGCTAGTGAACACAACATAAATTATGTATTTAATCAGCTAACAAGCTCACAAAGGTATCAACATGCTACACTAAATATTCACTTGAAAGAAAATTCTTTCATACGTACAAAGACCAATATTTAGCATATGCAAAATCAATTTTATCCATGTTATCATGAGCTTTTGCAAACACAAACTAAAGTTCTTACTATTAGTCATAATAAATTTAATTAACATACTTCAAATGACATCAACATTAAACACCCTTCTCTTTTGATCAGTATGATTAAGTTTAATAAACATTCATAAAGAAAATTCACATACCTTGCCCTCGACCCAGAACGTCTTGGCCATGTCCTGTTGTATCATGAGGATCGACCAGATGAAAAGGTCTTGGAATGGCTGCTCAAAGTCTGGAAGTGGTTTGTCATCGAACTTCTTTAACTCTAGAAACAAAACAAGAATTTTTTTAATGGAATTATATTAATCCCAATAATGTGGAAATTTCTGCTAAAAAGAGTTTGAATCCATATTGTTTAAGACAAAAAGGTGGGATGGGTAATAGGTAATAGATATGCGGGGATACTTCATAGAAACCCCCAGTAAAATTTAACATAATAAAGAAACAGAGATGTGGGCTATTGACGGTGAATGGTTTATAGATGTAGAAAGTAGATTTAAAGACAGTTGACTGACAATAACCAGATTACTACGGAGTAATTGTATCAATGCACAAAACCTGTGGCTCCATATGCCGCAATAACAATACTGATCACTGTACAGTAATGTTTAGGACAAAGATGCACTGTTAGAGACACATTACTAACAAGAAAGCATCCCAAGACCACAGACCACCGCCAATGCAGATCATTGCTCCCATGTGTTGGGCAATTAAGGAGTTATACAGCTTAATGTGGCAACTAGACCTATCTCCCAATAATGAAGATCATTAAGAAAAATTCCTGGATCAAGACTTATCACCGCCAAAAGCTAATTATTCGTTCATCGGCCCATTTCCCAGAAATACCATGCCTATGCATTGATATCTTTTTGCGTAAAGTTGCTAACTAACAAAGAGACAAACAAACCAACATCAGCAAAAACATAACCTCCTTATCAAAGTTAACTACTAAATACAAACATACTTCCGTCTGTATGGTCGGGACTGTGGGCTGGATCTAAGATCATCTTGGCAACGTTGGTTATGCCAACCTTCGCTGTTTTCTGCGGCACTTCGTCCAGTATGTGATCCACATCTAGGTTTGCATAGGCTTGTTTGGTCATGTATTTGGGATAGAAGGTGTCACCCATCAAACTCTGTATCAGCATGCCCACATCCAGGAGGGAGAAATTCTTCCTTTGCTGGAAAAATAGATACCAATAATATGTACTTTTATTTTATGCTAAGTAGTGAAATATAGGAAAATATCAGTGAGACATATCCCTATATCACTCACTGTGCTTGACTACGTTGTTAAATGTAAAAAAAACAACTAAATAGCATAAAATAAAAAGAAAATGTGTTTGTTTTCGGTGTGATAAACATTATATCATCACTGGGAAGGGAGACAATTCACATATTTTCACTCGCACAAGTGCTCGTGAAAATATTAATTGTCTCCCTTTCCAGTGATGATATAACATGTTATCACACCAAAAACAAACAAATATCCTCTATACCCTTTACTAATTAAGTATGGTTAAAAAAAAATATATTCTATAAGAATCCTCCTATTTAGAATGAATAAATCTTCCTTGTGTGCAAATCGACAATAAAAATGAAAGGTGATTGCTTCTGTATGAGGGGATATACTACAACACCTGTTAATAATTCCATCATAAATCAAAGCACTCAAAGCACTGCAATTAAATTTTATTAGCACTAAGAATACAAATTAGGCAGTGTTGCATCAAAGTTAGTCTGAAATATTATGTACAATATTTCAAAAGACTATTGGGCCTGAAAGAATATTTAATGGTAGTTTTGAAGGCAAACTGCTCTCAGAAAGTGATATATCTATAAATAAGGTTTAAAACTTGACATTATGTGAAAATACAAAGACTTACAGGGTCTTCTCTGTTCTTAATTTTCTGAAGTAATGATCTTAACAAGCAGTTGTTTGGAATCTGAAATACAAAAAAACAAATACAAAAACATACTCTCATTTGCAATAAAAAACAAATATTTGTATTGAAAAAATGCTATTGAAAAAAAAAAAAAAAATTTACATAACCTAAAACAAAAAAATGAAAGAAAATTAAGTAGTCAATATCAATCAAACAAATTTCAAACTAACTTACTCTTATTTGCAATAACATTATTATTGTTTTGCAAATGTACCATAGGCCATTACCAATGAAGAAAACTTGAAAAACAACAATATTATAGATCTATAAACAACTGATGAAAAACTGAGACATCAATATAACACAAACCCTGTTGTAAAGCTGAAGAAGACACTTTTTAGTAAGAAATTCCCGCAAGCTGACTCCGTGGTCTAAAAATAGTTGAATGAAGTCCACACGGTTGAGCTGAATTGCCGAGAACATGACATCGTCTAGACTTCCCGCCTGAAAATGGTTACGGATTAAGTGTAAATATTTTAAAAGAAAATATAGCACTTCATCTATGTCAATACATATTATATATGCAATGTTTCACACATCTTTGTTTTATATCCTAATATTATTTTTGACTGCTGCTTATGCAATATTTTTAGACTGTGGCAATAGCTGGAGTCTTTAAGTACAGAAAATAGAAAACAAGTATTGCTTTGGATACGGTAACTGTACAGTGGCCTCCCCTGCTTTACTGTGTAGCAGAAGAGATCACTGATCACACAGCCTATCAGAACAGCGAAACAATTCCTTGCTATCAGTGGATTGGTCCACTAAATACTATCAGTGAACTAATTCAGCAGTTGATATATATACAGACAAGAAATAGATCTGATTTAAACCATAGCGAACAATCAACATAGCCTTTTATTCCAAACGTGGGCTGAAAAATAATGACCGCAGAAAATAAGTACCAGTACAGATAGTGGCAAATTTATCTCTGTCCATTAAGGAATCAAATAGAGAACAATCACATGAGCGTTTCTTTATATCAACACTTTCTTTCAACATTTATACATGAAATCGAAGATACATATTATGCACATTATGTTTTTGTAATTATATTTCAATTATATGCATTGTTTTATTGTAGATTAAATGCTAAATAAGACATAAAATGTTAACACCCATAAAATTTATCAGTTTGAAACATTATCAATAAAGGACTAGTTTTCTAACAAAAATGTGTTAATACTATACACTGGTCATGACCTTTAACTTCATCTGGCAAGCTGCAATCTTTCAGCTTTCAATGCTTTAATTAAAACTACATAATTATCTTGGTATACAAATGATCCACCAAACTTGTGTATGCCACAATTAAACTAATGAGGTTGCACACATTACCGGCCATCGTTTATCGTCAGTGAAGATATCACTCTTGGCGACGTCAATTCTGTTCCAAGCCAGGGCAAGTCGCAGCTGATCCATGACCTGATTCTTATTTGCTGTCATTGAAAAAGGTGAAATATTAAGAGATTCTAACAATCAATAATCATCTATGTTTTTTACACTCTAGTACAATCAAAGGGTAGATAATAATGTCATTGTTGTAACAGCTGACATAATTTATTTCAATCTCACTTCCTTAAAGATCTATTTAACAAATATCATTTTTGGGGTCAAAGAAATTGTAAGTTTCTGATATTAGTCTCTTCAGCAAAACATGAGCAGATTTACAACACAAAGAGAAATTCACATGAGCTATTCCGCATGTTCCAAATGTGTAACTACAGCTAAGTCCTTTTTCAGAAAAATCTTTGCAACATGGGCATGTGAAACAAACACCTCCAATCAATCTGATTACAAAGTGTAGATAAAGATAAAGAGTAAAATGGGTAATTTTTTTCGCCTATTAAAATGCTTGCGGAAATCTTGAAAATTTCAATTGCACGTTTTAAATGTCTGCAATTTTATGTTCATATGTTTGTGTAATTTTGCAAACTCCGACATACATTTCAGTAGAGCCTGCAGTATTGGCCAAGACAAAAATTAAAATGCAACCTCACCTCGCTTCGATATACCTTTTAGTAGAGCATGTAGTTTTGGCCAAGACAAATATTAAAATGCAACCTCACCTCGCTTCGACATACCTTTTAGTAGAGCATGGAGTTTTGGCCAAGACAAATATTCAAATGCAACCTCACCTCGCTTCGACATACCTTTTAGTAGAGCATGTAGTTTTGGCAAAGACAAATATTAAAATGCAACCTCACCTCGCTTCGACATACCTTTTAGTAGAGCATGTAGTTTTGGCAAAGACAAATATTAAATTGCAACCTCACTTCGCTTCGACATACCTTTTAGTAGAGCATGGAGTTTTGGCCAAGACAAATATTAAAATGCAACCTCACCTCGCTTCGACATACCTTTTAGTACAGCATGGAGTTTTGGCCAAGACAAATATTAAAATGCAACCTCACCTCGCTTCGACATACCTTTTAGTAGAGCATGTAGTTTTGGCCAAGACAAATATAAAAATGCAACCTCACCTCGCTTCGACATACCTTTTAGTAGAGCATGTAGTTTTGGCCAAGACAAATATTAAAATGCAACCTCACCTCGCTTCGACATACCTTTTAGTAGAGCATGTAGTTTTGGCAAAGACAAATATTAAAATGCAACATGAATGCAACATACCTTTCAGTAAAGCCAGCAGTATAGGCGAGACAAATATTAAAATGCAACATGACTGCAACATACCTTTCAGTAAAGCCAGCAGTATAGGCGAGACAAATATTAAAATGCAACATCACTGCAACATACCTTTCAGTAAAGCCAGCAGTATAGGTGAGACAAATATTAAAATGCAACATCACTGCAACATACCTTTCAGTAAAGCCAGCAGTATAGGTGAGACAAATATTAAAATGCAACATGAATGCAACATACCTTTCAGTAAAGCCAGCAGTGTAGGCGAGACAAATATTAAAATGCAACATGACTGCAACATACCTTTCAGTAAAGCCAGCAGTGTAGGCGAGACAAATATTAAAATGCAACATGACTGCAACATACCTTTCAGTAAAGCCAGCAGTATAGGCAAGACAAATATTAAAATGCAACATGACTGCAACATACCTTTCAGTAAAGCCTGTAGCATGGCCACGTCAATCTCCTTCACACCAGTCTTGCTATCCAGTTCAAACACGGACATAAGGTCACACTTTTCTAGACATTCCTTGATTCGGTCTAGATGTACGGCAATACTGTTGGATCCAAACTCATTTTCTACCATCTCTCGCACTGTCAGTTCTACGGAGTCCTCCATATATCGCCTCATTCTGTGTAAAGTTAATGAAAAAATATCATTTGAACTGTGTTCGGTAAACACACTGCCCCCGGTTGGTGCTGGACAGCCCATTTGAATTATTCTAAATCCAAATTAAGTCAAGGACAAGGTCAAAATACGGTTGGGTGATATGGGTGGATTGGGAATGGTCATAAGCAACAACTGTGTAAGTATCCGAGTGGTGTAGTAAGATGTGTTGGGTGTAGACAAAACGGTAAAATCTAGTTACCCAAGAAATAGCCCGTTTGATTTATTCTAAGTCCAAATTAGGTCAAGGTTAAAGTGAGATTGGGCAATATGGGTGGATTGGGAATGGTCATAAGCAAAACACTGTGTAAGTATCCAAGTGTTGTTATAAGCAAAACACTGTGTAAGTATCCAAGTATTGTTATAAGCAAAACACTGTGTAAGTATCCAAGTGTTGTTATAAGCAAAACACTGTGTAAGTATCCAAGTGTTGTTATAAGCAAAACACTGTGTAAGTATCCAAGTATTGTTATAAGCAAAACACTGTGTAAGTATCCAAGTATTGTTATAAGCAAAACACTGTGTAAGTATCCAAGTATTGTTATAAGCAAAACACTGTGTAAGTATCCAAGTATTGTTATAAGCAAAACACTGTGTAAGTATCCAAGTATTGTTATAAGCAAAACACTGTGTAAGTATCCAAGTATTGTTATAAGCAAAACACTGTGTAAATATCCAAGTGTTGTTATAAGCAAAACACTGTGTAAGTATCCAAGTATTGTTATAAGCAAAACACTGTGTAAGTATCCAAGTATTGTTATAAGCAAAACACTGTGTAAGTATCCAAGTATTGTTATAAGCAAAACACTGTGTAAGTATCCAAGTATTGTTATAAGCAAAACACTGTGCAAGTATCCAAGTGTTGTTATAAGCAAAACACTGTGTAAGTATCCAAGTGTTGTTATAAGCAAAACACTGTGTAAGTATCCAAGTATTGTTATAAGCAAAACACTGTGTAAGTATCCAAGTGTTGTTATAAGCAAAACACTGTGTAAGTATCCAAGTGTTGTTATAAGCAAAACACTGTGTAAGTATCCAAGTGTTGTTATAAGCAAAACACTGTGTAAGTATCCAAGTGTTGTTATAAGCAAAACACTGTGTAAGTATCCAAGTGTTGTTATAAGCAAAACACTGTGTAAGTATCCAAGTGTTGTTATAAGCGGTGTTGGTGCTTGACAAAATGGTAAAATCTAGTTAACCTCGTACGGAATCACGGACAGATGGACGGACAGGACAATCACTGTATGCCTCACCCATCAAGATGCCGGGGGGGCATAAAAGTGGATTGGGAAATTTTGGACTGCATGGTAAAGGAAAGGAATAAGACTGGAAGGCAAATGCTGAAAAGTCAAACCTTTCTCTGGCTTACCAGTATGTGCCCAGTCTGGGGAGACTCAACAATTATGCAAAGTTCATGAACTTAGTTAAAAACAAAATAATTATCATCCCATAAGAATGGTTGTTAGATATCAATCTTGAAATCCATTGGCTGATTCATGTACATAAGATGCAAACTACAATTACATTGAAATATGTTTGTATCAAAGAGAAATTATTAAGAGAATGCTTTAAGTGAGCCTCTCTGTCAAATAAATTAATAATTGGCAATACTATTGTCCAGATGGTATATGACATACAAAAGGTAATAGCAAGGTCATACAATCAATTGTTATGCATACTTTTTCTGCTTCTTCCCAGCTTGATCCTTTGCTTCAATTTCCTCTTCTTTGGCATTCAGATAGGCATATGCCAGAATATCTGCCGCCCTGTTGGAGCCCTTCACGATCACAGTGGGCGTGTTGTTTTGTATGGCCTGGTGGACGGTTTCCAGTGTGCCTGGTCCCCCTTCCAGAACTAGCTGGACAATTGGAACTGATACGGCATCTGAAAATATCAAGGAGGTAAGATTTCTGTTTCTTTAAACAACGTGTTGATTTATTACAGAAATGATATGATTATGCTGCAACTATGCTGCAGCTACAGTTTGTTTTTAACTAGTGCAATAAGAATTCAAGGGAAACTAATACAGCAAACACAAATGTAACAAAAACTGAAGCTTACTTTCACCAGTTTCTGTCTTGATTTGAGCAATTTCCTTCTCTAGTTTTGCACGAAATGGAATCTCCACAGCAAACTTGTGTTGCGTAGCATTGTCCACAAGAATGAAGTGTGAGTGGTTGGGGTCAAGGAAACTCTCCTTGGCTTTCTGCTCCTTTTCTATCCTGTAGTTGGCCGGCCAGAGACCTTCACTCTGAAATGGGGACAGTTTGGTAAATACAGACTTAAGATATCACTCAAATTCTGCAAGAGACCTTCACTCTGAAATGGTTACGGTTGTGTTAATACAGACTTAGATACTACTCAAATTCTGTCAGAGACCTTCAGTCTAAAATGGGGACAGTTTGGTAAATACAGACTTAGATACCACTCAAATTCTGTCTGAGACCTTCACTCTGAAATGGGGGCAGTTTGGTAAATACAGACTTTAAGATACCATTCAAATTCTGCTAGAGACCTTCACTCTGAAATGGGGGCAGTTTGGTTAATACAGACTTAGATACCACTCAAGTTCTGCCAGAGACCTAATTCACTCTGAAATGGGGACAGTGTGGTTAATATAGACTTAGATACAACTCAAATTCGGCCAGAGACCTTCACTCTGAAATGGGGACAATTTGGTTAGTACAAACTTAGATACCACTCAAAAGCTACCACAGACCTTCACTCTGAAATGGGGACAGTTCTGTAAATTTAGACTTAGATACCACTCAAATTCTGTCAGAGACCTTCACACTGAAATGGGGACAGTTCTGAAAACATAGACTTAGATACCATTCAAATTCTGTCAGAGACCTTCACTCTAACTAAAATGGGGACAGTTCTGTAAATATAAACTTAGATACCACCCAAGTTCTGCCAGAGACCTTCACTCTAAAATGGGGACAGTTCTGTTAATATAGACTTAGATACCACTCAAATTCTGCCAGAGACCTTCACTCTAAAATGGGGACAGTTTGGTTAATACAGACTTAGATACCACTCAAATACTGTCCGAGACCTTCATTCTAAAATGGGGAGTTTGGTTAATACAGACTTAGATGACAGCAAACTGATTCATGACAGGCTTATGTACCTTTATAACGAATGAAATTAGTAGACTGCTTATATATTCAAGAAGTTGTCACTCAGTTGCTCATGTGTATGACTTGTAAACCACAAAATTATCTCAATGACTTTTTTACATAAGACATTTCCATTCACATACATTACTCTCTATAAGGGACTCCTTGTTCTGAATGCAGCCCCAGGGTGCTATTCCGATGGCTATGACAGGGTTCTTGGAGGTGGACGCAATCCCAAAGTCCTTCACTGCTTCCCCGACGTGTTTCATTACGCCAGCATGTGTTCCGCCAGTCACAATCCAGGCTCCTGTATGGTGACAGATTGAGGGCATGAAACGAATTACCAGTACAAATTTGTGAGTTATTTAAGAGATTTTTTTCAATTTATCGTTGTTTATCGGCTAATTAAAAACGATTTGGAGTTCTGATGCATAGGAATTAAACAACAAGGGCAAAAGCCCTAGTGGTTTAATATACCGTATAAGAACGACAGATCGTGGTTTATTAGCCAAGAAACAATGACAATGCAAAAATTATTTTTATTCTAACGTGACCTGACAAAATAATCTGCAATTGCAGTGTGAACTATATTTTACAGTTTCAGAACTATTTTGGGGGGTTGTTTATTGGTAGTTTAACAATCGTTATGTTTGTTCTTTGTCTATAGAAAACACTGCGCGTGTCATGTTAGAATTTTATTTATAACACTGCCAACCTAGTCTTGCTAAATGTTGAATAATTACGGTGAGATAATACTTTTACTTCTTTTTTAGGACTTTTATATTCGAAATTCTTCATTTAAAGATATTTAGTCTTATACTTAAATGTGTTTCTTAACACATATTTATTAATCGGAATTTCAAGGATTTAGTAATGGCAAAATCATTTGCTTCAAAAACCTAGATTGGTAATAACAGAACAGTGATGGAAATTATTTAACCGTATCATACTCTATCACAATCCTACCTGTAGTAAGTGCCGTCTTCATTAGACCACGTCGGAAGGTGTCACGGAGACGCTTGTTCATCTGGAAATTCTTCGCGCCACCTGTGACAGATATGAGCAGGTTTGGCTTGTCGAGACCCCACACGTTCATCAACAGCTCGAGCATGTGGGTCATCTTCGTGTCCACATCTACACGGATGTACTGCAATAAGATCATTACAAATTTATTTATTTTTTATTGGTTTATATTAAAAAATTGGTTCAAATTACAGAATTGGCTTATTTTACAAAATTGGTTTTTAACACAAAATACGTTTTAATTTCAAAATCGTTTTATATTACACAATTTGTTCGTTTTTTTACAAAATCGGTTTTTATTACAAAATGGTTTCCCATTAACATGAAAGTTTATTTTTTTCTCAACACAAAATAGTGGATTTTCTTAGTACTAGATCTAAAAGGTATTAATCACAATATTTTTACCATTTAGCAAGTTTTCAGGTTCAAAATGTCTCAATATGATCTATACCAAACCTAATCCAAAATTCAGGAAAAGAATTACTGCAAATAAACAATAAATATTACTAGATGCATTTTTTTTTTCATACCCCTACCTTGCCAATGTTTCCTCCATATCCGAACTCTATCTCCCCAAAGGCGTTGGTCATCTTCTGCCTGGAATGCCTCTCGTAATCCCACTTCATGTCAGCGCTGACTGGTTTGTTTGCAATGTCAATGTGCTGACTCTGCTTGTAGTCGCACTGGCATCTCTTAACTTTCTCCTTGTCACTAAAAAATGAGAATATGCGAGGCGTGTCGTGGGAAAATCAAGCTTAATGCATTTGCATAAAGTGTCATCCCAGATTAGCCTGTGCAGTCAACACTTTACGCAAATGCATTAAGCCCGGGTTTCCCACGACATTCCTCATATAAATTAACATGGTCAACATGCCCAGCATCTTTATGCTCAGCTGGTATCAAAATGGTTATTCCTTTTTTGTTATTTGGAACATGTTGATAACTATAGCCCAGTACTATGATCTTGCCCCAATATAAATTATGGTTTAATTCCTACTTCACATTTTTTTTTTACATTTACACTTTCTATACTTATATTACACCTACATGACAAAGTTTGCTAACGATATAAAAATATATTATTAGTGGGTTAGTGATACCTTCAAAAGGACCACTTTTAAAGGTTAGTGTTTACCATTTTAAACATATATCATACATGCCATACGCGTCCCGGTCTCGCCGGGATTGTCCCGCTTTCGCGAGGTTTGTCCCTGCGTCCCGCTCAGATGCATTTTGTTAATGTGCAATAAAAGTTGCATTGAGCCAATAATCAATAATTTACTTCTTATCGTTAAATCCTTAATTGGTCCCTATGACAACAATGCCCGCTGGCCGCGTATCGACGAGGATCAGTTATGATTACCCGAACAGTGGTTTATTTATCCTTTGTCACGCTTTTGCGGGACGGTGATCAGATAATCCGTGGTCGCTAATTGCTGTTAGTTGTCACGTGGAGGGTGTATACAGTAACTGTATGCCCTAAATCAATACTGACCTATCTGAATGACTATTACGTATCGATTCGGCTGTTTTGTTTTTCATTGTTAAAGAGGAAATGTCAACTGCATAATTATTATGTTCGCCATACAGATACCTAATTTTGATGTTATGCGCTACGAAACTTTTATTCAAAAGTAAAGATCTCACAGTTCTCTGCGCTTCAAAGTTTTATATGGCTATTAATGCGGATGATGTGACGTTGTACAGGTCAGCATAATTTTTGCGCGCTTTTCTTGCAGAACACAAAGTGCAAAATGTATAATGTGCATTTTAACATTTGACGCACATTGGCATGACGTGCACGTGGAAATTTTCCCGTTTTTTTTGCAAGAACAAAGCATATATAATATATATCAAGATATGTTTTTATATCAAGATGTTTATACTTCATTAATTATCCAATCAGTACTACCAGTTCAACAGTGGTAACGATTAAAAACAGCACTAAACAAATGCTCGTAAGAACATTATTTATCGAATAAAAAGGCCCCGTAACTAGATTGAGTGTAACCTTATGATTCGAGAACAACAAGAAAAGTGGGTTTGAATGTGACGTCATTGTGCAAATCGGATGCGCATTGGATATAAACTCTGGAAAGAATTATTACTTTCAGTTTCGCAAAAACAATGACTCTTTTGCTTTTAAAAGGCTTTGGTATACCGTATAAACGGTGACGTTTTGTTTATTTTCTTTTGTTTAAATGTTTTTAAAAAATGAAAACGTGTTAGCCTTAATTAGGGCATACATGTATTATGTACATGAATGATATGACAATTTTAATACGAACATTGCGATCCATGGACCATGCGACAAAATAACAATATTAAGATGTCCCGCTGAAGTGTCAAATGTCCGCCGATTTTTTGTCAATGCCCCGTTTTGGTCTGAAAAAATTATGGCTTGTATGCATATATGTTCTCTTGAAAACAGACAACAATTATTAATTGTTAGCATTATGCACCTATCAATATTGCCCCCAAGAGGGGTTGGCAGGCTGACCCAGAGGAATTGGACTTTTTTTTTGGGGGGGGGGTCTAATTCCCCACCCTTGAGCCAAGCATTTTTGTCAAAATCCCCTGGGGGGGGGGGGGTCCTTATTATACAGGGATATTTAATCCTTTAAAAGTCAATTTCTGGGGCCCAGAATCATTCAGCGTGTCAAATTCCCACCTGTCAGTAATTGCTTTCATGCTAAAGTCCCTGGGGGGAAATATTGATAGATGCGTTGCCTCAACAATGGTCTACACAAAGATATTTTTAGCTTACAACATCACAAATGGCTACATAATACATAACCTCATTTTCCATCTCTTGCTTCATCATTGATTGCATTGCCTTTATTTTATGCCTATTTTACAAAATTATCATTCAACATTACTGTTTTGTTTTGAAAGAAATCAACTTTGAACAAGAGAGCCAAAAGGCCCTAAGGTGCTCACCTGAGTATGATGATCTGAGTCTTGCAGTTTTAGGAGGATTTTTAAAGTCATTTTGCTATTCAAGTCTATATAAACAATGTGACCCCCAAGGCGTGGCCACTTTTCACCCAAGGGGCATAATTTGAACAATCTTTGTAGAGAACATCTATACAATATTACATACCAAATACGAATCCTCTGGGCCTTGTGGTTACAGAGGAGGATTTTTTAAACGTCCACTTGCTATATAAGTCTACAGAAACCATGCGACCCCAGGGCGTGGCTTCTTTTTACCCCAGGGACATAATTTGAACACTCTTTGTTGACCACTATACAATGTTACATATCAAATACGAAACCTCTGGGCCTTGCGGTTTCAGAGGAGAAAATTTTTTAAGTCATTTTGCTATTTAAGTGTATATCAACCATGTGACCCCCGGGCCAGGGCTCGACATTAACGGTAGTCCGACTGTCCGGGACAACCAAATTGTTGGTCCGGACAAGTTAAAAAAGAATCTGCTAGTCCGACGGGACAAGTGTTCTTTATCTCTAATTACAAAGTAACAAAATTGGTTAAAAAATCCAGTAGTTTCGCTGAATTGCCTTCGAAAAGTTATTGTTTACATTCTAACGATAAAGCGCAAGGTATTCCGATACTTACATGTAATACTGCACTGTACTGTTGACAAGGGAAATAAATCTTACATTTTTTCATTCGCCGCACTGACACGGTTACTCTCCTTATATAATATTTTAAGTTATCATTCTCACTTGCGGTTTATTTACGTTAGTTACACATTCAAGTACCATGTCGTCTGCTTAAAATGTAAGGGTTATTTTCCTTTGGTTTCTCTGTCAAAATCAGCAGAAACACCCAAAAAATCCCCTAAAGATCGAAAAGAAACAAAATGATATTATGAAAAAAATAGAAAACGGGAGTTTGTATACAATTTACCATATGCATCATTAGTTTGTGTTAATTATAGTGAATGATTCTGGGGACAGTCGCAGGTGACACCCCTTCTAGTCAGTTTTTGTGTCTATAAATGTTTGTTTAAAAAATATCTTTTTAAAAACTAAATTGTTGTTGTGAAATATTGTATAATTACATTTGAAGGTCAGGACAGGTAACTGACCGGACAAGTGGTTTCAAAAGTTAACTTTGAGCCCTAGGGGGTGGTTGGGGGCCACTTTTTACCCAAGGGGCATTATTTGAACAATCTTTGTAGAGGACCACTATACAATGTTACATATCAAATACGAAACCTCTGGGCCTTGCGGTTTCAGAGGAGAAGATTTTTAAAGTCATATTGCTATTTAAGTGTATATCAAACATGTGACCCCCGGGGCATTGCCATGTTTTACCCCAGGGGCATAATTTAAAGAAACTTTGTAGAGGACCTCTAGAGGATGTCACATATCAAATATAAAAGCCCCGAGCCTTGCGGTTTCAGAGGACAAGATTTTTAAAGTTTTAACTTTTTAAATCTATTTTTAGCTCTGGTGACCTACATATGCGATGGACCAAAATGATTTGAACAATTTTGAAAGAGGATCACACAAGGATCATTCCTGTTAAGTTTTGTGAAAATCTGCCAAGCGGTTAAGGAGAATATGTTGTTTGAATGAAAAGTTGATGACAAACTCACAAACGCACGACGGACAAGGTGCGATCACAAAAGCTCACCATGAGCACTTTGTGCTCAGGTGAGCTAAAAATTGATCTCAAGTAGATTTTTGTATAATTTACAAACATCAATGAATATTTAAACTGAATATGTTTAAAAATACATATTAAGCATTTTAAATTGAATATTTGTATCATTATATCAATTTCCTAATAATGACATATTCAGTTTTTCTGTATTCAGGAAGCAAGGCCTATGATAATAAGCCTTTTATCTTGAAAAAAAATCTACATCCTTTTCATTATTAAATTCAAAGTGCACTTCCTTTCAACAACAGTGAACAATTAAAGATATATTGACAATGCGAATGATTAAAGATATATTGATACTGTGAACAATTAAAGATATGTGTTTTGTTTTCCTGTCTGGTAAACACAGGAAATGAAATAAAATCTATAACAAAAAATCTTATAATTGTCAATTTGGTCAAACTAACCTTATAACTTATCAATTAAAATAGGCATTTAAGTAATCATCAAAGTAACCATCACTCTTGCTCAGCATAGTAACCATCACACTTACTCATCACATCAACCCTCACATCTTTTCCTCATAGCAACCATCACACTTACTAATCACAGCAACCATCACACTTACTAATCACAGCAGCCATCACAGTTACCAATCACAGCAACCACCACACATACTCATCACAGAAACCATCACACTGACCATAGCAACCATCACACTTACTCATCACAGCAACCATCACACTTACTCATCACGGTAACAATCACACTTACTCATCACAGCAACCATCACACAGACCACAGAAACCATCATACTTACTTATCACAGCAATCATCACACATACCACAGCAACCATCACTCTTACTCATCACAGCAACCATCACACTTACTCATCACATCAACCATCACACTAACTCATCACAGCAACCATCACATTTTCTCATCACAGCAACCATCACACTTACTCATAACAGCAACCATCACACTTACTCATCACAGCAAACCATCACACTCACCACAGCAACCATCACACTTACTTATCACAGCAAACCATCACACTCACCACAGCAACCATCACACTCATCACAGCAACCATCACACAGACTACAGCAACCATCACACTTACTCATCACAGCAACCCTCACACGGACCACCGCAACCATCACACTTACCCATCACAGCAACCATCACACTTACTCATCAAATCAACCATCACACTGACCACAACAACCGTCACACTAACCCATCACAGCAACCATCACACTTACCCATCACAGCAACCATCACACTTACTAATCACAGCAACCATCACACTTACCATCAAAGCAACCATCACACTTACCTTTCACAGCAAACATCACACTTAATAATCCCAGCAACCATCACACTTACTAATCACAGCAACCATCACACTTACTAATCACAGCAACCATCACACTTACACATCACAGAAACCATCACACTGACCACAGCAACCACAACACTTACTCCTCACAGCAAACATCACACTTACTAATCACAGCAACCATCACAATGACCACAGCCACTATCACACTGACCAAAGCAACCATCACAATTACTAATCACAACAATCATCACACAGACCACAGCAACTATCACACTAACTCATCACAGCAACCATCACACTGACCACAGCAACCACAACACTTACTCATCACAGAAACCATCACACTGACCACAGCAACCACAACACTTACTCATCACAGCAACCATCACACTGACCACAGCAACCATCACACTAACCACAGCAACCATCACACTTACTCATCACAGCAACCATCACACTTACTCATCACAGCAACCATCACACTTACTCATCACATCAACCATCACACATACTCCTCACAGCAACCATCACACTTACTCATTGCAGCAACCATCACACAGACCACAGCAACCATCACACTTACTCATTGCAGCAATCATCACACTTACTCATCACAGCAACCATCACATAGACCACAGTAACCATCACACTTAGTCAATCACAGCATCCATCACGCTGACCACAGCAACTATCACACTTACTTGTCTCAGCAACCATCACACTTATTCATCACAGCATCCATTACACTTACTCACCACAGCAACATTCACACCTACTCACGACAGCAACCATCACACTTTTTAATCATAGCAATAATATAAATTCATCACACTTACTCAGATGGACCAGGTATGAAATGTGAACACTCCCGCATCTTGATGTGTGTTCGAATCCATTTTGTCTCCTCGTCAAATTCCTGAAATTATAATAGAAAAGGTTAACAATACACTAACTTGTATGCACAGCATGCACTCAATATTGCTAGTTTTATCCCTTTACATTTATAAAAAATCTACTCCTGAAAAATCACAGTAACAAACCAAAACAAGAGCTGTTTATAATCAAGGACCATAACTCCACAGTTACTGGGACGATTTGGATGATTATCAAACTTAACCGAGATAATACGCCCACAAACATTTTCACCAAGTTTGGTGAAGATGGGCTATGAACGGTTGGACTTGGAGAACATAAACGGCTAAAAAGGCCATTTTATATTATTCAAGGGCCATAACTCCACAATTCATGGAGCAATTTGGTTGATTATTAAACTAGGCAAAGATATTATGCCCACATATGTGTTCATTAAGTTTGGTAAAGATTGGATGAATATTGCTGGACTGCTAAAATGGCCAATTTCTGATATTCAAAAGCAATAACTTCACAATTTGTGGGGGGATTTGGATGATTATCATACTTGACCTAGATATTTTTATTACAAAAATGTTCATGAAGTTTGGTGAAGATTGGATGAAAACTGTTGGACTTAGAGAGCGGAAATAGCTAAAAGTGCTAATTTCAGATAATTCAAGGGCCATAACTCCACAATTCCTGGTGCGACTTGGCTGATTATCTCAAAAATATAAATTGAATGTCGACGCAACATGCACAGCTTCTAAAATAAAGTAAAATGTTATCTGTATACAACACTTATATAACAAAATATTTATGACAAACCAACTGAAAGGTCTTCATTTCTGCTAAGACGTTACAAAACTTGTCCTGCACCGAAAGACTTCTCTCATAGCTTGAATCCTGTGAGTTATTATTTTTCTGATTCTGAAATTTCACATGCTTAGCATCATGTTTTCGTTTTGCAACACCCAATGCTTTTTTCTCAAACCCATCGACAAACGATTCTATTTCTGCTTTTACAGAACTGTCTTCCAGATGCTCTGAATCAGAATTTTGCTTAGTTTTGCTTTTATCATCATATATTGGATTACGCATCACTGATGTATGTTTCAATGGCAACAGAACTTCTTCTCCTGGCTGATCCTGGTCTTTTAACTCGTTTACATCTTCATCAATAACTGTCATGTCAACACTCTCAGCATTCCGTGGAAATGGAGATTTAATGGCCATAGTGGGGTAAAGAACATCTTGTGCAAGCTGGAGATCACAAATGATGCTCGTTGTTTCTTTAGATTGAACATTAATCCATTCTTCACAAACTTGTATATGATCTTTAAGATTTTGGTATATTTCCTCTAGGTTATCCTTTTTACTAAGTTCAGCCGTTTCAATAGAAAACCGTTCATGACTGACACTGTCAGCCAACCCCAGTAATGGAGAGCTATCAACTGCATCATATAAACCATTCAATGCATTGTGTTCTACAAACACTTCATCTGGTCCACATTTCCTGTCATTGAAATCATTGTCTGTAAGCTGCCCGTCCAGTGGCATCGCATCCACCGTGAAGCGCAAGGGCCGTCGATAGGTGCTGGCGCAGTGTGGTTCAAACATCAACTGTTTTGTGTATAAGAAGTCCGAGAGCAAACCATAGTCATCTGCCTCGTCTTCATACTCGTCTTCTTCGTTAACCTCTGGCACATTATTTCTATCTTCTGCATTATAGTTTTCAGTGTTTCTACCAGTGGAAATACATATATTAATGTTGAACTTATCTTTAACATTTTCATCGTCTGCCACACATTGTTTGCATTTACCCACATTACATTTTCTGGTATCCTCTGGTGTATTACATGTATTTTGCTTTTCTTGACCACCATAATTTTCTTTAGCCAAAGAAGATCTGTTTTGTGTTTCTTCACATAAATCTGTCGCCTCCATTTTAAAGATTAATTAATGCTCTGATGAACAGAATGTTTCTATCTCCTTGTCAAACAATAAACATGTTCGATTCACTTCATTGACTTTTTTTGTTTCAGAATATCCATAGTATTATCATTTGTCTTGCTTTTCAAGACATTCAACATTAAACACTGAGGAAGTGTAATAGACCATGTATTCTCATTGTAAAACAGTGCAACTGTTTCACATCAATTCAAGTCTGTATCCCTAGGCAAAATTCATACAATTAGTTAGTTACAAAAGTTACATTTTCTGGTATCCTCTGGTGTATTACATGTATTTTGCTTTTCTTGGCCACCATAATTTTCTTTAGCCAAAGAAGATCTGTTTTGTGTTTCTTCACATAAATCTGTCGCCTCCATTTTAAAGATTAATTAATGCTCTGATGAACAGAATGTTTCTATCTCCTTGTCAAACAATAAACATGTTCGATTCACTTCATTGACTTTTTTTGTTTCAGAATATCCATAGTATTATCATTTGTCTTGCTTTTCAAGACATTCAACATTAAACACTGAGGAAGTGTAATAGACCATGTATTCTCATTGTAAAACAGTGCAACTGTTTCACATCAATTCAAGTCTGTATCCCTTGGCAAAATTCATACAATTAGTTAGTTACAAAAGTTATTCTTATAATCTTAATGTGACACGTTTCTAAACGCCACAACAATGATCATCCATCACGTAAATACTAGGAAATCTGATAGCATTTGCTAGTTGCAAGTATTACACACTTGAGAGGCCAGCCTACATTAAGTGGTTTTTACTAACCACTTTGTGCACTCGACAATGTCTCACATCACTACATAGTTAAAAATACTGGGGGCAGAGACGGCCTAGTAAACTGCATAAAATCATTCATAATTATTAAGATAAACAACTGAGGCGCGTCGTGGGAAAACCGAACTTAATGCATGTGCGTAAAGTGTCATCCCGGATTAGCCTGTGCAGTCAGCACAGGCTAATCCAGGACGGCACTTTCCGCCTACAGTGGATTTATGTTTAGAAGAGACTACCTTAAAACAGAAAATACCATAAAAGCGGAAAGTGCCGTCCTGGATAAGCCTGTCCAGGACGACACTTTACGCACATGCATTAAGACCGGTTTTCCCACGATGCGCCTCAAATAATTTGTGGAAAGAAAGCAATTATTTTTCTAGTGGCCTTAAAGATTTTGTCTGTACCAAGGATTTTGTATGTATTCCATGTATTTAATTTTCTGACATATTAAAATACGTTTTCAAAAGAAACTGACTTAGCCACAGTGTTATGAACCACATACTAATAAAATATTAGGCCATACCAATTGGATTCTATGTTAAGCGTCCTCGAGCTGGTAGGTTTTTGAATGTCTGAACGAAAAAAACAAACTTTTAGGTGTTTTTACCAATATTTGTAAAAATAGTGGGCAACTAGTCAATTTACACAGTTAATATACTGTGTTATTAGTAAGTTCCCAATATGAAAATGATATATAACAGTTTTGCAGGTAAACATTTGCTTTAGCTTGTAGCACTGCCATCAATAAGTTGTGAAAGAAATTATTTTTTTTATCGACTCATTGTTTGTTTTTTTCCTGCCTGGTTGGTAGGTTTCAACAAATTATGGGGACGCTAAACACAGAATAAAATGTGTATGGCCTTAATTCAAAAAACATGAAAATGAAAGTCAATAAGAGAAAATAGTTATGCTTTTTTATATAATTCAGAAGCGTTTGCTTAAATAGCCAGAAGCACAGAAAATAGTTATGATACATTAAAGCATTCATAAGCTCATGCCTAAATAAACAGAAACAAAGAAATATCATTTGAATGAACAAAGCTGATCATGTAAGCAGGGGTGCAGCTGAAAAAGGCGGCAGGTAAAATTCAAAACTGAAAAGTACACAAGGTTTGTTTGTTTGTTTTGTTTGTTTGGAGTTTTTTATGTATTAAACAGTATTTCAGTCATAAAACGGCGGTCAGTTAACCTTGTCTCACTTTTCCTAGGCAAGCTTTGCTGATGTAAGTGGTTTACTAGTACTAAGTGCACATTCTTATACCAGTTACTGACAACTGCCCTACTTGAATCAGAGGTGAGAATGGCAATAGAAATTATTTCATTAATTTTAATAGCATGTTCATTTAAATAAAACAATGATTAAAAGTGGAAATACAAAATTTGAAAATGCCATCCAGTTCATTATGCTAAGTCATTTTGATAACTTAACATTTATATATGTTTCTAAAGTAGTTTCTGAAATTATATATGCACATGTATTACAATTTTACAGCTATATTTTTACACATGTTCATGTATATATTTTTGTTTGACCTGTCGTTGGTTTAAAAGCGAGCTTATGTTATATTGTTATTTGCCTTGCCGATTTTAAATAAATCTTATCTTATCTTGACCATTCCCCACACAAGTTATGTGGCCAGGCTGGGGCTAGAACTCACTAACCTCGGATTGAGAGTCCAGCGTTCTACCAACTTAGCTAGCCGGGCCCAAAAATAATACAGTCAAACAGTTAAGGCCATAGATTTTTTGTTATTTGTTAATTTTTAGTTTCTTGTATCCGCTGACCAGATATGTGTGAAAATACAGAAAATAACAGCCTTGTCTGGCTAGCTCAGTTGGTAGAGCGCTGGACTGTCAATCCGGGGATCGTGAGTTTAAACCCCAGCCCGGCCACATAACTTGTGTGGGGATTGGTCATGAAATTATTTATACGGCCATGCTCCCCCTACCTCTGATTCAAGTAGGGCAGTTGTCAGTTACTGGCATAGGTATGTGCACTTAGTACTGGTAAACCGCTTAGATCGGCTAAGCTTGCCCAGGAAAAGTGTGAGTAGGTTAACTGACCGCCGTGATATGACTGAAATACTGTTAAAAACGGCAAAAAATTGTCTACAAATTTGAACATTTGGCTTAAGAAATTATCATTTGGCTACACATTTTTCTTTACAAAAGCTACTGAAATACATATAGTTAGTAAGATTTCAACTTAGTGTGATAAACTTGGCTAACGAAAAATTTTATCCAGGGGGAGCTCTGCAGCAAAGTCTGTAAATAAAGATAAAACTTTATCAGCTTATATAGTGTTCCTTTTAAACATGTCTATAGTGCAGAATTGACTTAATGTCTTGTATTATGAAATCTTACAGTCTGTTAAAACAAGGACTGGACCAATAATGACCAACAGTTAGGTCATAACACTGTCCTCTAAAAATATGGTATGTCCTTAGAGTAACTTTTGATTTAATAACCCTGAGCTCATGAATTTAATCGAAAGCATTATCATTAGTGACATTGCACTCTCTGTTTAACATTGGGGTCTTTGCATAAGGCATTTGTCTAAAATTTGACAAATTTTTCCAGAATTCTTTAGCTCTAGTAAGGATTTGGGAGATATCATGTTATCTTCAAATTGATAACCATACTGAAAATTACTCTTATATTCAATTAATTGATTCTGAGGTGTCACATTTTGATTAAATATTTGCTGAACATGATGTTTTTGGACATGAGTCATTCAAAGAAATATTGTTTGAAGCAAATGCAATACTTTTCCCATGGTATTGTATAAGGATTTAATGCGGCGGTCACATATTCCCGATTTTGGCTCCCGACATCGTCCCTATCGTATACCGACAATACAAATTCAGCTGTGTCACCTGCATGTTGCGGGACAAACCTAACTGTCAGGAGTGTTTGGCCAACATTGCCGAACATGTCCCAATATTCCCGATTCACCTGGCAGTGTTTTGAAAGCGTTCGGACAGAGTCCTAACAATGCTACGAATCGTATCAGGATCGAATTGAGAACGGGATAAAAACGGCTGGAAACAGATGAATCCGGACGCTGCTGGAACGATGTCAGGAGGATCAGGAATAATCGGGACACATCAGACCCGAATCACAGGATCTTGTCCCGACTTTAGCCATATTTGATTGTTGGGATGCTATCGAATCAAGGACAGCAGTAAAAACCAGGAATGTGCGACTGTGGCTTAAAGGGTGTCAGAAATATTGGATAAGAATGGACTGCTTTCAAGATTCACAGTTCTGAAAGCAATTAGTTGCATATTTCAGATCAGATTCAGATTAAAGTATAGTTTAGAGGAACCTTCATTTTTTTTTAGCTCTTTCTGGTTCTTGTCACTTATTTCATTTATTCAGACTTGTTCATTGTTATGCAGACAGTATCTAAGATTTAGAAATTCTTAAAATACCAGACAATTACAGGTACATATGGCTCCATGCCTACGAAGATTCTTAAGCTCAATCTTAGTCTAAATCTTAAACATTCAACCCATGAAAGTCAAAGCTCAGTTGCAGCAAGCATTCTCATTGGTCAATATTTAAAGTTGAGATTAAGTTTAAAATCTATAATTTTTGTAGTTGTGGGACCTGTGATAGTCTATACACTATTTGCCAAATACATGTACACAAAATATTAGTTTCATTTGGTTCTTCAGAAAACCAATAACAAATATGCTGTACCATTATCTGCTGTCTAGAATATGGGACTTTAATTGCAATGGTAATAAAAATATGGATTTCTAATTGCTTAATAAACAGACATCACTTTACAAAATAAATGTGAACCCACAATACGCCTGAGGCATGAGGCCATTAGTGATCACAAAATCAAATGTACTGTCAATACAAGACATTGATTTCATTTCAAATCTTAAATAAAATCAGACCAATACAATAAAATAGTAAAGATCTAATGTCCTCATGTAAAATGGTATAATCTGGTATAATACATACATGTGCAAGAATTGTGTTTGATAGCGAACATTCTGAGAAAAAACTCTGGGCCCTTCACAAAGCTCCTTAGGGAAAACTGAAGTAAATGTCTTAAATCCATATAATTCCTTAAGTCTCTGACTGTTGCATGCATAGGTCTTTTAAATTATTTTGTTTTAAACTAGTAAATATTGCTTAGACGTTTAGCATTTTATTATTTTCTAAACATAAATCATTGGATTTACACATAGAAAATTACTTTGATCTGAAATTTTCACTTAAGTTACTTTTTAATTTTCACTTTGTAAATACCAGCCCAGGTTCCATTTACAATACTGCTTGATTTATCATGCCCATGTAGAAAGTATAAAACAACTTATATGCAGTTTGTATTTTTGGTTGGCTCTTTGGGAAGGGTAACATTGAAACGGTGCTGCATTTCATATCTGGTTCACGTCTCAACCAGCAATTTGTGTTCTAGTTTCAGAATGTGCATTAATCTACCAAAGGGATTGGACAAACAAAATCCTCAAAATTGGGAATGTTACGTTATTTACTTAAATACAGTTATTAAAATAAAAAAAATCGAAGTAAACAATACAATACTGTTAACAAACTGATTTGACCACTTTTTAACTAAACGAACATTAAAAGGCTTATATTTTGGATTATTTTGGATTTGGAATAGGTCCTTTTTGATCCAGACTATGATCCAGATCACCACCAACATCTTACCATATGAGGCGTGTCGTGGGAAAACCGATTTTAATGCACGTGTGTAAAGTGTCATTCCGGATTAGCCTGTCCAGTCAGCACAGGCTAATCCAGGATGGCACTTTCCGCCTACAGTGGATTTATGTTTAGAAGAGACTTCCTTGAAACAGAAAATACCATAAAAGCGTAAAGTGCCATCCTGGACATGCACATGCATTAAGACCGGTTTTCCCACAATGCACCTCATATGTTTCGTGGCCCACTTCCAACCTTCCCAGAAAATTCCATGCAAATCTCTTTGTAAACTTTTGCGAAAATTTAAGAACAGACCAACAAACTGACAAACCAATGCCTGCAAAACATAACCTCATTAGCTCAGGTAATAACCATACCAGTTTGGCCTTTACATTTTTGCAACAAACATTGACAGTAAAAAACATCAATATGTTAACAAAGATAAACTATGGTAAACAAGTAATTACAAAGAAGGAACAATAAAAATCAATGCAAACAATCAACAGCATTGGCACACTCACTTCACATTTTTTCAACAAATACATACAGTAAGGCTACGTTTCCATGAGTCCGTATCCGAGTTTGTATCTGCATACGTATACACAACATTTCAATTTGGATGATGCATGTTTACACGCATCCATATCTGTGTATTTATTATTGTCTTTCTTTATGATTCTGGCTTTCAAAATGTCAAGATTAGACCAGCATACTCATTTTTAATGATGGTTACTGCAACGATTCAAGCAAATTCTCTACCATTTATGAGAATTTAACCAATTCCAACTAATTCCCAACATTTGACAGCATTTATTCAAATTCAACAAATTCCCTTCAATTAGTTAGCATTTAACAGAGTCTAACAAATTCCTTTAATTTTGGAATATGAGGCGCGTCATGGGAAAACCGGACATAATGCATGTGCGTAAAGTGTCGTCCGGGATTAGCCTGTGCAGTCCGCACAGGCTAATCCAGGACGGCACTTTCCGCTTGTATGGTATTTTCTGTTTCAAGGAAGTCTCTTCTAAACATAAATCCACTGTAGGCGGAAAGTGTCGTACTGGATTAGCCTGTGCGGACTGCACAGGCTTATCCGGGACGACACTTTACGCACATGCATTAAGACTGGTTTTCCCACGACGCGCCACATATATAAACTCAATTAAACGCGTCCTAAAAATGTTCAGTGTATTAAAGGAGTGTATAGACAGTAGGTCAACAATAATATTTGGAAAAATAAAAATCATTTACAGAGAATTAGTATTGAAGCATTGTTAAATATGATGCTCTTGTGTCTATAATCGATTGACAAATTGACAAACTGATAACAATTGACAAATATTTGTAATACATTAACAGTTGTCACCAGTGAAACTTTCACGGGCGCAGGAAAATTAGTAGTGGAAGTACGATCGATATGAATGAATTGTACATAAACTACATTTACACGCATGCGCAACATTAATAAAATTGTAGCATATGAAAGTTTTCATTGAAGAGTGTGATTTTGTAAACGTGCGTTCGAATCCAGCTGGAACTGCATATAACAAATTCTTTTTGGCTTTGTATATATTTTTTTCATAATAATTGCATCAATATATTATGGCTACACGAAAAATATATTTGAGAAAAAAGGTATTGTTTTATATGTGTCTACATATACTATGATAAACGTAAATGTAAATGGAAAGAAGAAAAAATAAATGCGAAAGATCAACAACAACATTGGGGTCTACGTACCATGGGCTGGGCTCCGACATTCTGTACGCTGACTGCCTCATCGTGGTAGTTAATGCTCTCCAAACTTTCCGCCCTCTTCATCAGACCCTTTGGCAGCCGCGATGAGGGCCCCACCTGGGCCATGGTTTCCACGGTAACCGAACAATTAAATCACCATCACACACAGCGCTGAATTCTGTCTCCAACCATGGCTCGTTTAACACCTAGATGAAAAAAGACAACGATTTCGATCAAAGCTATGATAAGCAATCTTCCTCCCCTCATAAAAACACTCTCTGTTTTATTGCAACATTAAACGAGGACGTAGTTAATGACATAAACAAGACGACATAATTAGCAGCCAGTTTGTTGATTTTTTTCTGATCAATAACCAATTTCATTTCGCACTTCACTGTCCTCCATTGATCTCATAAACGATTAACAAACTTTTTATCCAGAATAGGAACACTTTATTACTATTGATGTTGCTCTTCAGATGCGAACGAAAATTGTTAGCCAGGCATAAGCAGAGAAACAAAAAATTATTTGATAAAGCTGTTCTGCACAATATAATAACTTAAATTGGTTCAAAATATCTCAATATTAAACTGGCAGTACCGTATAATATTAATGAGCTAAATATCCAAAGCTGACCAAGCATTTTTAACATTTACTACGTAATACTAACATTTTAAGCTGCCAACCGAAAGATTAAATATAATCTGAATTATTGCTCTTTTACCAATCAACTATCTTTATCTTTAAATTACCCGTTTACTAACAAATCATGGCACAACAATAACATGGAACATTAGGAAGCTAAACAAATTCGATATAAATGATTGTTCAAGTCACTTGACCGGTACTTACAAATTATTTATTGTTTTGCAAATCAATTAAACAAAACACAACAGAACCTCTAGGGCAATATTTTGAAGCAGTAAACAGTAACAAGCCTTGTAATTCTTTTTGAGATGAAAATCGCATATTGTGTTGGCTTTATACTGTTAACAGTATTAAAGTGGTTGATAATTGATCAAGTTGATCAAACAAACCCATACATTTAGTTTGGTTTTAAATCCAGGGGTCGTATTCCTGAAACATCTTAAGTGAAATCTTATCCTTACCCTTAAAATCGTCATTTTTATTAAGCATCTTATTCCATTTATACATGAAATAATGCTAAATGTTCACCTATCATCAACTTATTATTAACTACTATTTACTTCAATATGTAATTGGATTCGTTAATGTATATGTTGTTTTAAAAATATATCCTTACAACGATTGGAACTTAAGTAAAAATATTTTAAGATAAACTTAAGATGTTTCTGGAATATGGCCCAGAACTGAATCAAGGCATACATCCTTAAGCAGCACTGTTACATCAAAATAAAAGCTTACAAACTAACACAACTGTTTTAATAACCCTCAATCCAAACATACAATCTCACACATTCAATGTTTTTTTAATATATACCGTACCGATTTTATAAATGGCACCAAACCATAATCTCTAATGGCAAATACCCATGATAAATCACTGTTAGCATTAGACCAAAATGTCAATGGCTACTAAAGTCAGCGCAACGTACAGATAAGGATTTTGCCAGAATTGATTATTACCACATCGTTTTTAGTATAATTGAGTACTGAGTGATTTAATTGAGTACTTGAAATGATTTCACATCATTAACATTTTCTGAGTATTGGAAATACCCAAACTGAGTAAAATTGTAATACACAAATTCCATCAATAAACGTGTTTACTTGTTTTATTTCCAACAACAATCCTTTTATCCCTAAACAATATTTGTTTATCCCCCAATTCTGTGACAACAACAACAGGGAATATATACTAAAGTATTGTTAAATACGATCTTGTTGATAAAAAAATTGGAAAACGTATATTATTTTATAATATAACCAGTGGTAATTGATGAATCTTACGAGAGCAAAAAAAAAGTAGTACTAGTAAAATTGATTTGAATGAAATGCACAATTAACCATAATGCAAGTGCATGATATTCATAATTATTATACCTCACTTTTTTCTACAATGAATAATTTCCATCACCTGCGAAAGAGATATTTTGACTGTCAAAAACATTTCAACCTTTTTGACACATGACCCAGCGAAGGTAACTGTCAGGTCATGTGACCGCGCTGACATTTTGAATGTCATATTAGGGCAAGTAACTGTGTCAGTTTTTTAACCACATCATGAAAAGATTGCCTCCCTTGTCATGACATAATATAGGCGTGACATCACTATTCAATGTGTGAACAAGCGATGATCTTCAAAGTTAACTGTCAAAAAAATAGTTTGCAAGTATTTCTAAAGGTGAAAGATTTATACATTCTTCAATCTTGATGGGCAGACTTAACTGTTTTTACCTTTTTTTACTCAATTTTGTTTGGTATAATAAAATAAATATCAAATGGCAGCGTGTGTGACATTAATATTGTCAACACTCGAAACATTCACCTCGGGTGACATTCTGCCCTCGGGTTGACAATATCAATGTCACACACGTTGCCATATGATATTTATATAATGTTGTGTAGTCAGGACTGCACAATTTTGTACGGGTGAGTTTGAATCCTTGGAAATTGTTGTGCAATGTTTGTTTAAACAAAAAAAAATTGCACTAGAAATCCTAGTAGACATATTTAGTATTGTGGCACGTCGTGAGAAAACCGGTCTTAATGCACGTGCGTAAAGTGTCGTCCTGAATAAGCGTGTGCAGTCCGCAAATTAGTTTGTAACAGTATTTCGTATTTTAATTGCTGTCTGAAATTTCATTTCCAAAAAAAACCTATGCACTTATTGAAAAGGAATTATAGTTAAATACGCTGACCAAAGTATTCCTTCAGTGGGTTTTTAATTGCAAACCATCACAAATACTCCAATCACAAACACTTTGCTGATATATTAATTACTTAAATATTCCAAGGTATTTTTTAAATAGTTACAAATCATGTGGACATAATCTCTAACATTCAAATTTCCAAAGCCCAAAGATCTTTACATGTAGTTGTCCTATCAGAGATTTGGAACGAAAACCTGATCAATGCGATAGATAAATATACTGGTATCAAGGAAGATTTCTATTATCAGACAGCACACAAAATTCCAACATTACTTTTAAATACACAGAAAATCAATGCAGATGACATAATATCAATACCTGTTAGAATTCATAATCATCAAAATAAGACAACATTCAAAGGGACAAAGATTTTCATCTGTTTGAAAAATGTCATTAAATGACTTACTGCAAAAACCTAAAGCAGTTGGACTAACCAAAAGTCCAAACAAATAATTAGAGATTTGCCTTTGCTGGGACTCAACGCTATGTAAGGGCCCTGTCACACTGCAGCGAATAAGCCATTGCAATGCGATGCGAATGAAAAATGACCAAAATATTTTTTTATCACCACTCGTTCGCACTTATTGCTCCCCATTCATTTGGCATTCGCATCAATGCGTTTCTCGTGCGTTCCTGTTCGCCATCATTCGCTGGTACTCAACTCATTCGCTCGCAAAGTTTTGGACTGACCAAAATAATGCGAGCAATTAAATAAACGCTACTCAATCGCTTTCATTTGCTACTCAGTCGTTTGGTATTCGCCGCGTGCACTTCTCAATCGTCTCTTGTACGCTCCACATTCAGTGATACTCCTACCTAGCGTATAGGGAGCGGGTGAGTAACAATGAAGTAGCGAAGAAATAGCTATTGCGTAGCGTTTGAGTTGCGATTGTGTTCCTATTGTGTTCCGACCGAGTAACGCACTTGCCGCTTTAGAGTATAAAAGAACAAGCATCCTCTGGATATCTCCATTGCAAATCCAGCCTTCATGGAGTACACATCTAAAACTATTGTCACCATGGAAGATCCAGCCAGAAGGGACCTCCTGCTTGCTTTAATTATGAATCAGCGCAATCTGCAGATTCTGAATGTCCAACTCACGGTGAGAAGAAGGCAATGGATCCTAAGAAGACCCCAGCTTGGTGTGTTCGATCAACTCATGGTGGAGCTCAGGTGCGAAGATCCCACCTCTTTCCACAACTTCCTCCGCATGACCCCAGCTATGTTTGATAAGCTGCTGCAGAGACTGGCACCGAGGCTGACGAAACAGGACACTTGCTACAGGGACGTCCTGGAACCAGTTTGAAGTTGGCACTTACCCTTCGCCACTTAGCCTCAGGGGCAAGGTATGGTGATATGAAGTTTGTTTGGAGGGTCCCCCACAACACCATCTCCATTGTGGTCCGTGAGGTCTGCCATGCCATTGTATATGAATACCTGGATGAGCTGTTGACGTGTCCCACTACAGAAGAAGGATGGAGAGAACTCGGAGACAAGTAGTACCAGAAATGGAACTTTCCCCTACCGTGGGGCAATTGATGGCAAACACGTAGCGTGTATAGCACCCCCAAAGTCTGGCTCAATCTACCATAACTACAAGGGGTTCATCCTATTTGCAATGGTTGACGCTGACTACCGTTTCATGTGGGCCGATGTCGATGGAGTAGGGTCCTGCTCCGATGCTCAGATCTATAACGCTAGCGAGCTGAGTGAAGGACTCGAAAACGGCGATATAGCTGGCTGGCCACAACCAGAACCCCTCCCCGGCGACACTTATTATCGGGGACGACGCCTTCTCCCTCAGAACATTCCTCATGAAACCATACAGCACCAAAAGGATGAGTCGAGACAAACGTATATTCAACTACCGTTAATATCGAGCAAGAAGGGTGGTTGAAAATGCCTTCGGCGTCCTAACGAACCGTTTCCAGGTCCTCCTCACTACCATGCAGCACCACGCAAAGACAGTAAAGCTCATTGTCAAGGCCTGCATGCTGCTGCACAATCTCATGCGGACAAGGCACCCAGTCCTGCAGAACCACCTAATAGACAGGGATGCCCCCAATAGCAACGTGGTGCCTGGTGCCTGGAGGCAGGACCAGAACTTGGTGGATACCGTGGAAGTGCAGGTACCTAACCGAGCTTCAGGAGAAGGCAAGCTGCAGCGAAACCTCATCAAGCATTGGTGCAACTCCCCTGCAGGATCTGTGCCCTGGCAAGATAGCATGATTGACATGTAGATGATGGAGAACTCTCACGTGGATTGCACACAATACTGTTCATATGCATTATTTTGATTGACTCATTGCACACATATTAGTATTTAGTTATTTTTCTATTGTATGAACATGTGTTCTGTTAAATAAAGTGTGTATTTATTATTTGAATTATTAGTTGTAATAATAACATGTGACTGTCATATTAAATACTAGTAAATATTCTCTCTGTACGAGAGATTTATTTGAATAAATGTTTATTTTCAACAAGCGTGTAGCAGCTGACTTACAACAGAAATCATCTGATACACCCATGTTGGAACTACACTAATTATTAAATAATTATCTTGTGCATTAGAAAATAAGTTAAACATATGTTTATTTTCAACATGCTTGTATAAGCTGACTTCTGACACTTTTTGCCAGTCAACTGAGACAATCATGTTATAATTAAACATATATTTTATAAGTCTATTGTACAGACATATAAATATTTTAAAAACAAATATGAATAAAATGGATTGGTGACCCATATTGTTGTGTGTGTTACCTGTTTTGTTGGGTGGAGCTGCAGACAGGTAGGAATGTGATTGTTTCCAACCTGTATCCAACTCAACAAAACTGGTAACAGACACACAACAACATGGGCCACCTTTCTATATTATTATGGCTAAGATGCTAAGGGCACAGTGAAAACAATTCATAATTCACAAGTTATGAAAAATCTAATTAAATATAAAACATGATATAAACATTCTACAGCAAGACACTTGGTCTGTAAACAATAAAACAACCTACAATACTGTACTGTTTTGTACACCTGATTCATAATAAACAAAGCAACAAGTTTTGTATCGAAACAAAACAAGATGTACATAAAATAGCATCAAGCTGATGAAAGTAATCTATGCTATGAAGTGTATGAATGTAGGCCCTGGTCATTCTGTACCACAACCTTGGATCATTTGTGGGTGTTAGACAATGGGGAGGTGGATCTGCTCAGGGTTGTAGGTGGCTGAGACCACGATTAGATGTGATATGGGGTCTTCACGTTTGTATCCATGCCTGATATTTCAGAAAAATCAGGGTCATGTCGGAGGACAGCAACAGTGCAGTTAAACTTCCAGTGGAGATGGCGGCAGCAGTGGTGGTTGCAATGGCAGTGGATGTCTGTCGTTGTGCCCGGTACTGTTGCTGATATTGAGGCTGTGGGTGGTACGGTGGCTGTCACGACTACTGGTACTGAGGTTGAGGGTGCCGTGCCGCGTTTTATACGCTGCGATCAGACGCGGTACCCAAAACAAGGCACATACGCAACGCATTCGCAACGCAACGCATATGCTACTATTAGCTCGCATTTGCTCCTTATTCGCTACAACCTTGATCATTATCAAAGTGCCAACGCACTACATTCTCTTCTTATACGGTTTCGTACGCTACTTAAATGCTTCTTATTCGCTATTCAATTGCTTTCAAACGGGATGCATGTTTCAACTCAAATATATTATCTGTATAGCTTTGTTGCAGTTTGTGATGGTACATGTAGAATAGATGCTTCCACAAATGTCAATCATATTCAAATTCATCTGCAATGTTATCCAATCATCGCCCTTCGCTATCACGTGCTTAGCGGTTAAACTATTTCATACAAAAGAGCACATGCATAATGTTTGTGATATTCAAATTAGCACGTTGTAATGTTTGTTATTTTCGGCGAATGGAAATTCATCCTTTAACAACAGCTGGGGAAGAGTTTAAACTATTCATGGCAAATCCTGGGTCAGTCTATTCTTCAGTAAAGATAAACATGATTGTGATTATCAGAAAACTAATATAACTAGAATTGTCACATGAGTGACGAATATACCCCAACAATATGGCCTATGGCTTTTGTGAATGTTTAACAGTGTATTTGGATATATTTAAGTTCAATAGTAGCCATAACTCTGTCAACATTTAGTGGTTTGTAACCAAAGTCAAACTTGTCCTGTATTTTATGATGACACTCCTATGTACCTAAAATAATTTAAATATGTGAAGCCTTTCATGAGATATTGTCCGGAAACCGTGTTTTTAGGGATTTTAAGTCGCAAAGGGGCCATAACTCTGTCAACATTTTTGGTTGTTTGTAACCTAAGTCAAACTCAACCTTTAGGATGTTACACCTGCCAAGAAAAAATATTTAAATCTGTCAAGCCTTTCATGAGTTAACATCTGGAAACAGTGTATTTGGAAAAATTTAAAAGCGGCCATAACTCTGTCAACATTTAGTGGTTTGTAACCAAAGTTTATCTTTATGTGTATATTATGATGTTACACCTATGTACCTAAGATAATTTTAATATACAGTATGAACGCTTTCGTGAGTTTTTGTCCAGAAACCTTGTTTTGAGGGAATTTAAGTCAAAAAGGGGCTATGATTCTGTCAAAATCTAGTGGTTTGTTACCAAAGTCGAACTTGACCTGTATTTTATGATGTGTACCAACAATTTGTTTAATATGTCAAGCCTTTCTTGAGTTATTGTTATTGTCCGGAAACCATGATTACCAACAGACTGACTAACCCGGACAGACCAACACTGTTGTGTCTGTGTCATTAGTAAACAACAGCTGTTTCTAAAACAGGTATGCCTCCTCTAGGTTAAAAGCAATCTTTAAAATATAAAGTTGGGTGAAGATCGGATTAAAACTGTTAGACATAGAGAGCACACACTGCAAAAAAAGGCCAATTCTAGATAAATCAAGGGCCATAACTTTGCAGTTCCTAGGGTGATTATGTTGATCAGTGAACATGACTAGTATATTATGGTCTCAATCATTTTCATCAAGTTTAGTTTAGATCGGATGAAAACTGTTGGACTGGGAGTAGAAACGGCAAAAAAGGCTATTTTGAGAATAATACATGGGCCATAACTCCATATTTACTGGCTGATTATCAAACTTGATGGAGATATTATGCCCACAGAGATTTTTTGTTTGGTGATGATCAGATGAAAACTGTTCGAGAGCGGAGACGGCTAAAAAGGCAAATTTTAGATAATTGAAGGGCGGTAACTCGACAATTTCTGGAGCGAATTGGCTGATTATAAAACTTGATTGAGATATTAAGCCCACGAATATTTTCATGAAGCTTGATGAAGTTCAGATGAAAGTGTTGTTATGTCGTTTTAACATTATTTACGTAAACACAGATCGATTGCCAAAATAGAATGGAGATATATAATGGATCTTTTCTGAACTGATTTGTTTGGAAATACATTGTATAAGTGTGTTTTTGAATATTATATATGCTATATGTACTTTTATTATTAAAACAATTTATTTGAATGGACATTAGAGATGGTCAAATACAAGAATGTACCGAATTTTTCCTTTTTAAACATCAAAATACACATATGCCCAAATGTATGAATATATTAAGTTCCAAATCTCAGATTTTATTCAAACCTGGCTTAGACATGTGTCAATGTACACCAAAACTAAAACAGTCATAAAAAGTATGGGACACCGTGCTTGTTTGGGAAATAGAAGACACTGAACATGTTAGCTGGTGAACCTTTTTATCATTCAGGCTACGTCTGTCTTTAAAGTGTAATTTTTCAAAAGATGGGTTGCAAATATCTGTAGATTTTAAATTGGTTTCAGATGTTTTGACAGCATGTAATGATATTGTGATTAATGACACACTACATAAACACTAACCATTGACTGGAACTTAAAGACATACATTTATCGATTGAAATTAGTATATTGTAAGTAATATACAACAGAAAAACTGAAGCAAAAGGAGAAATTAACCCAATTATTTTCTTTTTGTTGCGAACGTCTTAAATGGGTGGCGAATCAAATAGCATCACTTTTTAGCACTGGGCGTATATTGACCTACATTGTATAATGGCAATAGTTGCTGCAGCACATAACTGGGGAAGGACCATTTCTGTGGTGGAAAGCTCTCCTTCTTGTTCTATATTGTTCCAACAGCATTTGATCACAAATTTCCCTTCATTAAATTTATTACTAGGTGATTGTGAACGGATTGCAATAAAATTTACATACCTGGAAGGCATTTCATCAACGGTTTACTACCAGTCGTACGCTACGACTGACATAAATTACGACGTTTCACCGAAATCACGTTTCATCAAACAAATCGTAACATCAGACTACATAAATTTTATAGATAAATCTACGACTGGGTAGGTGCGGTCGCATATTTACGTAATATGTTATTTTTTGGTGAATATTGCAATGAAAAGCAATCAAAGAACAAAATTAAGTTGGAAAATAAGGACTAAAATATTTAACCATAAGAGTCGCTAGATCTATGCGTGTATATTTTGGAATAAATACTTCAATGTAGGCCTACTGTAGACGCATTCTGGGTCACTTATCAATTCTATAGTGCATTATTTTTAATGTGTATAGTAGTCTTTAAACACAATTTCATTCCCGATTTAATGAACACATATAAATCTATAAAACATACCGAAGTACATCGATTTCAAGGATCACCGTGACACGTACAGTACCTACAGTAGGTTAGTAGCTTTATGTACATGGTGTTCTTCAATTTTAATAATAAACATATCAAGAAATACAGTAAAAATAACAAGGGTGACAAGAATTTTAATTTCACATCCTTGTTTTTAACCCATTTCGTCAACTTGTTTATTTCGAAAGCAGCGCGCGACAATGACGTCATTTAAAAAATTACACTGCGTCACAATATTTCCGGTATACATTCACCATAATTTATGCCGTCATATATTTATGTATAGAGCATTTACGATGTCGTTGATGAAACGGAATTTATGTATAATTGTAAACAACTACATAAATATTGATATCCAAATTAAGATCGTAGAAGAATCGTTAATATTGATGAAACGCCTCCCTGGACATAAAAACTATTCCTCAATAATGTTCCATAATTGTTTGTATGGTCACACTTTTATTTCGGATGCATGAGCAATTCAAACCTAAACACCATTGCATTTTTAACTCATCTCAATAACGGCCACTGTGTCTATTTTTATCAATTGTCTATTACACTTTGAGCATTATGTCATTCTATTGTCTCAGTTTAGGTGGTGTTTATGTAAAGTACATTGACGGATAAATTTATTGTTGCAAATAATAGGAATTTATGAAAATTTAAACATTCAGGTTACCACCACTAAAATGGTCTTTGAGTGATGACGTTACAGCGAATTAAGGCCTATATAAAAAGTAGCACTAAATTTGCTTCACGTCTTGTGACTTCGAATCAACTAGCTGAGAAACCTGTATAATATATGTAGGGAAGATGTAAAGGTTGCAAACTGATGGGTAGCTTAACGATACGGAACTCTTACACATGCATCAGCCTTAGAGTTGTCAAAACCCAAACAATGTAAATGAATGCTGTCATGTGGCATAATGGTAGCAAGAGATGCTAATTTATTTGCTGACAATTGTTCCAGTCGCTTTCATTGTTTACAAAGTAAAAACAATACAGTTTGTGTTTGTGTTGTTCTTTTAATTAAAGTGGAATATCTGTTTGTATTTAAGGTGTATAAAAATAAGAATAGAAACATTTACCTGTATTCTATACAATGTTTAAATTGTATTACCTTGAATGAGACTTTGTTTCATTTGTATATGGATTAAGGTGTCGGTAAATGAGTACTACATATGGAAAAAATGTACTGCACTAGCGGATCCGGGGGGGGGGGCGCACCCAGCGCGTGCACCCCCCCCTAAAACTTCTGGACCATACATATATGAGCATATATAAAATGGTCAAATCTAGATAAATGTGCTCAATTTTTTTCGCTCCCTTCGCTCGCTCAGTTTGGTCAAAGATACACATCTACTTCAATAAAATATAACCGACCTAGCCCCCTATGATTTCTTACATATACAGTAGTACCGGCACCACAGTTCACCGAAAACGATCAACTGTAGACAATGCCGGGTATACCTTTGATGATATTGTTTTCTTTCATATATTATATAAAGATGTCAGATGCAATACACCGTTGGCACAGAATACCACATAAACAACATTTTAAAAACCTCTGCGTTACTCCACCAAACTTTTATGCCGCTTGGGTAGTGTGTGTGTTGTGAGGAGTGATGCGAGGAGACCCATTTTTATGACAAAGTATGGGAAAATAAGTAAATGGAATGTAACAATATTTATTTATGCAATTGAAATGTAACAATATTTATTTATATAAAGATACATACTTTTTCTTTATACACTTTTCTGTTTTACTTTTTCTTTATACACTTAAAAAAAATAAATGAAAACTTGTGTTTTCATTTATTAGAATTATTATAAATCATACAATAAATGATATAGTATATAGGGTGCATAACAGCATTTATACTTTTTGAATAAATATGAATCAAGTCGAAATTCAAGTCAAATCAATGACTACTTTCGCATTTAAAGTTTTGTCTCAATAAATAGTTTAGCTACCAAAATTCTGAATCTACAAACATTTTGTTCAATGTTCCATTAGCAATCACACCAAATTTCATATTGTTTTATGCATTCATAAAAAGATATACAGTGTTAAAACAGAGGGGTGTTCACAGCATGGGCTCCAATTCTTGGCAATTTTATATGTTTGCAGCACCGTATGTCAGCAAAAACATCTCAACATTGGCATCACATGCCATATAATTTCACAATGCAATCATACAAGTATCTTTCACAATATTTTGTTGTTGTAAAAAACATGTTCGTCTGTCTGTCTGTTAGTTCTGTTCGATGAAAAAACAAAAACACAGTGCATATCACATTTGAAGACAATTGATAAGCATGACTGTAAATATGTGAGTTATTTAATGATATACGCCTCGAAAAGAGAACATTATACTTCAGTAAATGAATAATTACAAAGAATTCTCAATGCGTATGCTTTTTAATTTAATCAGCTACGGATTTTACATGTTTAAAGATATTCCTGATATATAAATTGATGATGATGATGATGTGCAAAGATTTATCATATGTCTTTGATATGGATCTGTAGCTGATCACTGATTCTAGACAACATAAAGGTAACCCATTAACTGCACAATCAAAAGTTTACGCCCCCTAACCCGAAATCCTGGATCCACCCCTGTACTGCATTTAACTTAACTAAATACAATAACACCACTTTATAAAGTAAAAGATCATGAATATGTTATAATATTAATACATAAATTATATTTTGTACCAGTAAATACAATTCAAGAATTAAATTAATGAAACAAAACACGAAAAACTATTTATAACCTTTATTCTACTATATGTTTGTACTTGTGAATACTCCTCTAATGTCCCGAAATCAACACGCGTTTAAAAGTTTCTGAACAGTCTCTACAAACACTGAAAGCGGAACTTGTTTCGGACAAACCGGATGTTGACATTTTTTTGCTCCAAGCAGAGCAGTTTGTTTAATTGAAACCATGGAAACGCAAGTGCTCTCACCTTCAGGTTAACACCCACTAATAGTCAACTTTTAATTTGTTGATTTCGCTGAAGGGGCCTAAACTTCGAACTATCAAATAGCTATATTGTGGTGACATGAAATAGAACAATAAAAATGATAAAGTTTCAGTGTACATAGCGTGTCGTGCGAAGGGAGAATTGTAGTATACTCTATTCGGATGGAGTCGCAGTACGGACGGTGTCGCGGTAAACAATAAACATCATCTAGTGAACATTGTAAAAAAAAACCACCTCTTTTTCTACTCTCGGCTTCTTATTATGAAAACTATATGAAAATGCATAGAATATTGCAAAGTACATTCTTTTTGTTTAAACATGCTTGTATCATGCATTTCTTCTTAGAGTCTCATCCGATTTCAGTGCAAAATTTAATAAGATATTGTTTTTACTCTGTCGTCTGCGCCAGATTAGTAGGAGTATTTCCCCGTGGATTTGTGCATAAGTTATTTCCTTTCCGGTAATTAAGGTTATACTGTACACTATTTATTTTTCAAAATTGGCAAGGATTGCTTCCCTTGTTACCGATTGCCGCGACTCCGTCATGCAAAATGTCAAATTGTACTTCTAGACCATGTTGTGTGGTTTGGTGTTTTGCAGGAATTCCAAATTAAATAATTGTTTATTTGTTGTTTGCCATGTGTGTTTAAGACATTTTTACACCTTAAAATCGTTTATTAAAAGTTGTAAGTGTTATCTTTCCATTTTGGTTATTCAACAAATCGTTATTACCGCGACCCTATCGGAAAACAGTATACATGGATTTGGTGGTCTTACGAAAATGCGCGTATGTTTAGCTGACTCGAATGTGTTTGTTAAAACTTTAGATAAAAATAGTCGCAAAGAAGATAAGAGAGATGCAAGTACGAGCACATAGTTCTAAGACCCAGAATAAAGTTGTCTAGGTGAAATTTTCTTAAAGAGCGGCATATTAATATTTAGCATTATAAACATGAAATTGTATTCTGATAATGCCAGCTAAAATGTAAAATGTTGTATAACGTATAATACATAATAAATTATATAGGTAATAATCAGTGTTTGCACGATGAACGGAGGAGTAAGCTCATAGGAAATGCAGTTTATCGTAAATTATTGTATAAATATTTAATTGGAATCAACTAATTTTCAAGCTAATTCTGAAAACTGCGTCAAAACGTGTACAGTCAGCTAATGTCACAGACTGTATTCATCTGTAAGTTATAAATTATTGTTTATTTGTGTATGGCGGTATCAAGCACACTTATATATAACTTTTTATTATCAACCAAGATACAGTTATGCTGCAGTAACAACCAGTAATAAATTCAGCCGGTTAGATGCAATGCTTAACATTGTCATGTTCTGGTCCTTCCAAGAATTACGTCCTTTTAGGAATGGTGTAAACATTCAATAAATCATGAATACAATAACTAGATACTTCGTGTAAAAATACCATATTAATAATGGTTTATCTTACATTGTATTACACATTTTTATATTAGTATTAATGAAGGACAGAGTCGCCTCAACCGGTTTTATTTAAATTTTATCCGATAATTAAAACATATTTATATACAAACATGTAGTTACTTAAGTCACGCGTGTCATTTCACTTGCCAGACTTTGAACAATACTCACGGGCCCGCTGGCAGTGTCCTTGTGTCCTCGGGTTTCCAACCTCAAAGGGTTCGACAAGGCGTGACCGGGAGATAATGGCAACTTGATCAATATTTAAAGTCTTCCGCGTCCGAAATAAGGCCGCCAGATTGGAACATTTATATTCGTTATAAGAGTATTGTAAAATACAACGTTAAATAAATATTTATTTCGATTTCCTGATTAGAACAAGGATATTAACGAATAAAGGTGAGGTTGTAAAATACATTCTACATTATGTCTGACATTTTGCAGAAATTTAATATGCATACCTAAACTTTGGGTAAAAAAAAACAACCACAGAAGACCACAGATTGTAAAATATATTTAAAAAGTGTTTTTTAAAATAGATTCTACACGCATTTATGTCTGACATTTTTTCAGAAATGTAATATTAATATCTAAACTTTGTGTAAAAACAACCACAGAAGAATCTGTTTCAGAAGTGAAATATAAACACATGTATGACATAATATGAATTTATTATTAATATTTTAAATCGTTTTATTATTATTATTATTATTATTATTATTATACAAGACTTGTTTAGTCATTCAGTTTATTTTACTGTATTTCTGTAATTTCTAATTTTATTTCTTGTGTGGCCATACATGTTTAGTCATACTACAGTTAAAATTAATTTGTTGCAACAAACAACATTTGCAACACGCTGTAATAAAACATGTAAAGCCATCTTGTTGTTGTCCTTTGAAGTTCTCAGCGGCCATCATGTCGTTTGCACGGAACAGCCCCAAGTTCATCTTGCTCGTCATCAACTTCTTGCTGTTCGTAAGTACTCCTTTTGTTAGGTATTAATACCTTTTTGGGGAACTATATTTATATATTTATGCTAGTGTTACAAATTGTGTGTAATAATACATAATATTATATTGGTTGGTTTTGTTATTACAACTTGATCGGTGCTGAAAATGTTTATAAATACTATCTAATTGTTCGATTTCAGACACGTTCGTTCGCTTTCTTGCGCGTTAATTTACGCATGCATTATTAGCAGATCTTTTTATCTTGTATTTCGTTAGTATCTTTAATTTCAATTAATATAAGTAGTTATATATAAACATAATAATAATTTCAAGCAAAACAACATTATGTAGTATTGCAGTGCATATTTCACTGTGAGGCCCTGCACTGAATTTAGGTGTGTAATTTACAGTTGAGCGGCCTGGCGTTGCTGATCACAGGTCTATGGCTGCTGCTACTGAGCGGTCTAATGGACCCGGATGTCAAGTTCCTACTGAGCAAGATCAGTGACGACGGATCTAGGTTCGGTTACTTCCTGTTCGCGGTCACGATCCTTTTCATCGTTGCCGGCGGCATCCTCATCTTTCTGTCGGTATTTGGAGCCGTCAGCTCATGGAAGAAGATAAAAGGATGTCTGATCGTTGTGAGTTTTTTTAGTCGTACTCCGAGACGGTCATCATACAATAACAAGTTGTAGTTTAACGCAGTCATATGACTTCATATATATAGTACTGTAGCTCTTGACGTCGATTGTCGTAGTCTAGAGTAGTAAACCTACGATGCGAGTTCTCTTAAGTTAGAATATAAACTACTTTTTGAGCCAATCAAATGGATAGATTGCATCCATTAAGTGAACCACTTAATCATTGAGAGCATGTTCTTAACGGATGTTATATCTGGTTTCGATAGGTTATTTGTAACCTGACCTTCTGAGTCTCATAATATTAATCGTAGTTCGGAGCAGTCACCTTACGACGCCATTAATCGTAGTTCAGAGCAGTCACCTTACGACGCCATTCATCGCAGTTGAGAGCAGTCACCTTACGACGCCATAAATCGTAGTTGAGACAGTCACCTTACGAAGCCATTACTCGTACTTTAGACCAGTCACCTCACGACGCCATTAATCGCAGTTCAGAACAGTCGCCTCACTACGCCATCAATCGTAGTTCATAGCAGACACCTTACGACGCCATCAATCGTAGTTCGGAGAAGACGCCTTACGACGCCATTAGTCGCAGTTCAAAACAGTCACCTTGCGACGCCATTAATCTAAGTGCAGAGCAGCCATCTTACGACGCCATTACTCGTAGTTTAGAGCAGCCCTTGTACGATGGTCAAAGTCATCTACCTTACGACGCCATTAATTATAGGCTCGAGCAGCTCGAACAGTCCAGAAATGGCTTGTTACGTGTCGCCTTCCAACGTCAGGAATGATGTCTATCACAGTCAGATTTAAACGAAAGTACATGCAATCGTTAATGCTGATATTTTTGTGTCCCATTACAAATGCCATTGTACATACATAACCACTGTATGTAGTTTCTCACTGATAATTATTACCTCTACGTTCAAGTTGAATCCTTTTTCAGTACGTGATTATCACAATTGCTGTCATCGTGGTACAAGGGGTCATTGTCGGAATGTTGATCAAGTCCAGAGTTTCGGTAAGCCACCTGGAGAGGTACTTGTGCGCTAATTGTAATATACGTAAAGTTGTTCGGTGGGTTAAATGATATTTAAGTTGTGTGTGGTCAGGCGATTTCTAGTACATGTATGTAATTGTAATCCGGAAGTTGCTATACCTGTGTTCAGAGCGGCGAGTGGCTGGAGGGGGCGATGAAGATGCAGCTAAAGTCCTACAGCGGACCGACGGCAACCGACAGCACTTCCGTCGGCTTCAACAAGATGTTTCTGAAGGTTAATTACATGTAGATCGTATATTTGTATATCTGTGTGTGCATACGTACATGCTCGCGTCAATTTGTGTGTGTATGCATGGCAAAAGACAACACTTTAACCACCATCAACACGATCTTAATCAAGGTTACTCTTTGTTGTACCGGTATATTAAATTACGTTAACGTTGAAATGTTGTGCTTAAACATGTTAAAATAATGAAATGACACCTTATTTTTAATTCTATTCTCCATAGCTACTTAGTATATAAAGCAACCCAGGAGTGTTCTGTGCCCATGCGTGTGATATGATATGTTATATTCTTTCACGTGTACAGGTGCAATGTTGCGGAGTCACCGCTTACACAGACATGGACTCCAGCACCGCTTGGACCAGTCCTCAGTAAGACTTTAGCTGCTAGGTAGCTTCTATGTAAATGTATAACTCGTACAGCCTGCATGTTGTTGTGTTTTTTTTTCGCATGTTCTGCTTAATTGGTTCGCGTGAGTGCATTTTATGTTTGTAAGAATGTACTACATATTTGTCTTTATTTCAACTTGAAAAAAACAACAACAATTACAACAGTATGATTTAATTGTAAATAGCTTACCGATAGTATACAGGTATTGATATCATTTAAAAAGAAAAAAAAATACTTTGTTCAGAAAATGAATCGGATACAACAACTTTGTCTGCAGTGACCCCGTTCCTGCCTCATGTTGCAAAGGGGCAGACGAAGAGTCGTCGTTGTCCGCCACGGTTCACAGCACCTGCACTGTCGGACCGACAGACTACTACGCCACGGTACCTTATCAACAATCAATCTATATCCAAAGTTGACTGTCAATCTCTGTCGATGTCTGAGAAGTAGTAACGGGACTTGTCCGAGAAATAGCGAGAAATCGCGAGAAATAGACCTGTTTAGAATAAAGACTACAATGTATTATTCAATAACAACTAACATTCAGTATTCTATGAAACATGCCAATAAGGTTAAATTTTTGGCATGGAACACACTGTGATCTAAGGTATTGAAACAGCTCACACGTCGTTGTGTCTACACCGGTCTTACAGACCTGTGTACTCACGCTCTAAGCATTATGGATATGCGCTACTTTCCAGCGTAGCTCGCTTTGGTTGATTTAACATCGCTTTGAGGTTAGATACCAGTAAATCAATGTGTTTTACCTCCGTGTTACAGTCGAAATATTGCCTTTTACTAGAGTTCCTTTTTTCTTCTGCTATGAAAAGCATTTAGCAATGTCAGACATGCCTTTTGTGGTTATTTCTAATATCCTCGGTGTGTTTAGAACATTTTGGTGCATTTCTTTGGACGCTAACTTGAAATATGAGCTTTTGGGGTGTGTTTACTGTGGCATGGGGCTTTTGTCGAAATATGACTGCCGAAACCCTAGTTTCTACCAGTGTCTGCATTAAGGTTAGACGTATTTTCTTAGAAGTAATATGCCATGTATTTTTATTGCAATTTTTGGAAGAGGAAAGATTCATCTTCAAACTGACAGCAAGCTAGCAGAAACTGAAATCTGAAAGTTCGCCGTTTTATAATGGGACCCTTTGGGAATCGGATTTACTGGCATCTAACAGTGAATTTTCACACAAATAGCTTTTTATATAAACATGCTAACCAGCGTTAAACACGAGCTACTGGTATTTTATTTAACAGAAATATATTCTACTATCAGTATTAACTTAATATTAGACTGATTAATGGTATCAATAAAATCCTGTCATGAAACAACATTCATACGCGGGATTACTTCATGTGTAAGTACATTTGAATGTATAGAATGCTCACACGTTGATTGAGGTAAGAGCACGGCCATGGACTGACAAGCCTGTGAAGACATTTGTATGTATGTTCATAGACAATAGGACTAAGAATAAGAATTACACGATCGTGGAAATATAAAATAAAATTAGTAATAATCTCTTGTTTACTGACAATCAGACAAATGATACTTGTAGACTGTGTTTGTTAAACAAATGAATAATCGCTGTTCAGATATAGATGCTTAATGTGAATAAAATAATATATCTGTTTATTTTTCTAATTCAGGGCTGCTTCAAAAAGATCGATTACATCGTTGACACGATGAGCCTGATTGCTAAAATAGTATCCGGTATTAACTTTATCGGTCACGTGAGTATGAAGATTTTATTCTTGTTTCCTGTAGAGTTATACTGCAATTTCATTGCATTGCTAGCTTTTCTTTCGTTAACACGGTTCTCAGCAAATAAAATATTCTTCATAATATACATTATGTTCTTCAATTATTTAACATTAATACCACTCGAGTATTTCATATACTATTTTTATAAAAATAGACATACATTAAACAGTTGAACATACTATTATGTCGATAAAATTCTAAGTGTGTGAATTATCAAGTTACACGATCGACTTGGTTATCCAACGAGTTAGCTTGAATTACGCCAAAGAGCGCATATTGACTCATATGCCTAAGTTATACAAGGAAATTATTTCTCCAACAATAGCCGACGAAGAGCTAAAATCATTAACTGGAATGGTCTACAAAATAGATTGGTAACAGAAACAACTATTTGCCAATATCCATGCATAATTAGAAATTATATACCGTTTTGCAGGTGATCGCCATTGTGGTAGCCTGTCTGACAGTGGACCGAGTTTCGAACCGTATACAACATATGTAAGTACTCGTGTAAAAGTAACAGTATACACATCCAAACACCAAAATATTTGAAATAACATAATATAATATTAATATTTATTTGTATACGTAATGTGTGATTCTAAACTCAGCATTGTAGTTCAAAGATACAACCCTTTAGTGCAATCTCTGATGATCAAAGATACAACCCTTTAGTGCAATCTCTGATGATCAAAGATACAACCCTTTAGTGCAATCTCTGATGATCAAAGATACAACCCTTTAGTGCAATCTCTGATGATCAAAGATACAACCCTTTAGTGCAATCTCTGATGATCAAAGATACAACCCTTTAGTGCAATCTCTGATGATCAAAGATACAACCCTTTAGTGCAATCTCTGATGATCAAAGATACAACCCTTTAGTGCAATCTCGGATGATCAAAGATACAACCCTTTAGTGCATTCTCTGATGATCAAAAGCGCAAAGTCATTCGTGTTGGATTGTAGATGAACGGCTGCATACAATTAGTGCTAATCATAATTATTATGGGAACAAAATGCGCATTGTTTAAAGAACGTTTATTAGTGCACATTCCTTTAAGAGCTATTATTGACGATTAATCTTTACAAACGGCACGTGTTTTTACATCTCTTTATCGTTTTTGGTCCATAGTTTTTATTTGTTGTATGCTTAATGTTGTCCTGATGGGTCTCTGGACCTAATGGAACCTATGAAAAAAAAAAATTTAACGAGGTATACATTTATGTCTTAAAATATACATTAATATTATTACATAAGAATGGTAAATGACTGTTGGATCATTAAAATGTATTATTACAAAATAAACATATCTATTTCTTACATAATACATGTATTTAATTACACATTTCTTGCCCTATAATACTTATTAACTATGTAAATCAGTAAAAGTACCATTCATTCTCTAAATCTCACAGACCAGCGTCTAAGAGTCTGCCCCCAGTAATCCGGCGAAAATAGAGGTAAATAGATGCAATATAACCATTATTATACAGCTTGTATTATCAAGTCACAAGAAAACTGGAGATAAATAATGGTGATTTCTTTAGCGCAATGCCTAACACATAGGTAAAATGTTGTTACCTATTTATCAAAGCAAATGTATGAATACGATAAATTACCAGGCACTCTTAAAGCAGTTTTTATTTCCAAATATGTATTAGATATATTTAAAAAGCAATGCCTGAGTTTAGAATCGCCTTATATGGTTTAAGTTTTTGTTTAAAATAAACGATGCACACAATCAGTTGAAATATTACAATATATCATTTATCTAAAATTAACAAAATGACTATATTACGCTGAAATATGTCACATGATTGCATTCTAAGCAACGTTGTTGATCACTTGCTTTCAGAGCACCAGGTGCAAGTGCCAGACCCCCGGCTTACATTGGAATGTAAGTTTGCTTTGCTTATAGTTACCAATTGCAATTGCTAGCACATTGCCAAATATGTTACCAACATGATGTTTTCAGAAATCGATTGCTTGTGCGCTCTGTTTCCAATATCCTGTCTGTTGAAAAAATGATACTTATGGACCCTTTGTTACGTGTATATGATGCATATCTAAGTAACTGATTTGAAGGTTATCCAATTTAAATACGTTTACCAAACCAGACCTTCCTATGGCTTCAATGTTGCAGTATATAGCAGGAAATATAGGAATAATGAGACTCCAGAGACATCATCCGGAGAGAAACCCTTATTACCATCCGCTTGATTATACATTTAAAGCGTTTTGTTGAAAATTAACAAAATGTTCAATAAATGCTGATTATAACAATTGTGCAAAAACGGTAAGCTTATATATGCGTTGGTTTGGCTGCGTGCTTGTTTGATAGATCTGTATTAAAGAAGAGTACGTTTATGGCATACATTGTACTGAATACTAAATGTTGCTTCTTTGCAGAGAGGCGGTGTTGAAGAACAAAGGAAAGATATAAATGTTAAAGAATGTAAAATGAAAGCTAGAATGATGGAAACGAATTGTGTTTTTACTTACGAGTGGTTTTTTGCTTTTTGAAGATTTAAGCAACTACATATGCACTTTGATTCTATTAAAATTGTATGAATTTTAGGTTTCTTGTACGTGTATTATTAATGTATTGTTAATTGTTAATTTCAGTGATGCGGTTGTGAAAAACAAATATTATAATTCTGCTCAGCGTAGCGCTCAGGGCAAGGTCTTCTAAAATATAACCAGCCGGAAAACCTACGAATACAATGACTGATTTATAATAGTGACCTCATAATTAAAAACTTATATTTATTATCAATTAAAATAAAATAAGCACTGACCATTTCATTATACTAGCACGGTTAACTTTATTGTAATGAATTCTCTTCAACATTCATGATGTAATAAGTTAAGAACTTAAGCACTCTATTGTTACAAAATCCTTATTTCAGCATTGTACGTAATGCGTAGATCCACGAAAAGAAATCATGTTTTGCAATTAGTTTTGATATGTACATACTTATCATATTGCGCTATTTTGCTGGGGTGTAAAAAGACTTATCAAATGCCACATGAAGTTGGCCTCAATAGTTGTATGTATATATTTATCAAAAGAAATGCTTAAGCACAATATGTTTGTATTTTATTTGCAGAACAAAAACTATTTTAATCCAAGGTTGTCGTTTTTGCGTTACCACCATTGTCTAGCTATATGATGTATTTTTTAAACATATGTATGAGTCATTACTTTGTGCGATTTGTTGTCGCTGTTATTGGTCTTGATATGCATTCTTATTGCCTATGTATATTCTATGTACTTAAATAGTTTTGTCTTTCTATAATAAAACGTAATTAATTTTGAGAATATTATATATCAATATTTAATACTTGATATGCAATTTGTGTCCTGCGCCTCCAGCCAATTTATGTTCACCATAACAGATACATGTTTGTTTGCTTTGAATAATTCACCTATCAATGTTTTCCCCAGGGGTGGGGGGAGCGGCGGCCATATTGGGGACATTAGACTGCAAGCGATTCCCGACTGGTGGGTTTTAGACACGCCGAATAATTCCGGGGTCCCATTTGATAGATATATAGCATCTCCCACTGAGGGGATTTAGACAAATATGCTTGGCTCTAGAGTGGGGAATTAGACCCCCAAAAATAACATTTGTCAAATTCCCCTAGGTCTGCCCGCCGCTCCCCCCCCCCCCCGGGGGGAAATATTGATAGGTGCATAATCCATCAACAGCTCACCACATCTGGGACCGTATATTGACTATATTCACCAACCGATTCTTAGACTCAAGACTATAGAATAGAGTAGGACTTAAAAAAATACATGGTGTTCGCAGTCGTGCTGTTTGCCAATGTCACATATGTCATTTACAAATCGTTCTATAAAATTTATTTAATAAATAATGCTGTAGAGTTGGTGAAAACCAAGAAAGATTCACTATAACCGGGTTCATAGAACGGAACAGTTTTAGGAATATTCTTGATTCTTAGTTACTTACGTCGTAAATCTAAGTATTCGTTGGTGAATATGGACTCGGATTAAAAAGAGCGTTCAGTAAGACTGGGAATTTCAGCTTTAAAGACGTTCGCAACAATTTCCTTCAATTAAATGGGACACTTAACGAAGTTAATTATGCATTAAATATGCCTGTGAAAACATCAATAATTTATCAAATATATGAATATCTTTTGTTTCTAACGACAGATTTTGTTCAAAGATCCCATATACATGCGTCATTGTATATTAAAACTAAAAAATAGGGGTCACCGGCCTTGCTCCTGAAATATTTGGTTTTGAATACGGTACCTGTCGAAGCCCCTTTTTCAGTTTGGATTTGTATCAATGTTTTAAGTATATAGGATAGTTTTTTTCAAACAAGGTTATGGTTCTTTCAAATGATATTTTTGTACATGCTTTGTTTGGCAATATACAAGTGTATGTTGATAATAAAAACGCTTTACCTACATTTACTGCTAAAATAATGAATTTGACTGGACATTTAAGTGTGTCTAATGGGAACTAATATTGCTTTCTGAAATTTCATTTTTATCAAATGCATATTTTGTTCCAAACGACAGATTTTCTTAAAATTTCGCACATACATGCATCAATGTATACTTACACCAAAGCATTAATAAAAAGAGTGGCTCACCAAACTTGTTTGGGAAATATTGGATAGGGTACCTGTGTAGCCATTTTCCTGTTTCGTTTTAACATACATAAACAACGTATCAATAGAATGGAGATATTTAAAGGATCATTTCTGAATTAATTTGTTTGGAAATACGTTGCATAAGTGTGTTTTTGATTATTATATATGCTTTATGAACTTTTACTGTTAAAAATATTTATTTTGATTGGACATTAGAGTTGAAATTAGTATATTGTAACCTATATACAATAAAGAAAAAATGAAGCAAAAGGAAAAATTAACCCAGTTATTTTCTTTTTGTTGCGAACGTCTTTAACTCAATCTCGATCACACATTTTGGTGTATGGACGAGGAGACACACCCGAATCCAGACATAATGAAGCATCGACGCGAAAGGGCCTCATAAATACGTACTATACTAACTTTAAATTAGCCATTTAACAAGAAATTATATGGCATATGAAAATATTAAATTTTTTAAGCGTACATGTTACTTCAAAACATGTTCTTTTTCTAGCATTATACACCAAAAATAATTTGAAAAAGTCACGTATATATTTTTTATATATTACACAGGCAGATAAATGTATGTTTTAATCGTTATTTCTCCATACGAATGAGTAGAGCACGTACACAAGACGAACTATTACATAGATATATAATTTTCATATAGAAAAAACACATTCAATACACATTAAACAGAAAGGATAATTACATAAATACAAACTATATAATTACATACTTATGTATACAGAAAGAACTCGTGCATATACAAGGTAAATAGAAAGGATAATTGCATAAATACATAGAAGTACAATTTCATACCACATATATCACGTGCAGATATTCAGCTGCATGGTCTATGTGCCCTGCGATCAACAGTAGCATTATATAACAGACTTTACATATGCACTTAACTACCGGATAAATGGCATTTGCATATAAACAGAAATGTTTCGGATATAAAAATATGTAAACAACGCGATTGTGGGAAAGCAGATTTAAATATTTCTATATAGAGTCAGAATTTAATCTAAGTAAAAAGTGACCAACATAGTTGGAATACTAGGATATTGATTACATGATTATAATTGACTGTTAACTACAGTTAAGTATATGATTATCATACAAATGTGAAAACAAACTTTTGTCATCAGTGAAAGTCCACGAAATTATACTCAGCAAGCACACTTTAATTCATATGTGCAATTGTGACGTTTGTATACATATTTATAAATGTAACTCATCTTAACAATGCCTCTGACGTTTGTAATTTAAACAAACACCGCGTATGCGATTTTCTATTGATTGTCTACTAGCATTTTAACTGAGAAAGGTACATACCGGTACATGTAAATTTGTCCATAATATATATATTTATGTATATGGTTGTTTTTAATAATCCGGGATATGTTTCATTCTAATAACAAGAATAACATTAAAACAAATAACTCATTCAGATCATAACAATATAAATCAACACCATAGTTGAAATATAAAAAAAACATCGAAGGCTCTGCATAACTGTATCCTGATAATTACAAATTTTAACGGTTTAAGTTTCCTTTTTACGTCTTGACTTCCTTTCTTCCTTTCTCTTCTCCTTGCTTTTTTCTATGTTATCTATTGTAGCTGCCAGTGTCTTAACTCGGTCGTTCGTCTGCTGCAGCAGAGCACTTAGGTCATCCAAGCGATTGGACACGTCGTCAATGTTACCGGAATGCTTGTTCTCTTGTACATAACGTTCGAAGTTGACATTAGAAACAATCAGCAGCCATCGCTCGTTGAATGCTTCCAACCCAGGTTGAGTTGAGCCTGATGAAACAAAATTGAAGACTTTAATGCAGTTATCGACGGTGGCAAATAGGTGATAGGAATGTGTAGTTATTTTATTTTTTATTCGTGGCTGTGACATAATAACTCGTGGCCACGACTTAATTGACCAATCAAAGTATTAAGTCGTACCTACGAGTTATTATTTTGTGGTCACGAATGAGAAAAACATGTTACCTATATATGCCACCCTTGTTACCTTATACTTGATCATATGCAAAAACGCACAAGCTAACAATGTCAAAAACAACAAAACAAACATTGTGGTGTTACCTTTTTGGAGTTTAACATTTGAGAAGCGACTGACGAATGGAAGACTGGTCTCAATCTGAATTCCCAGTTTGATGGACTCGATTCTCCAGGAAACCTTGTTTTCTTGCAGAATCATGGAATACGAGTCGTTCATCATCGCTATCAGCAAGTTAAGCAGGATGATCGTGGACAGAATGATGTAAATGAGGTATAACACTTGTGAAAATGCGATGCCTCGCCCCGCCTCTTTCATCTGGGTCTCGTAATCTTCGTCGACTAGTTCTCCCATCCCAATCATCATGTTGAATGTCATAAACAGTGTCACCCCTGGATTGTAATACTTGTTCGTCACGTCGTCTGACACCTGGAATATCACGTGAAACGCGAAGCCGAACGCCAATAGCACAAAAAGGTAGACCAAAATGAACCGAATGATGTCCCTGGAAATGATGCTCAACAACATCCGGTAAAAATAATGGACAGGTCGGATGCCTCTGGTGAACGAAATCGTGATCACCCAGCCGATACAAAGTGCTGTGGCCAGAATATAATCGTGGTTAGCACGTTGCTTCGACACTGTTCCCATCCAAGCGAATATCAACGTCGAGTACAATAGGCAGATCACTGGAAACACAAGTGAGTATAAAATATCCAACACTGAAGAGATTCCGTCGCGGTTGTGTAGCTTCGCCTGATGGTAGAAACTACAGTTCTTAATATGTTTGAACAATCGGAAAGCTGTGTATATGAATACAATAACCGGCTCTATTGGCACAATGACGTACATCAATATTTGTGTGTCCGAAGACCGAATCTCGTTTCTGTTAGTCCGCATTTGTCGGCTCAAATCAATACCAATATAGGTAAAGACACTCATGTAGATAATGTGTAAAACCATCAACAAGGAGAATACCCAGGAGACAATGGACATGTAGTACCTCTCGATTTCTCGGATTGGCGGCAGGTCTAAAATGTCGGCCGCCTGAGCCATCGTTTTGCTTTCGATCAGCAGCTCCATCGCTGATAGTTGATTTTCATCAGGGAGTCTCAGTGTATCTTTGAGCTGTTTCAGAATATCCATTTCTTGGTCAGTATGGGAGACTTGCGGATTTGAATGCGATTTTAGCTCTACGATATCGTTCGTCGTTGGTGTAAGGTATGACACGTCGAATGTGTAACAGTCCGTTTCGAAAACTGTTACCCGCTCAATCATCAAAAGTTCGTCAATGATTTTTGTCGCGCCACAATGAAAGGCTTGTTTTAATACAGACAGTCCGTCGTTGTTATGAATATCATAAATAACAAACCTAAAAGCAGCCCGTCGTAATGAAATATACGCTTCATCGTCTTCATTCTCGGGAATCGCCGTGCCAGATTTAAAACACCACCAGCGAACAATATTTGACAGGATTATTTTAAATGATTCGATGTATTTAGAATTATTCGTCACATCCAAGGCAGAAGTGTTTACTAATCTGTGTAGAACTGAGTCGCCATTGGTGTCCCTGATCGCTATGTCAGCCCCCAATTTGATAAGTCTAGCAATACAGTGTGCATGTCCCTCTTCGGCAGCAAGATGCAGCACAGTTTCCCCGCAAGAGAATGTTTGTTGGTTGATACTCAGATCACGTTTAGCGCGTTCAAACATATCGAGAACGGTTTCAAGAACATCTGGCTGCATCGGTCGTACCGCTTCATGAAGAGGAGTCAGTCCATCGGCATTTCTTTCATTCAACTTGACATGTCTGAATTCCCATAGAACGTCCGTAGTTGCGTGTCTGCAAGCAATGTGAAGACAGGTTTGTCCTTTGTGGTCTTTGTCGTTTAAACTGTTCCAGTCGTGGTGTTTGATCATGTAAGACACCAACTCTTGTGCTATCTCTGGAGTCGTTTTCGTCGAATATGCCGCTATGTGAATCGCCATTTCGCCTTTGTTGTTCTTGACATTCGCTTTGACATTACTGTTTAACAGAGCCATAATTGTATTTGAATATCCGTTAATGCACGCTATGTGCAGCGGTGTATTTCCTGCTTTATTTTGGTTTTGCAATGACAAAGCATCTTCGAATGTTTCAATGACTTCCGGTTTGTCCTCCATCGCTGCATGGTGGAATAAATTGTTACCCTCTGCATCTGTCACTGCTGGGTCAACATTCATGTCAAGGAGTATTTTAATCTTGTCACATCGTCCTTTATCTGCAGCTATTAAAAGAGGGTGCCTGGAAGTCCCACTGCCAGAATACGACTTTACTCCTTTCATTAAAGATTGCAAAAGAAAGGTTCCTTCGTTTTCGACTGCAAAATACCATATGTCCTGTCCATCGTGATTTTTCGCTTTAATGTTAGCTCCTTTGGCAACCAGCATGTTGACAACATGAACAAAATCATTCTTAGCTGCAAGCAAAAGCGGTGTATCGCCCAGTGCATCTTTTTCATCGAATTTAGCACCCTTTTCTATGAGCATTTTGACGCATTCCAGATTCCCTTCACGGGCGGCATTGTGTATGGCGGTATCTCCACCACGTATCTGGAGATTCACATCAATGGAAGGGTGCTGTAGAAGCAGCCGCAGGATTTCAACATTCCCGAAAGCCGATGCGATAATGATTGGGGCAACAAAGCCAAGTTTTCGCTGGGTGTTTGGGTTTGCACGACCTTTGCCTAACAATATTCCGACAGTTTTGGGGTGTTCGTACCGGATCGCCCAATACAAGGCTGTGGACCCCTTGTCATTTGCTATTTCCGGGTCGGCTCGTCTTTCCAGCAGCAAGCGTACTGTCTTGTTGTAGCCCCACCTGGCTGCCCACAGTAGCGCAGTGTCTTTCTTACCGTTCACGTGATTTACATCGATTCCTTCATCCAACAACAGCCTCACCATGTCGACGTGGCCATAATACGCTGCCAAATGAAGACAGGAAAATAACCGCGGTCGCTGGCCAGTAATGTTGACTGCAGTTTCTTGCTTTATGAAATTCAGTTTCTGCTCTCTCCGCCGTACCTTATTGACGATCACCTTTGCCATGTCCATATCAGCTTTCTCTATGGCAATGTGCAGGCAGTTCCTTTTACCAACGACGCCCGTGTACCTGACCTCGTGACACGAGGTAACAAGAGTTTCGTGTTCATACATTATAAGCTTCTTTGCAAACTCTATCAAGTCATTCGAGAGTGCGGCGTGCAGCACGCTTTCGTTTCGTTCAGGATGCCGAATATCTTGAATAGGAAAGAAATTCTTCAGTTTCGCCAGTGTTTCTTCTATCTGAAATAAGAACGGCTTAAATCTGTCATATCGACAAACTCCTTGAAATAACTGTAAAAGAGTGTAAATAATTTAAATGTCTCCGGTTAACATTATTTCTGAATGAAGTATGGCTTGTTTAAAAATATTTTACACTTTAAAGTTGCAACACTGTCGAACGATATCTGCTCGTCAAATATCACTGAACTCCAAACAACGTAAAATATTCTAATTTTGTGTGCATTAGTGACATTATAAATGTAGCATATGTGTGCAATATATGTTAACTTCTCCAATATGTTCGTTATTATTGTTAATGGCAAAACACGCTTCTGCTACATGCGCGCGGGTACAGGATTTGGGGTAAGAGAGATGACGGAAAAAAAGAACATACCAACATATACATGTATAAATATCAGCTTTTTGGAGAAATTCTAGAGGTGTAGTAGGTTTGTGTGCATTCTAACATGACGAGAACACTGGTAAACATATTTTTCTAAACTGAGTGGGATGTCTAAGTAAGTATCAGTTATTATGAAGTTAAAAGTCAAAACGCTATTAGCATAGAAAGACCGTTGGCGTAAACAGAAACTTAAATCAAGTAAAGTATAAGCTCATTTAACTTTAAAGGGAACATTTGCTTGAATGAACCTGATTATATATAATATCATATTTTACTAAAAGATGTATAAGTCAATCAGATTAAAATCAAATTCTAAAATAAGTAGGAAGATTGTGCACTTTAGTCAGATTGATGTGTTGATATAAGCTGGTACGATATTTGACCTCGTTGAACCGTTGAACCTGGAGCCCTGCTGTAAAGATCAGCGTCTGACCCGATGATTATCCTTTACTACTTGATATTAGTGGGTAATTTAGACTGCTTCTAATTCGAAAGTATGTATATTATTTTGGTTACACACAAGTAAATAGCGAAAGTAGTGTGTACCGTAATCAACGTTTGAACTAATACTGTTAATAAATTGACTTTTCAGGAAATGTAATTTTAATAAACAATCTTTAGGATACACATGATAGACAATATCTTAAATAATTAACAGAAGTAAGAAAATGTATAATCTTTTGCTGTTGAGAAGGACATTTAGTTGTTTCGATTTACTGACTATTAGCCTGCAAAGGAAGAAGTAGTTTTCCGGGATACAGGTTTCGGATATTACTCTCTCAAAAGACCGTTGGCTTCCGCCAACAGTCTAAAAACCAAATTTTAGACAGTTTGACAGGGTGGGGGCGAACGCCGCTTCCGCCCTTCTAAACCCGTCCCCTCTAGACCCGCCTATGCTACAGTCTGACATGGAAGCACTTACAGTGGTCATATCGTGTTCCTCTATCGCACCGAACAGCGTCGCGAGCAGGATACCCTTCTCCTTGGTGTCAAGGTTGCTCTCCCTTGTTGCCGAAAGGGGTATAGGCGTCGCCTGTTTCAGTTGTTCGAACTCCTGCTTGCGCTAAAATATACCAGGGCCCGGTTTCATGAATTGTCCTAAAATAGTCATAACTTGAAACTGCAGTTCAAAATAAAACCGATTTTAAATTTGTGTTTAAATATAGCATATACCATAATGGTTTACGATAACAATAAACTTAAGAATAAGGAGCCATTAAAATGTAGTGACTTAAATACATACTACTCACTTATTTAATCGTTGATTTTAGCATTGTTTACATGCATATGTTATGACCATAAATATAATAAATGATAATATATAAGTCAAATATGTTCTAAATACTAAACATGGTACCACTAATCACAATGCAGCAGCCTACTACGCTATAAATGGATTGTTTTGTTTTTAGAAAAAAACGTTGTAGTTGTTGTTGCAATCTATGCCATGAGATTATAATTGCATGTTTTAGGGATATTATATTTAATAATAATTTCGCGTTACAGAAACGATCAGAGAAACTGTGTTTAGCACACCACGCAAGACTCTGGCCAAATTTGTTGTGTAGGCTAATACATTAAGAATTTTGTTGAGGCGTATCGTAGGAAAACCGGGCTTAATGCATGTGCGTAAAGCAGTCCGCACAGGTTAATCCAGGACGGCACTTTCCGCTTTTATGGAATTTTCTATTTCAAGGAAGTCTCTTCTCAACATAGATTTACTGTAGGCGGAAAATTCCGTCCTGGATTTGCCTGTGCGGACTGCACAGGCTAATTCAGGACGACACTTCACGCACATGCATTAAGCCCGGGTTTCCACGACACGCCTCAGATGTTTTGTTCACCTAGCCACATAAAACATCACTTTATGTATGAACATTCACTCCACTGCTTCCATTAACTTAATATGTATTTATTTTGTATTATGCTATGTATATTGTTTGTATGAAGGTGACTTATAGGCCCAATGGGCCGGGCGTAAACTGGTATACATTTGTAAATAATCTTTTATGTTACTATGCACATGTCACGATAATAACGCTTTACTTACTTTACATTAAAGCGCAGTAGTTCAATGGTAGCCTGTAAAATTTTATTGCTTGAAATACTTAACTAACTTCACAGAGACTAAGGGAAGTTACTCGATATTAAGCAAGCGCCACAGCAAGTATATATACCTTCTCCCTAAGCATGCGCAGTTGTACAAAGTCGCCATCTTCCTGCACCGCTGACCCTGACGTCGCAAGCGTCGGACGTCGCCGCTTGAGGGGTGTGTCCATGACGTCAACACTGCGCTCGTATACTGGTTTGAATTCGACTGTAAAGAAAATAATACGAATGCACGTATCTAACAAAAAAACAGAGAAATCAACATTATGCGTACGCAGACAGCAGTAGCAAACGGCATTAAAGGTGAAAGGCCAAGCTTCTAACAAATGTCCTCTTAATTGTTTATGTTGCTCACAGATATGAATTTTTTATAACCGATTGTTATTTAACCGTTGCATTTTTTACTTTCACCTATATTCAAGATGTCAATTTTCACAGTAGATGTGTCATCATGGTTTGAATGAATGGAAGTTTGTATACGACCTCTTATTATGCCATGTGACAAACATGATGTTGTTTTGATAATTGGGTACCTCTCGTAAAAATGTTCGAGAACGCTTTTACAGTTTGCTAAGTGTAATGACTATAATTATTAGCATCTACAAAAGAAATATGTTCGTGCAGTGAACGTTTATGATTGTGAAGTATTAATGTGCCTTTTTCAATTTATCATGCACTTTAACTAAAAAACATATCCATTTCCTGATGTTTCGCATAGAAAAAGCATATGTATGTGATGTGCTAACGCACATACATGCCTACAATTTATGTATTTTTTTATTTTTACGCGTTACTCTACTTTTCAAAAATTACTTGCATGCTGCAGGTTATCATAATATTGCTTACAATATATGCTCAGTATATCTATAATCGGGATAGTGAAACATTTTGTGGATATACTATTTTCCCATATTTAATAAAGTCAATGTTCCAGCAACAGGCTGTATATCATTATATTAACATCGTCCTTTTCAATCTTGTACAATTTTATTAGACGGGCTTCTTATTTAGCCATAAATCTGAATTATCTACAACATTTGTATTGAAAAAATTCAGTAATAGGGCTTGGAAAAACATTAAAACACTACATGAAAAATGCTGTTGTTTTTTATTTTCTTTTGACTACGTATACAACAAAACGCTGCATTTTTTTTTTTTAATTCTTACTATTTGATTCTAAAGATAGTTGAATTTAAATTGCCAATGCATAAGGCTGAACTACTGCAACAAATCAGATTACGTCTAAGTCAAGTATAATTATGATTCGTAAACCTATCAACCAATCAGCAATCAGGATTTGCCATGCCCACAACTTGTCAAACCTTCATATTACTTTTTGACACATTGGGTAGGAATACACAGGATATTGTCATCGTTGTTTGTCGGGGCCATACAGTTTATGATCTCGGTCGTGGTGACAGCAGGAAGCCCAGACTACTTTCCATTGATCTCAATATTTTTATCGTTTGTCTAGTACTGATAAGTTGATAACACAAAGTGGTACTAAATAAACGATCCCTATATCAGATGTCTAAGACGAAGAAAGTAAGGACTATGTGTAGTCTATTTTTATCAAATGTTGCCAAATACTTACATTAGAGTATGTTTTTATAACCTACATTTATCTGACACATCCTACTTAATATAAATTATGTCTTAGGTTATTGAAACTTAATGAAATAACACGAATTTTGAAGTAGTTTGTACAGTCTATATATAAAACAATTAACGCGTTGGGAAGAATATACGTCACTTCCGGTTTGAAACAAAATGGCGTATCGATAGATATATGCGCAAAATCATGTTGTCTTTTATGCTATACTCGCTTATAAATGCGTTATTTATGAAAACTGATACGAGAAGTTGATTTGTTATGGCTAAAACGATGTTTCTAAAGAATAAATAACATTTGTTAGAAGCTTGGCCTTTCACCTTTAAATACGATAAAATTCATTTTAAATAGCTGTTGTGACATGTTAAAAGCAAGCACAACCACTAACAATACATAAAAACAAAATATTGTCATAAAAGAATTGTTCAAATGCCAATTTTTGTTAAAGAAATTTAGTAAGTAATAATGGAGACCTATCTTATTAATGGAGCGTTGGGATTTAACTACGGCATCAAGAAAATGGCGGCGGAAATTACCGAGCGGTGTACGGAAATTGCCGATGAACAAAATCGTCGTTTTTAAGCATCAAACTTATAATTTTCAAATTTTACATAAGCAACATTGTAATCTACTGACTTTTATCTACAAAATATCAAAAGTATGTCAAAACATGGCTGTTCACCTTTAAATAAAACAATAACCAAATAAGGCAACACAAACATCCTCATATGTGACACTAAATGAGGCGTGTCGTGGGAAACCCGGGCTTAATACATCTGCGTAAAGTGTCGCCCCGGATTAGCCTGTGAAATCCGCACAGGCTAATCCAGGACGACACTTTCCGCTTTTATGGTATATTCTGTTTCAATGAAGTCGCTTCTAAACATAAACCCAGTGTAGGCGGAAAGTGTTGTCCCGGATTAGCCTGTGCGGACTGCACAGGCTAATCCGGGACGACACTTTACGCACATGCATTAAGCCCGGTTTTCCAACGACATGCCTCATATGCTCTAATGACACAAATAGTCTATTTATGATTAAAATTGCATGGTTTCAATATCGCCATTTTGTTTACCTTAGATCTTCATACTCGAAACATAACGCGCATTTATTTTTAACATATTCCTTAGCGACACCAACTACTGTTCATTAATCCGGCTTTATAAAGCATGACCAACGAAAACAAAAATAAAAGTATTGTTCATTCTTTAATGGAACAAACATATTTGTCGTGACGAAGTTTCAAGCACGATTTAAGGTAAACACTATGCAAATCAATCGATTTACTGATCGATATCGGTATGTATAGTCAGACTACATTGACCTGTCACTCATGAATACTCCGTTCGTTTCAGTAACCCTTTATAGGAATCAAAGCGCTGAAGGCACTACAGTTATTCGCTATTGCGTAACACTGGGCACATCATAGACAGTCTGGGCAATTAGATAGGGATGATATACGTCACTTTAAATACAGTGGTTGTAAATGTTTAAACGAAAATATTCATTTACGTATGTACTATTTGTTCAATATTATAAATATGACCTGAACATTGCTAAGCGATATATACTATTCAAGATGGCAAGTTTAAATACAATATTGCCTCGTTAACATGTAAATCAAATTTTAAAATAAATATATCGTCATTGTGTAATTAAATTTGATGTTGATGTTGTTGCTTTTTTCTCAATCATGCCGTTTGGAATTGTTTCAATTCAATTTGTGTAGCTGATGAATTTAGGTCCATTGTAAATCGTACGCCACTAATTAAAACGTAATCAGGTGTAAAAAAAACTAGATAGTCAATTTCAGCAGCTTAAACTCTGAACAAGAACACTATATTTAAAGCCTTTCAAAACATCAATTAAAACTGAAAAAACAATGTCGAGCAAGAAACCTAATGAGACAAATTATGTGCAGATTTTCAATTGCATGCTCTTTTTTGGGCTACAAACATATATTAATATATTAATATTAATATAATAACAATCCTATTTGACATTCCGAAATTAAATATTCATTACTGACACACATAATCTGGATATACATGTATAATTATAGTGAAAAACGACAATTATGAGTTTCATAACCGGACACTCTCTGTGGAAGCTTAAAAACAAACAACATGATGAATATTAAAAATATTAAACAGAATCTGAATGCAAAGATTGTGCTACAACCGAATTAGCAAGTGAGTTAAGTTCTTTGCAGGGAGTTAGAATCAAAATATTGTTGGTTTCTTTTGGAAATGTCTCAAATGTATTCCCTTTCATTTAATTAAGCATCTGGAGTAGCAAAAAGTATATGAAAAAAATCTCAACCCCTGGCGGGAATCGAACCCGGGTCTTCAGCATGCGAATCCGACATGTTATCCACTAAGCTATTGCCGCGACGTTTTTCGCGTGAAAAATTCTGCGTATTGTAGTTTCTGATATGATTAGTATATCCGACCTCAATCGTGATGCATTGACTAAATCCGGAATGATCCCTTAAAATCAAACGCTACTGCGTAATAATCGCTAAACTGTTCTTTATCGTTATAATGATGGCCACGTAAATAATAAAATGAGTAATAAACATTCCCCTACTCAACAAATCACTGCTCAACAAATAATCTTTACAGGAGTCAGCGATAACGAGATAAATAGGTAAGGGTTAGATTTTGTCTATTCGGTTCGCCTCGTGTCCCAAGACTTTCATTCATTAATGTATCAAGACGTTGCATTACGTACTATTTTATTGTTCTTCCCGAGTACAGTCATATCTGATCCTACATTGAAAATTATTGACTTAAGTTTTCACAACATGTCATGTTCTAATTAAATTTATTATCGTAATGTATTCATTTGACAAATTTAACGATATTCAAAACGGCACTTCTTACTTGCGCGTAGTCGACTGGCCTAAAGCTGTTAAGATCATAGTTCATATACTGTTCAATTTTGGAATTGCGGTATCTATAGTTGTTCTGTGAACAACTAAAAATGTTTACAAGCGATCGCCCGTAACAGTTAATTGCTATTCGTTTCGTCACGCTTCAGTAAGCATTCGGTATTTCCCTTTGCACGAGTTTTTCGTTCAATTTGGCGGGTAGAGTCGTTCGAGGTTCGCTTACACAGGAGTTAACACGTGGTTCAGCATATTCTAGTTTTTGTGAATAATTGTTGAAAGAATATCAAATCTCAAGCTACACACGTAGATTACAGTAGGACAGTGAACTTTTGAAACAAACATGGTTGGGATTCGTGAGTGCGCTGAGTTTCCACACGTCGTATTCGTACGCACGGAGAGTCTTCGTTACGCAGCAGTCCACTTTCGACAAGGCTAGATATTTAAGAGGCGCTTTACACACCGCCATTAGCGGCATCGCTAAGGCACAGCATTGTAAAGATGAGTATATTGTTTTGTTACATATATATATGTATGCCATGTTATGAATATCTGCGTTTTATGGCTGTTTTCTTTTACAGTTAAGAGAATTAATTCGCATATTCGTATTCGGGGTTAAAGATCTTAAACGGTGTTTCATGATATTTTTTAAAATGGACAGAAAAACTTCTTTTTACATCCTACGTTTGTCTGGTTGAAACTTAGTCAGAAAATTAATACAATAATGCTCCTTTTAGAAAACACATTTTATAAAAATGCTTACATTTCTTTTTATTGTATGTATAGCTGTGGCCTAATATAAACCTAGTATTTTTCAGCCTTTGATGGTTTCTATTTAGCATTTATGAAAAGAAAGACAACTTTCAGACTTAAGGCATGCAAATCAATTTGTAAATCATTTCATGTGTCTCTGGGTCTGAGGTTAACATTTAAACACTCACTTTTTGACCATTATTTGGTGCTTTCAAAGATTATAACTAAGAATTTCAGGTACTTTGCGTTTTTGGTTTTGCCTGTCAGTTTTCAATTGGAACGGATTTTTGTTTTCTCAAATGTTTTGCGGCCTTGTGTTATATAACTGGAGTTCATTCTATATCGGAATGACGATTTCATGTAGGATATGTTAAGTGTTCGGAAAGATACAATGATGATACAAATCTGTTATACATTCAGGGAAAACAGTAAGCGATTAACGTTTAATCAATGGAAAGCTATACATATAGCACAATGGCTAATGTTTTGTTTCCGATTTTGCGAAGGTGGATCATTCAGTCTCCAGCTAAAAAAAACAAATTACAAACATTAATTTTAGCGTCTTTATTCATTTGTTTCCGTGGATTTCTAGAAAGCACCTGGCATGCTGGAGACGTCGACCAAGTGTTTTCTATTTGTAGTAATCGCAGGCTCGTATTATTTCTCAATAAGTATGTTTCGTTTTCTTGCGGTTTCTCCGATTCCTAGGAATTTTAATGCTGAGGATGATTATAATACGGTTTGAATGTGATCATTGGATAGCATCTGATATCGTTTAATAATGATAAAACAACAACAACAACAAAAACTTTAAAATCGCGCTAATGTGGACGGATTCGTGAAATGAGCATCATGTTCAACGTTTTTTCTTAATTGGTGCTCAGGTTTCGCTTTTAACTGATGTGGGCTCAACAGTAGGCTGATTTCTGTTAATATTTTAATATATAAAATCCTGGTTCATATTATTATATGTAGTGCAAGCTAAGCTTTTTGTATGCCACAAACGACAGTCTGCATTTTTCTGACCAAAAAAAAGATGCTAATCATAGTGTATAGTTTGTTGTCTTGTCCTGTTTATCATTGCACAAGCTACCTGACGTGTTTTTAATATGAGGGACATTGAGATAAGAGTTTGTTTCTCGAGATTTCGGTGCGTCAATGAAGTAGTTTGTTTTGTATGTAATAAGGAGCCGCGGTGGTCTGCATTGAGCTGATGGTGTGAGTTATGTGACACACGGTTGGATCTGTGTTGAGATGTTGATGTAAATTATGTGATACACGGTTGTCTCGAGATGTGAGATTTTGTGTATCAATGTCTGGATGTGTTGTATATATAGTAAAGATCCACGGGATCTGTGTTGAGATGTTGATGGGAATTATGTGATACATGGTTGTGTCGCGATGTTTGATTTTTGTGTATCTAGGTATAGATGTGGTGTATATAAAGATCCACGAGATCTGTGTTGAGATGTTGATGTGAATTATGTGATACACGGTTGTCTCGAGATGTGAGATTTTGTGTATCAACGTCTGGATGCGTTGTATATATAGTAAAGATCCACGGGATCTGTGTTGAGATGTTGATGTGAATTATGTGATACACGGTTGCCTCGAGATGTGAGATTTTGTGTATCAACGTCTGGATGTGTTGTATATATAGTAAAGATCCACGGGGTCTGTGTTGAGATGTTGATGTGAATTATGTGATACACGGTTGTCTCGTGATGTGAGATGTTTGTGTATCAAGGTCTGGATGCGTTGTATATATAGTAAAGATACACGGGGTCTGTGTTGAGATGTTGATGTGAATTATGTGATACACGGTTGTCTCGACGTTTGAGATGTTTGTGTATCAACGTATAGATGTGGTGTATTTAAAGTAAAGATCCACGGGATCTGTGTGGAGATGTTGATGTGAATTATGTGATACACGGTTGTCTCGAGATTTGAGATTTTTGTGTATCAACCTCTGGATGTGTTGTATATATAGTACAGATCAACGGGATCTGTGTCGAGATGTTGATGTGAATTATGTGATACACGGTTGTCTCGAGATTTGAGATTTTTGTGTATCAATGTATGGATGTGGTGTATATAAAGTAAAGATCCACGGGATCTGTGTTGGGATGTTGATGTGAATTATGTGAGACACGGTTGTCTCGAGATGTGACATTTTTGTGTATCAATGTCTGGATGTGTTGTATATATAGTAAAGATCCACGGGATCTGTGTTGAGATGATGATGTGAATTATGTGATACACGGTTGTCTCGAGATGTGAGATTTTTGTGTATCAATGACTGTATGTGGTGTATATATAGTAAAGATCCACGGGATCTGTGTTGGGATGTTGATGTGAATTATGTGATACACGGTTGTCTCGAGATGTGAGATTTTTGTGTATCAATGTCTGGATTTGTTGTATATATAGTAAAGATCCTTGGGATCTGTGTTGAGATGTTGATCTGAATTATGTGATACACGGTTGTCTCGAGATGAGAGATTTTTGTGTATCAATGTCTGGATTTGTTGTATATATAGTAAAGATCCTCGGGATCTGTGTTGAGATGATGTGAATTGTGTGATACACGGTTGCCTCAAGATGTGAGATTTGTATGTATCAATGTCTGGATGTGTTGTATATATAGTAAAGATCCACGGGATCTGTGTTGAGATGTTGATGTGAATTATGTGATACACGGTTTTCTCGAGATGTGAGATTTTGTGTATCAATGTATTGATATGTTATGTGCTAGTATGTAATAAAGGATCCGCGGTGATCAGTGTTGGCATGATGCATTATGTGTTACACGATTGTGTTAAGATGTGCTGTTACATGTATCAAATATAGTGGGTATTTAGGATATACATACATGTATATATATATTTATTTTTTTAGTTTAGACTTTATACAAACAATATATAGAAAATGTAATGAATTATGTTGATATTTTTTCAGTTAAAATGCTGTAGCTGCGTTTGAGACGACATTATTAACATCCTAAAGAAGGAACAGCGGTCCAGAAGATACCGGACATAGCCAGGGCGTCACAAATCCAATAGTACACAAGTACAACGCGATATTTTAAAAAGAAAAGATATGTAACAAGAAATGTCTTTTAAAAAAAGACAATCGGCGTAGAAATTAATATTGACATGTCATTTTTTGCCCTAAATATAATACAAGAGGACCAAGCTGTGACTTCATAGACCCCATATTTTTCGTTCCCTTCTAAGCAGACTTTTGGACCCCAGATTTTTCGGTCCCTACTAAGGAGACTTCTCGGACACTAGATTTTTCGGACACTATAAGAAAACGTATTGGCCCCCCAAATTAATTTGAGATAAACTCAGTTATTATTAATATCTGTACCATGAATAAACCGATCAGCTAAAAATACTAGTAATTTACGTAAACATAATTGATACATGAATTTGTCAGGCAAATTTAACAAACTAACATTGTCAGAAAATAATAGCGGGAATGAATGAGCAGTAAGTTATGAATTCCCCATTTATTGCAATGGAGTTGTACTCGCTAGAATTAATTCACGGGGACGACAGTCGGTTACAGCGTACAATAATATTTTTGCACAATGATAAAATGATAGGAAATATAAGCTCATTCAAATTTGCTAATATTTGGTTTGCTTATTTATCAGAAAAATACCAGAAATTTACCACTTTATATTTTGTGCTTGCGAGCTCAACAGGCAACATTGTACGTTGTGACCGACTGTCGTCTCCGTGAATTGTAGCATTGTAATTGCTATTTATAGAGCGCGCCGACTATTTAGACTAAAAAATATAGTTATTTCATTATGTGAATGAATATAACATTCTGATCATGACATACAATGAGTAAAATTGTTCATAATTATGTTCATTTCCAGAGTGTATGCCGAAGATATGTTTGTAACTTTAATTTAACCGCTTATTTAAACAATTATGTAAATTTTTAATCCCCAAAAGTATGCAACAGTTATTGGTATACGTTAAACCATTGTTCGAAGTTTGCATTCCCTAAAATAAGAAAATTTGCCCAAATCTATTGGCATTCTATTTTCCCGCTGCATAATTATCGCAAGAAATCTAGGTCAAAAGTGATCTTAGACAGCTACGCCGAAAAATGGTGGAATGAACATAGATTTGATTCTCACCCGACAGAAGAAAGCCAGTGTACGCGTTCCTGAGCGACATGATGCACAACATGTGTCGACTGCGGTCGTGAATGAATGCCGCTACGCCTTTACAACATCGTTGGATATATAATGTGTGGCTTTTAAATTTCTGTATGCGGATAAGCTTGTGAATTTTATTTTTCGCACAATGCAAACGAGTTTTTGTTAAGCCCGTTTCTTTGCAACAAAAATATATCCAGTAATGTTTAATAAGACTGTCGATTACATTAGGTATTAGTTAAAAAGCAACAAAATGAGATTTATATGTTTTATATGTATTCTTGGATTTTACGCTTTTGTATATTTTCTGTAATTTTTGTTTCAAGTTCCACATGTTTTCAGTTTATTTTTGTCAGTAGCGAGTGTATCAGTGCATCAGTTAAATTGGGTATTTATATTTTTGGATGAATCAGGAAGTAAGCTATGTCCGGTGTGTTGGTTACAGTAGTATATTGCCGCAGTAGATATCCAATACGTGTGTTTTTCCAATGATTTGTTTTTTATATAAGAATGTTCAACATGCGATGCGAAATACGTTTTTGTGTGGCACGGGTTCACCCTTATATTTTAGGAAAGAGGAATATTTTAAAAGTTAAATTCAGTAGATATGTGAAACCAAAACTATTTTCATTTTTGCCTTATGTCCGCATCACCGAATAACAGAGGCATTATTTAAGATATTACGTATACTGTAAGTTAAGAAACATAAATGCATATATCATGCGTCCTAACACGTGCGATTAAAAAAAAACTAGTTTCTATAAAAGATACAGAATGTTAATAATTATTTTATATTACTTTATTACATTTTACTTCCTTCTTTGTTTATTCGAGAAAAGCGGACCGCCTCGTAAGAACTATGTTTTTGTTTTTTATGGTTGTAAAGGTGCTGCATTTGTTTTAAGTTAGGAAAGAATTTGTTTATTTTCGGACGAACGCAGTGAGGGAGAAAATTATTGCTATTCTTTTCGTCACGCTTCAGTAAGCATTCGGTATTTCCCTTTGCACGAGTTTTCGTTCGATTTGGCGGGTAGAGTCATTCGAGGTTCGCTTACACAGGAGTTACCACGTGTATCAGCATATTTTTTAAATTGCAAAAGCAACTTATAAAACATAAGGGAATAAGGAGATACAATTTATATTCAAATTATGTATGTCTGTTTTTAGCTCGACTATTCGAAGAATAGGTGAGCTTTCCTACTACCCCCGGCGTCGGTGTCCGAGTCGGTGTCCGAGTCGGCGTCCGCGTCCGCGTCTGAATTTGGTTCAAGTTTTTATTCAAAAGTCTTGTAACTTCAAAACTACATAAGTTAATCAATTGAAACTTAGAATATACCTTTGTCATCAACTCCAGTGTCAGGGGCAACATTCCACATAACTCTGTTTTGTATTTTGACAGAGTTATGCCCCTTTTTCACTTAGATTTTCTGATTAAAGTTCATATTCACAAGTTTGGCAACTTCAGAACTACATAAGTTATTCACTTGAAACTTGTAACTAACCTTTGTCATCAACTCCAGTATCAAGGGCAACATACCGTATAACTCTGTTTTTCATTTTGACAGAGTTATGCCCCCTTTTCACATAGATTTTCTGGTTAAAGTTTATATTCAAACGTTTTGTGACTTCAAAACTACATAAGTTATTCACTTGAAACTTGGATCTAACCATTGTCATCAACTCCAGTGTCAGGGGCAACATTCCCCGTACCTCTGTTTTGTATTTGACAGACTTATGTCCCTTTTTCACCTAGATTTTCTGTTTAAAGTTTATATTCAAAGTTTTGTAACTTCAAAACTACATAAGTTATTCACTTGAAACTTGGAACTAACCTTTGTCGTCAACTCCAGTATCGAGGGCAACATTCACCATAACTCTGTTTTGTATTTGACAGATTTATGTCCCTTTTTCACATATATTTTCTGTTTAAAGTTTATACTCAAAAGTTTTGTAACTTCACAACTACATAAGTTATTCAATTGAAACTTGGAACTAACCTTTATCATCAGCTCTAGTACCAAGGGCAACATTACCCATAACTCTATTTTGTATTTAGTCGGAGTTATGCCCCCTTTTCCCTTAGATTTTCTGTTTAAAGTTTATATTCAAAAGTTTGGTAACTTCAAAACTACATAAGTTATTCACTTGAAACTTGGAACTAACCTTTGTCATCAACTCTAATATCAGGGGCAACATTACCCATAACTATATTTTGTATTTTGACAGAGTTATGCCCCTTTTCCACATAGATTTTCTGGTTAAATTTTATATTCGAAAGTTTTGTTACTTCAGAATTACATACGTTATTCACTTGAAACTTGGAACTCATCTTTGTCATCAACTCTAGTACATTTGATAAACGGGCACAGGTTTCCAGAGTTTTTTTCCCAAATGCAGTTCAAAGGGTTTTATCTCTGGTTTTTCCTGGGCGAGTCACATTGCACTTTACATTAATTATTTAAAGAATGACATATAATTACTATGTTATGTTTATGCATTTATAAGTGTGTGTAGTTCTTGTAGGGATATGTTTTGTTACTCTGTTTTGTGCGTAGCAAGTTAACTTATTTGCGTGAACGATATGCAGACTAATTTGATACTAATGTATTATGTGTGTACAGTAAAACGGTGTTAAAGACACATAAAAGAAAAGCGGACCGCCTCCTAAGAACTATGCGTTTTTCTTTTATGTTTGTATAGGTGCTGCATTTGTGGTAAGTTAGGAAAGAATTAGTTTAATTTTGGACGAACGCAGTGAGGGAGAAAATAAATATATTGAATGTAAGTTTAATAAATATAGTGCAAAATTGTCGACGAAATGGTCGAGATGTTAAGACAGCAGATTATGGATATTGGTGTTGCGGGTTTGAATACCTACGAAATCTTATTTTTTTTAATTTCAGTGCAGTGAGTATTAGCACGCATTTAACGTTATTTCCTTCTTTTGTCTTCTGCTGGTAAAAAGAATTGTTTGTTTTTTCGTTTTTTATTGCACAAACAAAAGTTAAAACATAAAAATAACAGAATAAAATAGACAGCAATCACAGGTGGAAAAACACTTTTCTAATATTGATCTGAAAAAAAGATTTAATTGATTGAAATCCTGAAATGAACATAACCAATGAACAGTAGGCAAACACTCTACCATTAGACTATCGTTCCAGATGAATAACGTATGCCCAGATAGCGACAGAATAGTATCGAACGGGCTCAGCGTTTACTATACAAACCAGAGTACAACGACGCAAATATATGAAAATTACGGAAACAAATGAGTGCCAGGTCAATGTTGTCGGACTATACCACAGTGTATAAACCTAACGTACGACCGGATGTTGCGATTGCGTACATCAGCGATAACACAACTGTCTATAATATTTCGGCTAGTGCGTAAACAATCAAAACGCTGACAGCGACAAAAGACACTTAAAGCATGTGAGTGTATTTTTGCTAAAAAGGAAACATTTGTTTAAATGAAGTTCAATTTCCCACCTTTAAACTTTATATTTTATCATCGTATTCAATATTATACGACATCACAATGAAAACTAATTGAAGTAACGAAAACATATTTTGTTCGAGCTAATTATCTTATGCAAACGGATTTAAAAACATGCCAGTTAATAAATCAATCTGCAAGGGCCAGAATAACCGATGAAGCGTAGTAGTTAGGCTCACCGATTGTTAAAGCTTCTAAGCCAAAGATCTATAAATAAGCATGTTTATTTATAGATCTTTGTTTATAGCCTACTGAATCAAAATAGATCATACTATGCAAGAACTCGATTGTCCATAGTACAGTTTAAAATTAATAAATTGCAGTAATTTGTTGTCAAAATATTCAGAATGAGAATTGGTAACAAGAAAAACCACTTTCGCAACGAGATTTTTGGTACAAGTTTTCGACCTAAAAACATCATTGTTGATAGAATTGCCATCATCTGCTACTCGCAAATTGGCATCTTAGGTCCACAATTGGGTTAAATGTTCATTTTTTTAAAAGTTATGGTCGCGCATGTTGTGGTGTCAATGCATCGTTGTGGTGCTGATGATGCAAAGTTACTATGTAGGATTTATAGCAATAGATTTTGGGTCCAAAAATATACGGCAAATATTACTTTTTATGCCAAATTATGTTGTTGGTGTTGTTTTTTTGTTGTCGTTGTTTCAGGTCAAGTTCGGCAGTCTCAAACAAACGATTCACATGTAACTTTTGTGAAAAGTAATTCAGCTTTAATTGATATAACTCAACAGTAGAGAGTACGTGGACAATTTCATTGTGCCAATATCTCATATCTCTTGTTTTAATTAGCCTGTGTTATTACAATTTTATTTCTACATACATGTTTTCAATTGTTATTTGGAGCAATGGAAATATAAAAAAACACGATGACGTAAATGTGTTCGGTCAGTTTATTTGTTTACTTATATTATATTGATTATACATATAGTTCATTGATGACACTTGTTACAGTTTTACAATAGCATTCACATAAAAAAAATCGTACCCGAGAAAGAATGCATTGAAAAAGCAATACCTAATATGTGGAGTTAAATTGGAATAACACGCGCACATTTTCAGTACCGTAGCATAATTCACCAATACATCATAAATAAGTAATACTGTTGTGTGAAACTTGTTTGTTAATAATATTTGGACAGTGAATAACAAATCCCTATAAAGTGGCAAATAACACAACTAGCATGTTCTTTTTAATATATAAATATATGTAGTTGCAATAGATGAAGCTTATCAAAGGGAATTGTCATTGGTGCTCTTTGACTAAATTAAATTGACTAAGCAATTTTGACATCTGTGAGCATAACTCAACGATTGTAATATTTCACATCTTCATTGTTTTAAATTAAACGAGAAAAAATTCTGAACACAGTAAATCAGATGGTAAATAGTTGAAATGGGCACTCTTAATGCTCATTAGAAGGGCATTGCTAAAAAGTTACTGGCTATAAATTAACGTTGTTTCAAACTCAATAATCAGTGTTAGTGTCAGAAACATAAAACATCGATTGTATAAATGATCATGTCATATATAGCAGCTACAGTTTATAATAATAATAATAATCACTTTATTTTACGAAGGTGACATATAAGACTTAGTATTGTCATGACAAAAACATACCTTATTTTCATATCGCCTTCATACACATTCACACATTCAACCAAATTCACATTTAACATATAATTACAAAACAAGCACACATTAAATTTAATAATGATAATAATAATGATAATGGCAATAATAATAATAATAATAATAATTTTCTCAAGAAAAAACAATTACAAAGCATCGACACACAGCAATTGAAAATGGAAATTATGCACAATGCATTAATACACTCATAAAAAAGTTACATTTTTATATAAAAATTCTCCATATACAAAACAAATATAATTATTTGCTAACAACATTAATTTCAATATACATTTTCTAATTTTCAATAAATATATCTATATCAGTATTATAATTGTGATATTTGTGTTACATCTATTAGACTTGTTCAAGTAAATATGTTTTATATGCTCGTTTGAATGATGGTAATGAAGATTTATTTCTTAATTCCAATGGTAAATTGTTCCATACGATTATGCAATAGTATGTATATGTATCTTTGTAGTATTTTGTTCGTGGTTTAATTGGCAAAATAAGATCTTTGTGCATAGCTGACCGTAAATTGTGGGATTCATTGTTTGAAAAGGTTAATAAATCTTTCATATATGATGGCACCAAATTGCAAACGGTTTTATATATTTGTATAGCAGTGTGGTATTTTACTCTGTCATTAAATTTCATCCAACTTAATGTTTTAAAAAGTTCTACAGAAGCAGTCCTTGAAGGTTTATTAAGGTTTCAACGGCATGACGTGAGTTTGGTGTCTAACAGTTCTCAACAAGTGCATAGCGACAGACAAGGCACTGATAACTACGTACACAAGTGTTCACAATTACAATGTCGATTAAGATTTGTATTATATTTTGTATATTTCATCTTCAGCTAATCCGTGCTTGTTTTTGTTGCCACACTTAACTCAAACTTGACCGTTTTCTTTTAAAGATCCGAGGTTCACACTTGGCCTGTACTGCTGCTCACTTTTGGACACACGGGCGCATAGTAGGGTAGGCGTTCGTAGTCATTATTGTCTATTGCTGTGAATTATGTAAATAGAATGATTATATTTAAACAAAACAAATTATTCGTGCATGCGTTGTACAACGACTTCTAAATCATTACACGAACAAACGTTTACAATTCTTAGGGCTATTTTAAATCCGGAAAAAGTTTGGTCTGTCGACCTACCGACAGACACATACCACCGGACAAACATTTGCAAAGCAATATACCCCCTGTATACTTAGATAGATAAGTAACAATATGTTGATATTCAAGACAGACTTTATTCATTTTCTGACTTTAACATGTAATTATAAACCATATATTTCGATGAATGCCATTTCAAAAACACACTGAGGTACAATTTGGATAGATAATGAACAGGTTGTGGTTAAACTTTGGTTTTATCAAAAGTTTCTTCTTAGCTTTTAACTTTACATCAGCACCACAACTATGCATTGACACCACAACTTGTGTCTCGCGAGCATAACCTTTTCAAAAATGAACATGTAATCTAATACATTACCGAAGGTGTCAATTTGTGTGTAGCAGTTGATGGAAATTATTTTAACAAAGATGTTTATATCTCGAAAACTTGTTTTGGAAATTACCCTCTTAAAAGGTCTAAACGGTCTAAAAATCACTGAACGCAACTGCTCTGGTGTTGTTGTGATAAAGAAAACATGAATTAAATACATTCTTAAGTAGTAAAGGCAGCATAAATCACTCACAATAAATCGCAATAAGCGTTCACTACAATCACAGTAAGGCCAAAGTTTTTTTATTTATTGGTTCTCGGACATTTTTGGAAGTGTCCGCTCGGAGGAGGGAAAAAAAACTACCAAAAAAACAGCAATACAGAATTGAGTAAATTAATGACTAGAATGGAAATGGGCAGTGATATTAAAATCTTGATGCAGTATTACTTTCAAAAATCATATTACACAACATTAACTTAATCATTGCATGATAAACATGACATTAATACCAATAATAGTAACATTAAAAGGCAGTCTTTATCATATAAAAAATATAATATGCTAACACTTGAACACAGTACGTCAGATATCGCTGGGCAGTGGCCACATTATATGTATAATAGCATGCTTAATAAAGGGAAAACTAACTGAATATATCTTGTTTTGTTTATTTGTTTGTTTGGATTTTTCGCCGTATTCAACAGTAGTTCAGTCAATGAATATAACGGCGGTCAGTTAACCTACTCACACTTTTCCTGAGTAAGCTGGTTTACCAGTACTAAGTGCACATACTTATGCCAGTAACTGACAACTGCCCTACTTGAATCAGAGGTAGGGGGAGAATGGCCGTAGAAATAATTTCATGACCTATCCCCACACAAGTTATGTGGCCGGGCTGGAAATCGAACCCGCGATCCTCGGATTTGTAGTCCAGCGCTCTATCAACTAAGCTAGCCGGCCTATTAATGAATCAGTATACACCAATGATATGTGTTAATTATAATACTGATATAAAATTATATATGTGTGTTTAATACAATGATTCTAAGGTCTTTATTTGTTTTTACTGAGTATTTTCTTCTGACTAAGTGTTGCATGATGCAGAATAGAACAGAGAGCAGATCATATGAATCATACAGCAATATACAGTCACAATGCGTTTTACATAAAATGTATTAATTTCTTCAGCGTGTTTTTTTGCATTCTGTTTAACAGGTTGAAACCCTTTCACAGGCACATTTTTACGATGTCGGGTACATTCCACAATTATTTTGTTTTTTGCTTTTTGGAAAAGATCGGGTCGGCGGATCCGAGAACCAAGAAATCAACAAACTCTCGCCTAAGCGTTCATATTACTTCGTGAACATAGCTCGCGTGAAGTACCGTACCAGTTGTCTTGCGTTTAAGAACATAATTTCAGTTCGTATGAAGAAAAACCACTGAAAGCGGCTGCTCTGGCGTTGTTTCGATAAAGAAAACATTAATTAAATACATTCTTCACCAGTAAAAGCGGCAGAAATCACAATATATCGCAATAAGCGTTCACTCAAAGATCTATAAATAGATCTCCGGTTAACTTCAATCACAGTAAGCGTTCAAATCACTACACGCGACAGTGCAATAAGTAGTACAACAGTTGATTTGCCACCTATTCGAGAACATCGTATATTTTGCCCACACAAACTGCTCACATCACAAAATTAGACTTGTTAAAGGGACTATGTCAACGAAAAGGGCCTCAAGAGGGCAATTTCTTAATAAATTCTGAAATTCAGATATTAATACTGACATATAATACATACATGTTAAAACAGGGTTTATATAATGAAAAAAAGAGTGCACGCATTCTGAGATAAAAAAAACAACAATTTATAATTATGGGTCTTGTTTCTTTGGACCTGTTCGATCCCTGCTTGGGGTTTTAATTTTTCAGACTTTTTGCTGATTTTTTTTTATCAAATATGTTATTGCATTCTATATATTGTTTAATTTATTTAATGCGCATGTCTTTATAAAACGCATTTCTATCATATAATATCATTTATATTGTAATAAAAATCCAAATTTTCGACGACATAGGCCCTTTAAAGTAAAACTCGGAAACTGAAGCATGTACAGAAATATAAAACAGTACTCTGTTAGAAGCAATATGTGAGTAAAACATATTGTACTTCGTATGTATTTCCAAAATGTCAGATGAATCAAGTGACTGGTGAAGTTTGTTTATTGATCTTTGGCTACGAAGCACTAACAATCGGTTCTCCTAACTCCTGCGCTTCAGCGGTTAGTCTGGTCCGTTGCAGATTAACTTGTTATCTGGCATGTATATAATTCCGTTTGCATCGTTAGCATAATGAGCTCGAACAAAATAAGTTTTCATTATGATGTCGTATATTATTGATAATAAATATAGGAATAATGAAACTCCACATTATAAAGTTTAAAGGTGGGAAATAGAACTTCATTCAAACAAATGTTTCCTTGTTAGCAAAAATGCACTCATAATTCACATGCTTTTAGTTTCTTTTGTCGCCAACAGTCTTTCTACGCTGTCAGCGTTTTAATTCTTACTAGAAACTGTAATTGTGTTCTGAACGCAATACAACTGGTAGGGTACTTCACGCGAGCTGTGTTGACGTTCACTCGTCCATGTCCATTACCTGAAGAATAGATAATAAAATATAACTATAGTTACTTTCTTTGGCAACGGGAATCAACTTACATATGAGGCGTGTCGTGGGAAACCCGGGCTTGATGCATCTACGTAAAGTGTCGTCGTGGATCAGCATGTTTAGTCCGCACAGGCTAATCCAGGATGACACTTTCCGCTTTTATGGTATTTTAATATAATTTTATGTTCAAGGAAGTCTTTTCTAAACATAAATCCACTGTAGGCGGAAAGTGTCGTCCTGAATTAGCCTGTGCGGATTGCCATAAATTTCAAATATAGTATTAATGTTGATGAACAGACAACTATAAGCAAACGAAGAATGGTCGAGTAATATGCGCGGAATATTTTGGTGACGATGAACCGGGTTCGAATGTGGTCTGAACACATTTTTGTAAAATTTTATTCGTAATTGAAATTTATTAAGTGATATCTGTTGCTTTTTTATTTTCTGTGTTCTGTAAGTTTTGTGTGCATTTTTATTTCAACTTTCAATAGCATAACAATCATAACAATGACAAAATCGAAAACAATCACGCCGTTTACTTGCTGTGTCGGTCTCAGAGTCAACAGCATCTCTTTCACTTGCGTTGTCCGTATAGAGTCATCGAAAGTCATCAACCATATTATATACTATATACTATTTTTTATAAAATTGAAAAAAAGTTTCACCAGCAGGACTCGAACTCATGCCCATTGGTTCAAAAATACCGCACCGCGCTTTTACCACCTGAGCCATTTGTTGATATCGATACTAGAGAATATATACGAATACAAACATTCACGGTACCAGTGCAGTGAGTTATCATTTTTATCATTGTATTGCTGTTACCTCGCGTTTATATGATTTACCTATTTTCGGGACATACCATTAATCTAGTACATGGTCACGTCTCAATGCGCACTGTTTATCTTTAGTAACCAAGCCAGGTGTAAATAATATGCGTTATTTGTAGAATTTATTTGAGCGACTAGTCACCAATTAACGTCTGAATGTCAAGAATGTTAAAAAAAAATATTTCGTCTAATGCTTTTGAAAAGGGAAACATCTCACAACGAAGTTTGAAAGCCTATATTGCATATTTTTATTTGTCTAAACAATGTGTTGTCATGTCAAAAATATTGTGCGGGATAAACTTTGATCACCTTCACGCTGTAGTAATAACATCTGCAGTAACAGCAGCGTTGACTGTAGCTGTGACGTAAAATTACCCCATCCGATCAACATCAGTAACAGCAGCGTTGACTGTAGCAGTGACGTAAAATTACCCCATCCTATAAACATCATCCACTGAGTGCCATCCGATCAACATCATCCACTGAGTGCCATCCGATCAACATCATCCACTGAGTGCCATCCGATCAACATCATCCACTGAGTGCCATCCGATCAACATCATCCACTGAGTGCCATCAGATCAACATCATCCACTGAGTGCCATCCGATCAACATCATCCACTGAGTGCCATCCAATCAACATCATCCACTGAGTGCCATCCGATCAACATCATCCACTGAGTGCCCAGGGCCCATATCCACAAAACTCCTTAGGGAAATCTTTACTTAAGTCCTATATAAGTAAACAAAAATTCAAATATAATTTTCTTTGTGAAAATAATAATTTTATATTTGAAATACGGTAAAATAAGAACCATCTGTTGATTCTTTACCAGACAGAAAGATTTCGTTCAAAATTAACTTTAAATGAACCAGCCACAAACTTAAGGAATTTTATGATTTTAAGAAATTTACATAAGTTTTCACTAAGGAGCTTTGTGGATATGGGCCCAGATCGTACACTACCACGATTGGCACTATATTCATTCACAGTATACTAAGCGCATCATTTGAGCATTAGAATCCATGGAGAGTATATGCACATGACTTTCTACATTGAGAGATAGCAGTGGTGTAATGGATATGCTGTCCGCCTTGCGATCGTGAGTTCGATCCTGGATAGTTAATGTGATCTCCGCAAAAGACACGAAGTTATGGTTCTGCCCAGAAAGCGGACTCGAACGTCTAGAAACACATCGGGTATATATTAATAAGCTTTCATGTTACTTATATCCGATATAGGCCTGATATGGGCCTAAAATGGTATATTTGCCCAGCTATAGCCCATATTGGGGTCGCATGGTCTTGTTTGCTGGGTAAATATTTTAATAGCGCACATATATGTATACATCCATAGGCACTTCCAACTAGACCTTTTTTGATTGCGGTTTTCTCAAAAATGACAAATTGCATCGGTTTCAAACATTTTGCACAGCACCATCATACACAATTTCCAATACAGGTGTGATCAAATCGAACGTTTCAGTGATCATTTATTTTTCCTCGTGGTGTATGTAAAAATTCGATGAAATTTATAATCAACGTGTTTAACAACGACTCTTCAACCAAAATACATTTAACATCAATTATTTTAAATGAATAACACCATCCCACAATGAATAATATATTTTTCCAAAATGTCCATCTTATTCAAATTAATCTGCAATATAATCCAATCATTGTAGTTGGATATCACGTGATTAACATTTAACCTATTTTACACAAAGGAGCACGTTGTAAACTTCTAATCTGTTTGTGATATTAAATGAATGTTAATTAATCAATTAACAATAGCTAGGGGGGAGTTTGAAATGTTAGTGGCAAACTTAAGTTGTTAGACTGTTGGCGCCAACAGGATTAAGTAGGTTAAATGGACTTGTTCACATAGTTTTGTATTTTTAAAGTATGCCGTTAAATGTCTTAACTTGACAGATTTACGCTTCGAAAATAAAAAGCATAAGTATAATAACAAGAAAAGGATTAAAAAAAAGAAAATAAACAAGTTGCTTTCACCTGGGTTCGAACCTCAGACCTCCGGATCGAAAGGCTAACGCTTTAATCACTTGATGAAGCCATTCCGATTTCTATATATTTACATGCATTGCTTACTTCATGTAAGTGACCCACGTGTTGTCAACATTTTTAACGAAAACGACAGAAACATTCCAAATTATTCCATCGTTTAGCGTTACAAACGCTTTATTTTTATGCTATTTCAACTGATGATTACTCATTAACGACAAAACAATAACAGCAGTAGTTGCAGTAGTAGTAGTAGCAGTACTAGTTGCAGTAGTAGTAGTAGTAGCAGTAGTAGTTGCAATAGTAGTAGTAGTAGTAGTAGTAGTAGTAGTAGTAGTAGTAGTAGCAGCAGCAGCAGCAGCAGCAGCAGTAGTAGTAGTAGTAGTTGTTGTTGTTGCAGTAGTAGTGGTAGTAGTAGTAGTAGTAGTAGTAGTAGTAGTAGTTGTTGTTGTTGTTGTTGTTGTTGTTGCAATAGTAGTAGTAGTAGTAGTAGTAGTAGTAGTAGTAGTAGTAGTAGTAGTAGCAGCAGCAGCAGCAGCAGCAGCAGCAGCAGCAGCAGCAGCAGCAGCAGCAGCAGCAGCAGCAGCAGCAGCAGCAGCAGCAGCAGTAGGAGGAGGAGTAGTAGTAGTAGTAGTAGTTGCAGTAGTAGTTGCAGTAGTAGTTGCAGTAGTAGTAGTAGTAGTAGTAGTAGTAGTAGTAGTAGTAGTAGTAGTAGTAGTATTATTAGTAGTAGTAGTAGTAGTAGTAGCAGCATCAGTAGCATCATCAACATCATCATCAGCAGCAGCAGCAATAGTAGCAGCAGCAGCAGCAGCATAGTAGTAGTAGTAGTAGTAGTAGTAGAAGTAGTAGCTGCAGTAGCAGTAGTAGCAGTAGTTGCAGTAGTAGTAGTAGCAATAATAGTTGCCGTACACCCATGGGCACTTCTAACTAGACCTTCACTTAATCAGCTATAACTTTTGTATTTTTAGTCCGAATTTCTCCAAATTTTTCAAGAACACAAAATAATATATTAGACTTCGAAGCATTTAATATTCTTTATTGAGAAATTTCATTTTCCCATTAAACTTAACAAAAATAAAACATAATATCAAAACAAAACATCTCAAAAATGCGATAACGAAATAAAGTCCATTTTACTGTTAGAAATTAATAGCATATATTTTCGTTATTTTTTGTTTTATTTTGATTTAAATTCGTTAATAATAATTATTTTAAGAACTTTCAATCTAAATAAAGAGAAAATTTATCTTATAATAATTACTTCATACCTTAGTACGTGAAGTGCGGCCTCTTGCATATCAATGACACGCACTCGTCCTGTATACGGCACAGTAACTCTTTCTAGGTTTTGCCACTAATATTTTAAACTCCTCCCTTATTATTGTTAACGGATAAATTTACATTCATCAAATATCACAAACAAATTAGAAGTTTACCACGTGCTTCTAAGTGTAAAATAGGTTAAAAGTTAATCACGTGATATCCAAGTTCAATGACTGGATAAAATTGCAGATTAATTTGCACATGATTGACATTTTTGAAACTTCATTTGTGAATAGTGTTATGCATTAAGTAATTGATGTTAAATGTATTTTTGGTTGAAATGTCGTTGTTTAACACGTGATTATAAACTGCATTGAATTTTTACATTCACCACGATTTTCTCGTGCAATTAGTAATTTCGACACCCACGAGCACGAGGAAATATAAAGGATCACTGAACCGTTCAATTTTTATCATGCCTGTAGTGGTAATTGTGTATGATGGGGCTTAGTCTGACGTCAACCAATCCATGGCCGATTACTCATGGACAATACAAGATGGCAGACTAACGGTATGCCATACATAAAAACATAGTTTTCTAAATTGTTTGCGTTCGGTTTGCATGACGTTGTAACCAAACATCATATTTCATATTAGTATATCGCGATCTTTTAGTGATTTTTATTTCGTTGAACGTGTATCGATTAAATATACTGAATAACCTGTCTGAACATCCATACATATATTTCGGATATTCGGACGTGTTGTTTACTATTGCATAAAATCCACCAGAAATTTAGTAATGCTTATTCATATATCTTTTAAATACAATCTTCTATTATTTTAAATAGTTAACAGCAAATGATACATTTCAATATTATGTTAATAAAAACCATAACTAACTAGCTAACTAACTAAATAAATAAATGATTATTTATTTAACCTGTTATATTTTTTCAGCGTGCAGTTACCACTGCAAGGCATCAGTACAACAGTAAAAAGATAGAAAGAACAGAAAAAAGCCACAGCATGTGTGATACTGATCTCTTCCAACTTCACAAGACAAGAAAGTTCATAAACAGACATTTCACTGTTCATCTGTGTGATTACTATTCTATCTAGTGGATTTATCATGATATTATAAATTGTCAAATGAAAAAAAGAACTTTCTACAATAAGAAGTTTATATGAGTAAGTTATAAAATGTGAATATTAACCGTGTGTAGCAAACAAAGCAATAATGAGGACATCTTACAAATTTTGCAACATACTCCAAGCATGTGTTGTCCTTTTGAAAGGTGAAAGTAAACTTATTCTATGTTTAAAATGATAATTTAATTAATTTTATCTGTAGCAATTAAATTTAAATATGTTCAATTATGTAGTACTGATTTGTTTTATGGTGTGCATTACCTGAGCCTATACTGCATAACATTATTTCAGTGAAGATTTTAATGTAGATATTTAACTTTAGGAATGTGCCCATTATTTGTATACAGTTGAAATGGTTGATTTGCAAATATATATAAGTAATACTTCACATCATGTATACATTTATTGTGAAAGTAAACGTGTTCAGTCATTAAAATATATTGTTTGCAATAAATTGACAATTGTATTTCACCGACGAACATTTATTGCACTTTTGTACATTAGCATTGTGTCATTATTAACCAGAAATATATACGTAGATGTTTTGGTTTAGAAAAGACATAAGAATATATGTGTGAATTAACTGAGTTATTATTTGTTTGATTTGAAATTATAAATCAAATAAAGGTTTCAACAGTGTAATTAAAATTTGTTAATTATATGTATGGCCAAATAATATCACTTATAAGCTGGCATAAGTATTGTACATAAAATGATTTAGTCAATATTTCCAGTCATGTCACTGTAATAAGAGTGACATGTACAGTGTTTCAGCTATAAGCTTCAAGACATTTTCATTAATCGTATAAATTAATTGTAATTCCTTTCTCTGTAAGGCATGCTTACTTTTCCACCTTAATCATAATACCTAAGGTGTATATGATTTGTTAATTTATACTGGTAATAATGAAACATACATAAAAAAAAACACCACTGTGCAGAAGAACGTTTTATTTTATTTTATTTTTTAAAATATATAACAGTAAATTTCAAGATCCTTTGAATTGCCAGTACGGTTGGCCAGCCATGCACACAAAATGAATCCAGCATTTTCTAAATGAATCAGCAACCTGAAAATAAATACAAAAACAAGAATGATACAGTAAGTTCTACTAGCATCAACTACTACTAACTAGATTTACATTGTTAATGTATTTCCAAATGTAATAATTCGAAAATGGTGATGCAATACACATTTACTTTTGCTGTAATACTTCTTACTTTAACACTAACTTAATATACAGTAACGTGATTGGTATTTATAGCATTATTAGAAATCAAATTAACTACCAATACGCATTAAACTGCTTACACTGAATTAGTTCCTGAACACTTATCCGAATATCCGAAATAGACATCAAGTTAATTTGGGTGAGCTTTTTTACAAAACTACAATTTATGCTGAAATGGCAAGCATGCATATAAAAATACAAGACAAAGGTTGAATGAAAGGCGGAAAATGATTACAACGACATGTAAAGAAGTACGTAATTTTCAAGCTCTTTTAAAATTGCCTATAGAAAGTAACGTACCTCAGCCATCTTGGTTTAACTGGTGTTACCATAGGAGATTTGGGTGATGCCAGACCTTTACCACGAAGTAAGTAAAGATCGGGTACCAGAATAGATGGGGCTGTGCAACATTTGAAACCGATGCGATTTGTTATTTCTGAGAAAACCGCAATCAAAAAAGGTCTAGTTGGAAGTGCCCATGGGTGTAGTAGTAGCAGCAGTAGTAATTGCAGTAGTATTTGCAGTAGTAGTAGTAGTAGTAGAAGCAGTAGTAGTAGTAGTAGTAGTAATAGTAGTAGTAGTAGTAGTAATAGTAGTAGTAGTAATAGTAGTAATAGTAGTAGTAGTAGTAGTAGTAGTAATAGTAGTAGTAGTAGTAATAGTAGTAATAGTATTAGTTGTAGTAGTAGTAGTAGTAGTAGTAGTAGTAGTAGCAGTAGCAGCAGCAGCAGCGGCAGCAGCAGCAGCAGCAGTAGTGTAACCAGTGTACAGTTATGTGTGTAAGGTGATGTGTGAATGAAGTTTTCACTGTCCTAATTGGTTATGAGTACATTTTAATGTAATCCCCACACAAGCTATCTCAATTAACTGACATCTCTATTTTTCTAACAAAAAACCCAGCACATTCTTACGTTTGTCACCAGAGACTTCAGTCATTATATACAATAGTATCATGCAAAGGAATATTGACCACGTCATTTTGCCCTGCTTGGTTTATTTTTTTTATATTTAATATACTGGAATAAATATCGAAACTTTACAACGAGTTGACCTCATTCAACACCCCGTTACAGTAGTAGTAGTAGTAGTAGTAGTAGTAGTAATAGTAGTAGTAGTAGTAGTAGTAGTAGTAGTAGTAGTGGTGGTGGTAGCAGCAGCAGCAGCAGCAGTTGTAGTAGAAGTAGTAGTAGAAGTAGTTTGCTGCTGCTGTTGTTGTTGAAGAAGAAGAAGTTGTTGTTGCTTTAATGAAATATAGCATTGGCATTTTAACTTGTTAAATATCAATAATCTGCGATCAAGAATGTTGATTCAATGTAAAACGGGTTGAAGCGGATTTAAAGTGGTATTTATACCTGTCTCTACATGTACCAATATTGAAACCTATACAAAAGATTCTTTATAAACGAAGACCAAAGCTTGTTCGAGATCGATCGAGAAATGGTTGGGTAAACTATCCGAATATCGGGGCAAGCACTTATGTTTGTGTACATGAGAATCATGGTCGTGCATTGCTTATATGTCCAAGACAGTCAAAATGTGTGAACTACGTATTATATTGAACACTGAACGCGGACCAAAGGAATAAATACATGTGTTCTTGAGTGCGTTTATGTTCGTTTCCAAAACATCAGGGAAGACATTATTGGTAGGTAAATAGCTTACATAGGATACATGTATGTTTTTAGACTGTTCCAACAGGATTAAGTAGGTTAAAGGGACTTGTTCACATAGTTTTGTATTTTTAAAGTATGCCGTTAAATGTCTTAACTTGACAGATTTACGCTTCGAAAATAAAAAGCATAAGTATAATAACAAGAAAAGGATTAAAAAAAGAAAATAAACAAGTTGCTTTCACCTGGGTTCGAACCTCAGACCTCCGGATGGAAAGGCTAACGCTTTAATCACTTGATGAAGCCATTCCTATTTCTATATATTTACATGCATTGCTTACTTCATGTAAGTGACCCACGTGTTGTCAACATTTTTAACTAAAACGACAGAAACATTCCAAATTATTCCATCGTTTAGCGTTACAAACGCTTTATTTTTATTCTATTTCAACTGATGTTTACTCATTAACGACACTGTGTTTACAGTATATATGTCCGTATGATATATCGCTCCTTTCTATACAATATTCTTTTATTTTGTGGAATCGGTGACACAAAGTTGGAAAATTGTCAAGCCGTCAGTCTGTGAACAGGTCCTTTTAAACCTCGCTGTAGTAACCGCCGCTTATGAGTTGTAACATGTATTTACTACATAGGCCCAAAACATTTGTTGTTATTATTCGCTTTAGCACTCGGTGCTTAACATGGTACCGGTATTTCGTTTTCAGGATGTCTGTCACAGGAAATATTTTAGCGAAATTTCTATCCAGGGGGTAAGCACGCATGTATGTGTGCAATGAAAGTGCCTTGTTGTTGTCTATAATCCGATAATCTTCTTGTTTGTCCGTATTGTATCGAAGCATATGGTGTTTTCAATGTAAGTTGTGAACATTTGGATGTTGTAATTTACGGTGATTGGTTCCTAATCGTTGTTACTGCATTTTATTAATAGCCATATCAACACAAATGAAATTTGCTATTTGTTCAAATAAAACCAACTTGTTGTAAGGCTTTTACACATTTCCGTGAACACATATTCTGACATAAGTCATACATAAAAGCTTGTATGACAACTTATGAATTAATATTATATAATTTTATTAGTCATTTGAAACACTGCACGCGTGCTTTTTGTGTTGTTATTGCAGTAAATGTATTTATTTTTGCGTAACTAGTTATGCGAAACATAAACCGACAGGTATTTATCGTAATGAAATTGTTACCGATCGTGTTTATTCCCACTGATGAATGAATATTTTCAAATAAAAAAAACATTTCATAGCCATTTTGCTTAGCGTTGTAGTAAAGAAACATATTTAAAATTAGAAGTGACGTTTTCATCCGTGTCTGTCTTAATAAATCGTTGATAAATTACAAATAAATAGCTTTCCCGGTGAATTGACAAAGTTATCCAAGTTAAAATCAATGACTTGAATGGATGTGGTATGGTTATAATCCATGAATCAATATTTGATATTTTCAATGAATTATGTGTTGCTTGTATGGAGAGCTGGACTGTATACTGGCATCTGTGGTTCAGACGATAACATGTTCGTACAACTATTGACATACTTCGTACTTTCAATCGATCTAACTCGATCGGATCTAAACCTTATGAATAAATAAAAACGAACTACCAATCACTGCTGGTAATTACGTTGTAAAGCACTTTATTGAACGGTTATTTGCATCCTAATAATGCACTGGAAGTGTTAAATTACCAAGGTATATAATCACGTATATATGTATTTACAAGGAGCATAGAGGTCTAATTGTGCCATTGGAAAATAATTTCAAAATAATAGTCGCCTTTCTAGTTTCTACATATTATCTAAACCATTCGATAGTTTTATTCAAAATACATCTCCATGATACTAGGAAAGGTTCCTTTTAATGATATCAATATTATTAATATTATTATACAATAATAACATAGTATTATATCAATTAAAATAACTTATCAACAAATATATCATTATTGAGATTAGTTTACTATGTTATTTTAACAAAATTAAAAATAATTTAGATGTGTGCATATATATACGATGTTTCACGTTGTTTGTACAGTATTGTCAGCTTGTTCGTTCATATGGTAGTTTAAATGCAAGAAGGCGTGTGGATTAGAACTTGTTTTTATTTAATTTACATATTTCCTTTAGAGGCGTGTCGTGGGAAAACCGGGCTTAATTCGTGTGCTTAAAGTATCGTCCCGGATCAGCCTGTGCAGTCTGCACAGGCTAATTCAGGACGATACTTTCCGCCTACAGTGGATTTATGTTTAGAAGAGACTTCCTTGAAACAGAAACTATCCTGAAAGCGGAAAGTTTCGTCCCGTATTAGCCTGTGCGGACGACACTTTAAGCACATGCATTAAGCCCGGTTTTACCACGACACGCCTCAGTTTTAAATTTATTATTGTTATCAATATATTTTTTATGAGCATATACGGGAGTTAACTCGTAATAATTCACAGTATATGTTTAACAAGCTTTATCGTATATGTTCTTATTTCCAGATATCATTTAACACTTCTGTTCTTAAAACAAATTTGCGAATATTATTTGTCGTGATTTGTTTTCGTGGTTGGAGTACACTCGCAATCGCTAACATCAGCGAAATGTGTGCGTTAAATATCAACCTGAACTCTGGTGGAAATCGTAAACAGCGGGTCGTAAATTTATATTTTCCGATCGTTCTCACAATTTTATTTTACAGACCGGAAATGGATTCGACGGCCGGCAAGCGGAAGGAGAAGCCATCTAGCGACCCTGCAGGGGAGGATGGGGATTTTGTGCAGCTTAGGGTCGTTAGAGAGGTAAAAATATATTCACGATAATCGGCTTAATTGCACTTGTACCTTACAACATCAACACGGAGTGCTCCTACCCGTATGAAAACAAATAGCTAATAATTTCAGCCATATCATTGTTCCTGCCGCGCATTTTATGACTGTATTTCCTGTGCTGTTGGGTTGATCCTGTTTTTCCCACTGTTGTACACACACTCGTTATGAATGATCAAACTCTCAACCCCAGCGGCTGACACTCGAAGGACAGTAAACACGACGTCTTTGGGATTATTGTGAGATCAACTTAAATTGAGAAAGTCTACGTTACTGACCCTCAGTCGCTTTTAGAAATACAAGTATATCAAATGTATTTTGTCAACGCCTTGTTTGTGTTTTTGCTTTTTTGCTTTTCTAGGATGATATAATTGTATTGTTCATGTTCCTATGAATGAGGTCTACAGAAAGCTTTTTGGGACCAACGGTACTGGTTAGCGAGTATTTGTCGGACAGTAGTATTATCCGGACGTTTTTAAATATTCGTGTTTCGTAACCGCTTTTCGTATTTTATCATCATAATACAAATAAACGCATATATTTTCAAGTACGTTTCGTTTTTTTGGAAAAAAGTGAGGTCATTTTTTGGTAAAACCATTGGGGTTACGTTGATAGTCTGAAACGCATGCAGCTGTCGTCTGGGGAAGTAAAATGACGTGCGCATGCGCGATAAAATCCCAGTTTGGAGCCCAGACATGGTTTGTGATAGTTTTGGCTGTCTGCTCATTAAAGCAGACGAACTCTGACAGAACATTATTTTTCCCGCTACGACGTTAAGGACGTGCGTAGTAGCTACATAGATACGTAACGTCTAGTAAACTCTTTAAAACGTCATGCTTCCGTATTTTCTTTCAACGCCTTACTTATATTCTCTAGTAATTATTAAATCATTTGATAAAGTGGTATTATTTTGATATAAATTACGCATCTGATTATTTATTTGTTGTCTAATATAGATTAAATAAAGTTATAAAACATTTCTCCATATATTTCACTGTTTAAAAAAAACGTCCGGAAAATACTACTTTCAACGTTAAAAAGACCGTATTGCATGTATCCCTTTCAGGGCCTCTATTGTTGCGCATGCGCACATGTGAAACTTATATTGTTTACATACGCAAACGGGTGATCAACCCAGGATGTTACAAGCGAATTTTCATCGTTGAGTTTGTTCATGAATTAAAACTGTCCCAAAATAGATGCATATTTCGGCTCACCAGTAGTGACTATGTTTGCAAGTAAAGTTGATTTTAATAAGCACAAAGGTAATTCGAACTTTGACAATATTATATTTTATTACCATATCTTTCTGATACATGTATATAGCATGGGTTTCAGAGAAGACAGCAGCAGCTCAGTTCGAATTATGCGGGCAATAAACTCGGCGTACCGGAAGGAGCGGTGGTCGAGGAGCGGCAGCTATCGTACCGACAGGAGCCCGAAGCCCGCCCCAAAACCGCCGCAAGGGAGCGCGCCGCTGACGACCTCCGGGAGCAGATATTCGGCGCTGTGGATGTCAACGACCATATAAAAGTAAGATTACTGTTATGCTGCTAAACGCATTACACTATAGTGTGAACTAACTTTAGTGCTTTCTTTGAATTTAGTATACTAAAATACTAAGATTACCATGAATGTGTTAAAAAGAACTGAATTAGAATTCAGAGATATTATCGCTGTTTTCTTTTTATTCCATGATCAAAATTAAGTGTTATACAAAAACAAATCACAGGCTACGTTACAGTCCATTGTCTGTGTCACGGATTTGATTATTCCCGCTTTATGCACTGACATGACATCAGCAGGATGACCCGTATATTGCAAATGCTTAAAAGGGTAAAGTGTTAAATAATAAAAGTGCGAATATTTAAGTACACGTACATCAAACTTGTACGACAAACATGAATTATTTATGGGCAGAAACCAGAAAGTCAATTTTACTGGCCTGCTGTAGGAGAGGTGCAGTCATTAATATATATATACATCTTGCTAATCATAAAATATGTTCTTACTTTATATACATGTATTATGCATGTATAATTTAATTGTTAGGATTTAAGTAATGCACAAAAATAAAAACGTCTTATAAATGTGTGGGAAAATGTATTTATTCTCTATCCAGTGACATTAAATGGCTTGCAAACCTCTCCTAAACTTTAGTACCTTCAAATCCGAACTGATATTTGTTTCCTCAAGGCAGACGGAACACCTGACCGTATAACCCGATATTCAGTTACTTGTGTACTAGGGTGTATAAATTGCGCTAATTTTGCGATTTATATGTCCCCGTTTTCTACAACGTTTGGTTTTAAATTACATGTAGCGTAAATATACACTAGGCATTCCGTTTGCTTTCTTTGCAGTTGATGACAGTTATTTCAAACCTTGGAAAAACCACTTCGCTCGCAGGCATACGTCATAAAGAAACAGACGAGAATGCGCTCCACTACGCCCTCGCACATGACAAGACAGAGATTGCGATCAAGCTTATTGGTCAATGTTCCCTGGAGCTGCTGACGTCACATCACGTGATTCACAGGTCCGGCGTCTCGGGAAGAAACAACTGCTTGCATATCATTACGGAGAAAAATGACATCAATATGGCAAAATATTTACTTTCAAAACTACCTACTAAGGAACAGAAACTGGAGGTCATAAAATTAGAGACAGCCCTTGACATTGAAGGTCAACGGCCAAGGTTGTTTTCTTGTTTGCATTTGGCCGCGTATTACGGTCACACCGAGCTGGTGCGCTTGTACCTGGATACCGGAATGGACGTGAATCACTTGAACGGTAAAAATGACACCGCTTTGCTGTGGGCCGCCAGGTGGGGACACAACGAAACAGCGAGTCTTCTCTTAGATAGAGGGGCGGATACGGAGGTTACAAACGATAAAGGTTCGACGGCGCTTTACTGGGCAATACGGTACGAGTTTCCAAAGACCGTCGCCCTGTTGCTGCAAAAAGGAAAAGCGAATCCCAACACGAAACGCAAACTTGGTTTAGTGGCACCCATTATAATCGCTGCGGCATACGGCAACGTGGAGATCATGTCCCTGTTGTTGCAGCATCCAGATATCGATATACATGTTCGAATCCGCGGTGGGGAGATGGCAGTGCATCATGCCGCCAAAGAGGGATGCGCGGATGTGCTGGACATGCTTATAAAACGAGGTGCTAAGTTCGATGAACAAGACGAAATAGGTGACAATCCTTTACTCCTTGCCGCTAAGAATGGGAATTACGACATTGTGCATAACTTAATACGGCGCGGTGCGAACGTGAATCACCGGAACCACGAAGGCCATGACGCCTGGTACTTCGCCATTGAGGACAAGGAGGACAACTCTTTGCTAAGCAACCTAGTGTCAGCTACATGGGGCCAGGATATGCTCTGGCGACACCCGCTCTGTATTGCCGCAAGCAACGGCAGAATCGACAAGATCCAGTTTCTTCTAAAGATGCAAATAGAACCGATGAGTGCCGATGCTGACGGCAACACTTTTCTGCACCACGCTGCAATGTCGGACAAACACGAGGTCATTGACAATTTCCATTCAACGATATCCATCAATGTGAAAAACAACCGAGGGAATACACCTCTTCATATTGCCTGCTACAGAGGATACTCGAACACCGTGAACGTTCTCCTGAAATGTAAGGCAAAGGCGGATGTTAAAAATAACAAAGGTGAGACTGCTCTACACGTTGCTGGCTATTCAAAACACATCACCGCCGAGACTGTAAAGGAACTTGTGGATTACACAATTAAATCTCACGCGTGGGAGAGCTTAAATGAGAAGGACAACGAAGGTAACAACTGTTTACATATCGCAGGGAAGCACGCCAAACCCGATGTTCTGTGGGAGTTCCGATTTGTCCGTTTCAAGGACCGTGACAAGGATGGTTTGATCCCCTTGCATGAAGCGGTCAGGCCGGGCCTACCTGAGGCGCTCGATGTTATGCTGGACATCTTCGAGAGCATGAAGCGAGATGCAAGGATCAATGAACAGTCCTATGCAACAAGCGAGACTGTTTTACACTTGGCAGCATCCGAAGGGCACAGTCATTGTGTCAAGAGACTGATAGGACTTGGGGCAGACCTGTCTTGTAAGGACGTCAACGGGAACACGGTGCTACATCGGCTGACACTCGCCTGTGTGGAGGACAGTAAGCATATCAGTCGCCATCTGGAGGTTCTTGAAACTGTCCTTGAAAATGTTGTGAAGTGGTGGTGCATAAAAAAGAATATCCCGTTTCCGGAGGAAGAGAACCAGGAGGTGTACATGTCATACCGACGCGATGCCACGTTATTTCTGGTCTATGACGTTTGCAACGGCGAAGGGCTGTCCGTAATGGATATGGCGTTCAAATACGGCGTACCGGATGTCCTGTCGCTGTTGCTGATGATGCCCGACGTAACAAAGTACGATGTGACCAAAGATACTCTTACAGGAGCAAACGCGTACAGCTTTGATATAACAGGGATTACGCCTCGGACGAACAATGCAATTCAGGGTTGCTGCAGACGAGCTTCCGTGGTGCCTCTGTCACAAACGGACATGCATGCAGACGCTAGAACTGGGGAATCGAGACTCTCGGGGTTGGAATGGCTTATTACTCACACGGCAAAAACGCGAGCCGCGGAAATTCTCGACTTGCCTCCCATTCAAATGATAGAGCGGTACTACACGTCCATGGTTGCCTGGACGTTTGCCTTGCTGATGGTCATCCACATCGTCTACATGAGCGTGTTCACGTACGTGGGAATTGATTTACTGGGAAAACTACGCGTGAACGAATCAAGCATCACCTCCTCAGACCCGGAAACAGTTCTCCTGTACGTGTTCGTCCCTCTGGAGCCTGCAGCCATTATCCTGTACGTCCTCTGGAGCACAGTGCGCTACCTGGCGACAGGGGACATACAGAGGAAGACGCGACTCAGCACGAAGAGCGGGCTCGCGTTGGGCGTGTCCGTTGTGACCTCCTACATGTTCTTGTTGGTGTGTACCGTATTTGCTAGCCTCGCAGTAGCATGGATTGCACTATTTTCAACGCGTTACACGTACAACGACTATTTCTTTGCATCCGCAATTTGCATTGGATGGCTGTTGACGATATCGTTCACTCGAGGAATACGTGCAATTCATTACTTCTACCGTATGCTGCTGAGCATGATACTCAGAGACGTTGTTCGGTTCATTATCGTGTACCTCTTCGTGATCTTGGCGTTCGGATTTGCGTTCCACGCAGTGTTCCAAGTGTCACAAAACATTGTGAATGACTACGGGACCCCTGGAGACACGCTGTTTCTCACCTTCAACATGATGATCGGTATGGGAGAGCTGTTCAACGGCGACTATGAGAATAACCTAGTCGCCGCGGGGAGAACGGCAACGTATTCTAAAATACTGTACCTCGTTTACATCATTCTATCGACCATTATCCTGCTGAACCTGCTCATTGCGATGATGAACGACTCCTACTCGATGATTCTGAAGGAGAACCAGGTCACGTGGCGGATTGAATCGGTCAGCCTCGGCGTGGAGATGGAGTCCACATTCCCGATTGCAAGGAAGTTCTCGAACGTTCGGATTAAACACGGTGATATTGGTAAGTAGTCACAATCTGATGCTCGAACATTTAAGTAACCGTAAAATGGCATTGGGTAGCGCTAAAAAATATGGCTTTTCATTTAGGTCACCATGTTTTGGGGGAATACATTCAGTTCATATTTTTAATCTTAAGTGCTCTAGTCCATAAAAGCAACCTTTCAAGTTTGCGATTTTAAATCACAAAGGCAAATAACCATTATGTGTAAAACTGACACAGAGAGTTGTGACTGCCACAGCCCCTGTACTCGTGTAAAGCTACAGCGGTTTGATAAGGCAAACAGCGGTTCACATATTATAGGAAGAAAAGACACCAAGCTAATATATTTGATATTTAAACATATATATAGTGCCGAAAGATACCAAACTTTCAACCAGTTTTATAGCGAGAACATGTGACCTCACTTTGCTATTTTGTTTGAAAAGCTATCACCATGTTTGACAAAGTTATGTGAATTTTTGTATCGGGATTATGAAAAATATTCATTAATCGTCCTTATTATTATGGTATGGGAATATTTCTGATGTTCTGTTCGCAAAAAGAGGCCATTTAAGTATGTATTGATCATTACACTACCCAATTCAGCTTTGTGTGTCTACAATTAATGATGTATGAACTCTATATCGGATACTTTCTGAAGGTGGGATATGGTAAACTTAATAAGGTCTACAGCGGCCATTGATAAGTACGAATGCAAAAATGAAAAACAGTTGATAAGTACGATTGCGGTTAAATTGTTTGAGTTGATAAGTATATGTAGGATGAAATTGATAATTGCAGGGAATCTCGTTGTTGAGTTTTGAGATTTTAAGATGTTGAAAACATGTTTAATTATTCTTCAGGTTTACCAGACATGGAAATATACAAGTGTTGCCACTGCTAACTGCATTGATAAACATACATACATGTAGAGAAGTGTGTTAATGTAGAAAACTACAAATGTGTCAGACACAGATGCCCCCGTAACACGACAATATTCACAGTCAAGGTAGCTCCCAAACACAAACACGGATCCATGTCATATTTATGGACAAAACATTAGAGAATATTAGGAATTAAGTACTCCAATAATTTATATAACATTTCAACCAGTTCAGCCCAGGAGATAACAACTGTCAAATTTCCATTTAATTAAATGAAGGAGCCAATAATTGTATTCTAGCAGCTGCGTGTATTAATGTATTAAAAGCAACCACATACTCTAACTACTAAAGTAATAAAAATGCCAATTATACTAGGACTTCGCAAAATACAGGCGGACCACTTATTGGTTTACACACCCAAACTATATATCTTTTACGTACAGAGCAGAGCCACAATGTAGGATCAGGGCGAACTTTTCAGGATAAAATTGGCTATTGGCGATATGTTCATGGTAAAAAAACGCACGTTAACGGATAAAAAACATGAAAAAAGCTGTACAAAACGTCCAAAAATGAACAGTTGTCAATATGAGTGTATACAGTGTGAGTGGCCAAATATGCATGTTTGTTTAGTATTCTCCAGCAAATATATCGTTAACAATCAAGTTGTTTGTATAATATGGGAATCATGACATTCAATGTGAAGTTATAAGTAAAGAACATCACTGTTTATTGCTAAGTGTAGATACAAAATGTCATCATCAACATAATGTAATGCAGCGACATTTTCATGATAGTGCATACTGACTACTCTATACTACATGTGTAGGCTACTGCTTATATGAATATGTTCCTCAAATAAACTTCCGCAACTTAAAACGCTAGGAATTACAGAAATTTCATCAATTTATATGAAGGATAAGTGAGTACGATCATTTTGACTTCCAAATACTTACAAGACAGGACATGAATATAAATTTGGAATTGCTTTAAATGCACTAAACACCTAAAAATAAACCGCAGTGTACCTTCCCTTCCCTTTCTGATAACCTTACCATCATATTTGTCTGACGGCTGTAGACCTTATTAATTGTACCATACCCCAACTTCATAACGTATACGAGATAGTGTTCATAAATCATTAATTGTAGACAAACATAGCAAAATTAGGTAGTTTAATGAATAATCCATACTCAAATGGCCTTCTTTCGCGAACAGAACATCCGAAATGTCCACAGACTATAAGAATGTGGCCGATTAATAAATATTTCTCATAACCCCGCTACTGAAATTCACATAACTTCGTCAGACATGGTGATAGCTTACCAAACAAAATGGCAAAGTGAGGTCACATGTTCTCGCCATAAAACTGGTTCAAAGTTTGGTATCTTTCGGCTCTTTATATATGTTTAACTATCTAATATATTAATTAGCTTGGTGTCTTTTCTTTCCATAATGTATTCACCGATGTGGACCTTATTAAACCGCTGTAGCTTTACTCGAGTACAGTGGGTGTGCCAACGAAACCTGAAAAAGAAAAAGATTATGATACAACAAAAACATTGAAAGCTATATATAAAGCCATACGTTAAACATGTTTACATTTGTCTATTTACTGAAAAGACGAAGTGGACTATATTTCGTTCTTTCAATGAAATATAATTCTCGTATGATTTTTAAACAAATATTGTTTTCATATACCCTGTATATGCAAACATATTCTTGATCTACAGACAGTATTGTGCCCGGTGTGTCATCGGAACGCTGGTACGTGACGATAACAGACGCCGAATTCGGAGAACAGATGCGCGAGATGGACCGGAAATACTATACATACCAGGAAGAGGTCACCAAACGCCTGAATGACCTGGATTCCAAGATGGCGGAAATAGAGAGAGTCACCAACAACAAACTGCAGCATATCACGAATTTGCTGGAACAAATTAATAGAAAGTGAATCAGAAATAACAGATTTGTACATTTTTAACATGTAAGCGTTTCTAATACAATAATCGCGTTAATTTAACACTGCTGGCCAAACATAATTCACAAATAAAGAAAATATTAATCTTTTGTAGGTATAAGCGTTTTAATGCATGAAGCATGGTATACTCTAAATTTTAGCTTATTGCTTACACTATCTGCGATTATGGAACAGAGAAGTAGCGACAACGACAATTATACTGACTTCCATGTTTTGTTCGAGATTAGTGGCATGCATACATCTTTTATAATAAATATATGTAGTTTATTTAAAATAAGCGACTGTATTATATACACGTATGCAAGACAATGCTCAATTGGTTGTGTTTCAGACGCGGCTGCACTGCATATAAATGTGCTCACTTTAGTTTAAACCTATTTATTTTAGCTCAATGTTGTCGAAAGCCTGAGGCTTTTTAGGACATGTTCGAGTCCGTTTCATGGGTAGAACCAGTACTTGGTGTCTTTTGATAATATTTTATTTGTCTAAAGCTCCCTTTCTGACATATTAGCATATGTTTAAGACATCCATATAATGAATATTGTGCTAATGAGATCTAATTAGCCTACTATGTATGCAATGTTTATAATATATAATTACATGTATATAGATCTATTATTTATAATTCATGTTTTATGGTTATGATTTTTTTATAAAATAGTGTTTAAATTATTAAAGAAATAATGTTGTATTGCTGTTTGTTTGTTTTGACAACCGCCGTTTTGATGAAGAACTTTCCAAAAGGATTTCAGGCGCGGAAACATTTTTTTCAGATAGAGGGGGGTGAAATATTCAGTAACTGATAATAGTTACAAACATACTGCTTTTGGTCACTCTTACATTTTGGGATAGAAACAGTTTAACGAAAATACATAAGCATGGGGTTGATTGTGACAAAAAATGATTGAAGAACACATCAATGGCAACGAAATGCATGCGTTTTAACATATTGTCAGTTTAAAAGAAATGTTGGACAATTTTAGACGGGGTGTACGCCGCTTCCGCCCCTCTAAATGCGCCTTTGCATTTGAAATAAAAAAAACATATTATAACTCTATGTAATATCAAAATTATTTAACTCATATGATAATCATTGACCATGTGATGAGTATGGCAGGTTTTTCAAGTAGTGCATGATTTCATAACCAAATTCCAAGCGCACACGCACATTAAGTACGCACACTGTTACATATAACGCATTCCAAATACGCATGCGTGTATACAAGCTGTCAGTCTAAAGTTGTGCACATTGTAATTCAGGGACCGTATTCGCAAAGCCTCTTAGGTTAAATTTTATTCGTATCCTTAAACCTGTAAACTTCCTTAATTGCATCATTTCATATGAAAACAAGAAACGTGGACATTTCACGAAAACCAAAATTTTCGAACGAAATGCATTAAAGTCAGCACAAAAATAAAAGTAAAGGTGACCTTGACGTTGAGTCCAGCAACCCCATACGCAATCCCAAGCGAGTTATAGATAAATAGTATCTACATACGAAGTTTCATTAAAATATCTCACTGTGTTCTCAAGCTATTGAACCGAAACTGTTTTATTAAGTTTTAGTAACTGTGACCTCGACATTGACCCCACCCACCCTATCCGCAATCCCAAGCGAGGTCTCAATATAAGGTATATATGTTTGAAGTTAAGCAAAATATCTCAATATGTTTTCAAGTTATTGAGCGGAAACCGTTTTTATATTTTTAGTAATGGTGACCTTGACCCACCCACCCCATTTGCAATCCCTAGCTAGGTCTCGATATAAGGTATTAATATATTAAGTTTCATTAAAATATCTCAATGCGTTTTCACGTTATTGAGCGGAAACAGTTTTTCTATTTTTAGTTACAGTGACCTTGACGTTGACCCCACCCAACCCATATGCAATCCCAAGCGAGGTATTGATAAAAGGTATTTAAGTCTTAAGTTTCATTAAAATATCTCAATGGGTTCTCAAGATATTGAGCGGAAACCATTTTTCTTTTCTTAGTAACAGTGACCTTGAACTTGTCCCACCCACCACATATGCAATCCCAAGCGAGGTCTCGATAGAAGGTTATTATGTATCAAGTTTCATTAAAATATCGCAATCAAGTTATTGAGCGAAAACCGTTTTTATATTTTTAGTATCAGTGACCTTGACCCCACCCACCCCATATGCAATCCCAAGCAAGGTCTCGATAAAAGTTATATATGTATTAAGTGTCATTTAAATATCTCAATGCGTATTCACGTTATTGAGCGGAAACCATTTTTCTATTTTTAGTAACAGTGATCTTGACCTTGACCCACCCACCCCATATGCAATGCCAAGCGAGGTTTCGATAGAAGGTAATTATGTATCAAATTTCATTAAAATATCGCAATCACGTTATTGAGCGAAAACCGTATTTTTAGTATCAGTGACCTTTAACCCACCCATCCCGTATGCAATCCCAAGCAAGGTCTCGATAAAAGTTATATATGTATTACATTTCATTAAAATATCTCAATGCGTTTTCACGTTATTGAGCGGAAACAGTTTTTCTATTATATGGAATCCCAAGCAAGGTCTTGAGAAAAGGTATTTAAGTATTAAGTTTCATTAAAATATCTCAATGCGTTCTCAAGATATTGAGCGGAAACCATTTTTCTTTTTTTATTTACAGTGACCTTGAACTTGACCCACCCACCCCATACGCAATCCCAAGCGAGGTCTCGATAGAAGGTAATTATGTATCAAGTTTCATTGAAATATCGCAATCATGTTATTGAGCGAAACCCGTTTTTATATATTTAGTGTCAGTGACCTTGACCCCACCCACCCCATATGCAGTCCCAAGCAAGGTCTCTATAAAAGTTATAAATGTATTAAGTTTCATTTTAATATCTCAATGCTTTTTCACGTTATTGAGCGGAAACCATTTTTCTATTTTTATTAACAGTGACCTTGACCTTGACCTCACCCACCCCATATGTAATCCCAAGCGAGGTCTCGATATAAGGTATTTATGTATCAAGTTTCATTAAATATCTCAATGCGTTCTCAAGTTATTGAGCGGAAACTGTTTTTCTACCTTTAGTAACAGCGACCTTGACCTTGACTCCACCCACCCCATATGCAATCCCAAGCGAGGTCTTGCTATAAGGTATCTATGTATCATTACAATAGCTCAATCTGTTCCCAAGTTAGAGAGCGGAAACGAAAGGTGCTACAAGCCCGCCCGCCCGCCCATCGACATACGCCAATCTAATAACCGAATATATTTGTTCGACAAATTTGGTTAACAATGCTACTCTTTACAACATGGTATGTTTGGAAGAATGAGTTGGTTTACAAAAATATATCATTTTAGATCTGGGGCCTAATTCAACTGAAAGGACCGGTGTATGAAATTTAATTACTTCGTAAAATAGAAACGTGAGGCCAAGGTTTTTCTTGTTAACGCATAGCTGAGGAACGTTTGTTAGGAACTACCGTATATAATGTATGTAGGTAGTAATATAATATTACTTCTGAGTTCGTCATTTAGTTTGGTCCTAATTTATGTAAAATTCATATGGAAAGGCAAATCTTCGACATTATTATATAATAATGTATGTCGAAATGGTGACACAATAATCCAACGAATACTATTATGTTGAAAGAAGCATAATCCTTATTTGCAACCGAACATTAAAGGTACATCACCCTTCAAAACCATACTATAGTTATTACAACACTTAAAACCAGTCGCGCGTTATTCGTTCCTGGTAGCGTGACACGACGTTGCGTCAATATGTCAAGCTGCCTATTAACATTTTAATAAGAAACGTTTTCAGTTTATTGTCTTATGTACGAACAAATTTATATATTACTTCGGAGGCTTAAATCAATTAGGAATAAACCGTATTTTTAAGTAATTGTTAAACTTAAGAAGACAAAATCTTAAATTCAATTTCCTACTGTCGAAAACGTATCATAATAAATATCGGCTCTTATACTAAGCAGCAAACCCGTCTGTGTATTCATGAATAGTTGCCAGTGGATACGACTTACTCGTCAGATATTCATGTCAGAGCATATGATAATACAAGTCAACTGCCGTGGTTAGTTTGTTCCGAGCACGCCACTACCGTTTCCGGTCCCTTTCATATTGCATATTAAGTAGCCTTAGCGCGTTCTCCGCTCTCCCGACACTTTTGTAAATTTGTATAATATCCATAGTTGTTAAGCATTATATAGTTGAGCGCATTCGTATTATAAATGCAATTATATATTTAAAAAAACGTTTCAAGCGGAAAAAACGCTAGAATGACGTCTACCCGAAATAACGTGTATATTCTGTATAGGGGACATTTATAAAGGCGCAATACATGAAGAAATCCAAGTCATAATTTAATGAAATTTACACACGTGACTAAAAACACTATTTACTGTTTCATTATAAGATTTAAAAATTAAAAGGTGATAGGAAAAAAATTAAAATTGCAATTATTACAAAAAATATATATATGATTAATAAAAAACAAGCATACTTTTAAAGAACAGGGACATTCTAAAGAACGTAAAAAAAACACCAAAAACATTTATTTTTATTTTTATTGTTGCGCATTACGTTTTTCCAATAATGTTTACTTGTGGAATGTATATCTTCTAAAGCATTTCTGAAACAAGTTTGTATATTATTTACACCTTACTCGATAACAGAGGAATTAAAAACGTACCAGATAAATCGGGCGGACATTGTTTAGATTTTTAGTAAAACTGTAATAATTAATGTATACAATGTAACGACTGTGGCAATATTTCAAAATCGTTAACCCTGACATGTCTTGTTGTGAATTATATGTTAAAGTTTAAAAATAAATAACATCAAAAAATAATAACACGAATTTGATCTCCGCCGTGTTCTTGCAATTTACAATAAAATGACGTTTCGGACATCGTTAAAGAAAATACACGCATGTTGTAAAAGGTATCTAATTATAATCTGAAGAATTGCAAATTCGCCATATTTTTAAAAGAATACATATTCAACATTTTGACCAAATTTCCGTACCGTTAGTCTACATCTTCACTTTATTATCAAAGCATTTGTGAACACCCTAATGTCCACTATGATGGCCGGGACAATTAAACGGACTTTCTTTTTTGCAAATTTTACCTTATATAAATTTTACTAATCAACTTTTTTTTCGCAGTTGAAATCGGAAATTAGGTATCGGTCTAACATGGTAAAAATAGACGTGTATCTTTTAGCACCGCGGAAATACAGACGACATTTCGTTTCACAACAGAAATTACCTGTTATGCGGGACATTGCAGAATTTGACGTTTGACGATGGCTTAAGCTTTTCTTTTCTTGCAATAAATTTACAAACTAATGTAAGTTATGAGACTAATCAAAATCAAGCAAATGTTATGTGGACTAATTTTGTATAAGTTATAGCAAATTCTTTAAATATTTCGCGTTTTTATGAAGTTTTAAAGATAGTCCGATAGGCGTATTTTCAAACTGACGTCATTAACGTGCGACTGGTCTTTAAAAGCAAATATAATATGATGTACTAGCTAGTATGATTTGCTTAAAAAGTCAAAATGATACACATAAACGTTAAAGAGTCGACCCTAATTTTTAAAGTTTGTTTATATTTTCCAAATAACTAATACTTTAACTTATATTCTATATGATATCGACTTTATAAACACAATGGTGATATTTTAGACGCTATTTGCTAATTGTTATAAATTCAATCTATGGTCATGTTTTGAAGGGTAATGTTATTTTAAGTTATTCATCTATTATGCGCTGAGTATACGTTGAACCACCACGTAAGGCGCGTGTCAAATGCAAGCTCGGTCGGATGGTTTCCGCTACCTTGGGGTTATGATGTCAGTGTTGGTATCAAGCCACCTGGTATTGTCCGAAGAAATTTCTTTGTGGCATGCATCATTACCTGTCATCCCCTGTTCTGCCATTTATAATTCTGTCAACTTCAGTACCTAGCACTGATTCACAGTACAGCCACATTTAACAACAACACCAACACTTTATTTGTAATGATAGGACACCGACCCAAATTAAAAACAATAATGCATCAAATACCCACATTTAACGCTCTGTAGTTTTCACACCAACAATTCCTATCCGTTTTTTTATATTTCAATACGTTTGGCTAATATGAGGAATCTGCACCATTCTCCATGGTGTCAGCTTCAAATGTCAAGTATTGTTTCGAGCACACTGTAAAGACAAATCGCTATGCGGTATGAACACCCCACGTATCAAAACGACAGTAGAAAATAACTAACATCGATCTGATTGCTATAGCGTTGTTCACAAGCAAGCAACGGGAAAAACAACAACAACCTCTATGTCTATAGCAGTGTGCGTGTCGTCTGTGACCAGCAGAGGAATCCCGGTGCTGTCATGACTACAGACACGATGTGTTCACTTACATATACGTCGTTATAAAATCCACGTGTCATTTTCTGGCTCATTCGCGTCTGAATAGGACAGACACGTTTTGCGATATGTTTACGCAATGATTATAACCATGGGCTTAGCAAGGTGAACGACATGAATCCAACATGAGAATCGTCCAAATAATATTGTGTGATGGATGGATGGATGGATGGATGGATGGATGGATGGATGGGATGGATGGATGGATGGATGGATGGATATGGATGATGGATCGATGGGTCGATGGATGGATGGATGGATGGATGGATGGATGGATGGATGGATGGATGGATGGATGGATGGATGGATGGATGGATGGATGGATGGATGGATGGATGGATGGATGGATGGATGGATGGATGGATGGATGGATGGATGGATGGATGGATGGATGGATGGATGGATGGATGGATGGATGGATGGATGGATGGATGGATGGATGGATGGATGGATGGATGGATGGATGGATGGATGGATGGATGGATGGATGGATGGATGGATGGATGGATGGATGGATGGATGGATGGATGGATGGATGGATGGATGGATGGATGGATGGATGGATGGATGGATGGATGGATGGATGGATGGATGGATGGATGGATGGATGGATGGATGGATGGATGGATGGATGGATGGATGGATGGATGGATGGATGGATGGATGGATGGATGGATGGATGGATGGATGGATGGATGGATGGATGGATGGATGGATGGATGGATGGATGGATGGATGGATGGATGGATGGATGGATGGATGGATGGATGGATGGATGGATGGATGGATGGATGGATGGATGGATGGATGGATGGATGGATGGATGGATGGATGGATGGATGGATGGATGGATGGATGGATGGATGGATGGATGGATGGATGGATGGATGGATGGATGGATGGATGGATGGATTTTAGGTATTGGGTTTTTTTGGTGGTTGAAAGACGGACGAATAGACCAACGAACGGACGGACGGACGGACGGACAGACACATAGACACACAGATAGACAGACAGATACACACACACACACACACACACACACGCACACACACACACACACACACACACAATGGTTAAGGTAAAAACACACACTAATAGTAAATACCACTTTGCTTGTTGTGGGCCTTTGTGTCTCGTGAAATACGTAATAAATATATCGACTGTGATGTATTTCCATATATTTACATTATTTCTTAGTTTCTATTTCGGTGTGCACGCCCAATCATACACGAGTAAGCTTGAATAAGCTGCTGTTCACGAATCACCATACTGTACTACAGTACAGACAGACGTTCAGATTGCACGTGGATGGCGTGTTACGGGATTAGCATGACCAAGGAAAGAGTTACGACTCGCGATATTTATAACTACACGTTCGTTACGGAAGATCGTAGCGGATATATGGTTTACTCACATACCATACGCAAACGCTAAAAAAGTAAACACCCGTATCTATAATTAGACTCAAAAACAATGCCGATACACGAGTTCACCACTTTAATCCATTATTGGATTGTTGAGGCTCGCTCACTTTATCTTTTTGCGTTCATGTACTTCATAGCAATAAATTTAATTAATCTATTTGCCGCACGTGGTGATCCGAGGTAAAATGTACCCATAATGCATCACTTCCGGCCCACCGACACAGCCAGCTTGTCACGATGGAAAAACCTGATTCGATTCGACAGAACTTTTAAGGAGCAATTTTATTACCGCTTTGCCGATCTAAAAACATTATTTCTGCTTATTGAACTTTGGTGTAAATTTAGCTCGGCGCATGCGATGTAGAAATATTTCACCAGACTGAATGCTAATTTCTCTGTATCGTCACTAATTCAGCCGAACCCCCTGTGCACGCGTAGAAATCAGTTGATCGACCGGATATTGTAAATATGTTCCAGAGAGCGGAAACCGGCTTTTAACTTTGACGTTTATTTATTTTCAATCCAGGGTTATAACACTGGCCAACCTTTGGTACGAACTGGGGAGGGGCGAATCTGGGTTTATAAGGCACGTGCGTTCCGATCCGAATCATATCACATTCCAGTATCGAGTGAAAATTTTAGTAGACTTCATTTTATTTGTGATATCTGTGGTCAAAATAAAGTGTAATTGCATTCGTTATCCGCAACATCAACGTCGTTCTACAGACTACAAAAGTAGATATGTACACCATGGATTACTTAAAGGTAACTTTTTTTTTAAATATGTACCGCATCAAAATTATTTAATAGTGTGTCTACTCAGAACTAATTGACTTATATATGCATGCAATTATATATTCATACAGCTACATTTAAAGGATCAGCGTTTAATTTAACTAGGTCACTCGTTGTTATAGAAACAGTGTCTGGGCAACAAGATCCTTTTTTGTGCAACAAATCCGTGGTCCCGCATTGGTATTGTAACAAACTGTCGAGAATAACACATTTGAAATATTTTATTATATACGCATATATCTTTTAAACAAATAATGACATTGTAAGTTATTTTTATATATAACGTGAAGTAAATATATCGGGATAACTAAAACGGTGTTGACAGTATTCCTGTATTTTTAACGGATAAAAAAACTACGTATAGTTCGTGTTATGCAGCGTAAGAGAGGAGAAATTCTTTGAAAAGTCTAAGAATAGATTGTTAACTACGGACTCCGATCATTTCACTGTGGTTTGAGAGAAATAACATTAGATTAGTTCGATCATTTCACTGTGGGTTGGGAGAAATAACATTAGATTAGTTCGATCATTTCACTTTATGTTATACATGTTATATGACATAACGTATTATTTATGTTATACATATTATATGACATAACGTATTATTTTTGTATTTTAATAGTTTTATATATAAGTGCGTGAAGTGACTCATCGGTATTGCATAAGTTGGTTAATCATAAGCAACAACAGATAAAATATATATTAATAATGAAAATGTCATTAAAATATAATTAAGCGACGACGACGCAGAACTCAGGACCCTATTTTGAACCAAAACGATGGGCAACAACTTTGAAATCATTAATGACGTCAGTATGCACAAAATTATGAAGTTTCAGCGAAATTTGTACCACTTAAGGCTCCCCTCTGTAACATCAGAATTTCTTTTTCTTTGTGAAACGCATGAAATAAAAAGAAAGCGATGATTTCAGTGTAAGATCGTTTTTTTTTCATTGCGTGTTAATACACATGTAGTTTCACTCGTGCCCGAAATACTCTTGCAGCTATATTTTCTACGACCACTCATGAAATACAAAAGGATTGTATACTGAAACCATCAAATAGTCTTTATGTATTTTTAATATTGTAGACATGTCTTTCCTTACAACGCTGTAAATGTACGTTTCTCACACACACAAAAGAAACCGGAGTTCAGCGTTAGTTGAAGAGAACGCTTCGTATGATTGTACAAGCAAAGCATCGGCATTTGCCTGTAACACCCGAGAGATCGCTTTGGTTTCGAACCATGGGCCAACACTAAAAGTTAAGTATCTGTACCCGCATTGTCACACAAAGGAAACCACTTTCTGATAAACAGCATTTATACCAGTCAATCAATCAATCACACCACAAATCGATTGTGCAATATGCGATTTTTCGATGTTTTCACAGCTATATTCAAAGATCTTTACTGTGCCGTTGAAGTCATTACGGGTATGATGTTTAGTCGATTTTCACTAAAATGAGCAACATCTTTGCCGTCGCAATTTGTATAGTGCTTCAACTTGTTTTGCAAAGCTTGTCCAGTAATAGCTACCGTCCATTTCGTGCAAACAAGTGACTTGTGTAAAGTTTCGTGATGTGTAATACGCTTTAATAGGGACAAAACACCGTCAACATGGTCGCATTGCCATACTTGCGATAGCTTTACCCGAAACCTAGGTTTGCAATATACTGGCTCATTCCTACAGGAAATATGTTTCGTTTAAGACAAATGTTCTTTGTAATATGTAATGTAATAATGACTTTATTTCAAGAAGAATTCACGTTCAGTTATAAAATCACTGTTTTACAATGTGGTCTTCAATAAGTAACAACATTAGTAATCAGTTACAAAACACAATCCAAATTATTAATAAATTAAAGGAAGAAAATTATTTGAAAAATAGAAATCACACAGACCATTCACAAATAGCAAAATAGATTATGTTAATAACTATAATCATAGTACGTATATCATTACTTAAGGTCATAAAGACATTTCTTATATCTTTTTGCAGGTATTTAGATTCGTTGCATTTCGTAAATGAATAGGAATAGTTCAACACTTGTCTCGAAAAATATGACAATGTTCTTCCATACTCTATCTGGAATATCAATTATGAATGTAAATACATCTGAACGGATGGAGGATCGAAGTGAATAGGTGTTATTGTTTGCGAAGCTGAGAATCTCGTGGAAATAAGATGGAGCATTATGAAGCAGAAACTTTAGTACAATGGCGCCTATTTGCATCTGTTATCAAAGGTTAACCAACCTAACTCTTTGAATAAAGGAAATAAAGGAGCACGTGTTGGTTTAATAAGAATGATCTCTTAGTAGCGCTCTCTTCTGAAGTATATGCAGTTGCGCAACGTTACACCACATTGTGCTGCAATAGTCCATCACAGGTTGAATGTAAGAATTATCTTAGTAGCGCTCTCTTCTGAAGTATATGCAGTTGCGCAACGTTACACCACATTGTGCTGCAATAGTCCATCACAGGTTGAATGTAAGAATTATCTTAGTAGCGCTCTCTTCTGAAGTATATGCAGTTGCGCAACGTTACACCACATTGTGCTGCAATAGTCCATCACGGGTTGAATGTAAGAATTATCAAAGAATTAATTCTTTTAAGGAGTGTGTCTGCTTAGAGTTTATTTTATTGCATACATTTTAAATTTGAGCATCCAATTGTAAATGTTTGTCAAATGTTATCACCAACAAATTGAATGTAGAAACTTGTTCGAGGATGTGGTTGTCGACTAACAAAGATAATGAAGGTGAATCTGCTGCCAGGTGAGGCTTCAATAGCACCATGCATTTGCTTTTCTTTGAATGAATGAACATGTTGTTATTACGGCACCAATCATTTATTACATCCAATTCTTTTTGAAGAGATTTCTAAATATCGTGGACATTACTACCAGTGGCATGAAGAGTTGAATCATCTGCATAGAGATCTATTGCAGAGTCTCGAAGAAAGAACGAAATGCCATTCATATACAATGTATATGAGAAAGAGAAGATGCCCAAGAATTGAGCCTTGTGGAAACACCATTGTTGACAAACTGACAAGAAAATCTTACATTACCAACTTCAACACATTGCTTCCTTTGTATCAGATAAGAGGTCATGATTTTCAAGGCACCTTCTGAGAAATCATACGTTTTCCATTTCCTTGGCAACATTGTGTGGGCAACCAACTCGGATGTCTTTTGGAGATCAAGAAATACCGAACCGACGAGTTTACCGGAATCAACGTAGATTAACAGGAATGCTGTTTACGGAAACCAGACTGAGATGTGCGAAGTAATGAATGCTTGCTGAGAAAATGTGTTTAGTTTATTTGCAATATGTTTTTCAAATAGTTTAGATATAGTGGGAACTATTGACATAATAGTAGGTTTATAATTATTTATATTATCGATATCTGAGCCTTTGTGTAAAGGAATAACATATGCATCTTTGAGTTGACGAGGGAAGACCCCTTTGGTAAATGCATTTGTTTAGGGGAGAAGTTATACAAAGAATAATTGTATCACCACAAAATTTCAGAATGCTTGGACCCAATTATCTAAACACAAACTTTAGAAGTGTAGTGTTACTATTAATTTTCGGACCTCAAACACGGTTATATGACTGGCACGGAAACAATAATCTTTTATTGTATTGGTGAAATTGTATTTGAACGCATTATATATGTTGCTGTCTAATTCACTCTTTTCAAGGACGTCAGCTATGTTAGTAAATGGTCCAATTGAAAGCATTTAAGATGTCACTGTCATCGTTAATCGCTGTTTGCCTTCTTTAGTATGTCCCTTAGGAGAATAGCTTCTATAATATCATCTGTAAACCAATCTGGCAATCTGCTAGCACTTGTGTAATAGCTTCTATAATATCATCTGTAAACCAATCTGGCAATCTGCTAGCACTTATGTAATAGCTTCTATAATATCATCTGTAAACCATTCTGGCAATCTGCTAGCACTTGTGTAATAGCTTCTATAATATCATCTGTAAACCAATCTGGCAATCTGCTAGCACTTATGTAATAGCTTCTATAATATCATCTGTAAACCAATCTGGCAATCTGCTAGCACTTATGTAATAGCTTCTATAATATCATCTGTAAACCAATCTGGCAATCTGCTAGCACTTGTGTAATAGCTTCTATAATATCATCTGTAAACCAATCTGGCAATCTGCTAGCACTTGTGTAATAGCTTCTATAATATCATCTGTAAACCAATCTGGCAATCTGCTAGCACTTGTGTAATAGCTTCTATAATATCATCTGTAAACCAATCTGGCAATCTGCTAGCACTTATGATTTGACTTTTAGTGTTGAGAGGTGCGTGATAATTTAATGAGTTATTTATTGTTCGTAATATGTGTTCCAGTGCGTCATCAGGGCTATACAAACATACAGAATAAGATAAGTTAGGTGTTACTTGTTCATCCTGAAATTAAGATGTTGAAAATCTTTAAAATTGTCTGTATGTTATTTTTACAATTGTATTTCGTGTATATTTTTGGTGAACACGGCTCGTAAAACAGACCGAGAAACCGTCACTGAGGCCGTATGTGGCTACGAAAAAGTTTCAGGTATGCTTGAATAAAAGTGGTCAATGATAGTTTGTGATGTTTTTTGTAACTCTGGTTGGTTCTTTTATTATTTGTTTAAGACGATAAGATCTAATAAAGGAAGTCCACTGTGAATTGTTACATTATTTTCCGGCGTAGCTGTTTGACCCAACTTTTGACCTTTCTCAATAATCAATCAAATGTAGTCCCGAATGAATAAATCCTAACATTGCATCGGCTAGTTTGAAAGAAATCCCCACCAAAGCCTGTAAAAATGTGGAAAAATCCAGACATACATCTTTACTTTGTTTACGTGTTTGACTAATTTCCAGTTCTGTGCTCCCTACTCAGAAGTTGCATAGGCTCAAATTTCATTTTTAGTTTTACATGCCAGTGTTTACAGGCCGTGTAACATGACATTGGGAAAATCTCCCGTTAATATCGGATATTCGACAGGTAACATTCCATAGAATACACTCGCTGACTAACCTGCGCTTATTAATAGTATACACGTCAGCAACACTGAATGGTTGTAACAAGCATCCAGAGAACGATAGACCAAAGATCTATCAATAATAAATTAATAGATCTCTGGATAGACAATAAGATGAATAATGAATGGAGAATTACCATGCATGCTTACTTGAATAACGGTTGGTAGATCTATTTATTAAGAATTATTTAGTAGCATTTTCTCTTATCTTTTCCTGTAGAGGCTATTCAATGTATAAATAGATTTTGCATCTTCCTGTAAACAGACACTGGCGGAAGATTCGGACATAGTAATTTCATTTCCTTTAAATTTGGTAGTTCTACTTAACGTGCGTTTTAATGAATGCATTAAAGCTATAATAGTTATACACAAAAACGCTCGAGACGTATTTTCCCAAATGCATATAAATCTAATTCGCCACTATTAAATATATCTTTACGTTTTTGTTATCACAATATGAAGTCAAATGATCATATTTAATTGCGATGAATGTTCCCTGACGTATTTTTTTTATTTGGCACACATAGTAGAAATGCTAAATCCATAATAAATATGATAAACGCTCTGTAGGACCATACTTTTCACAAATCATATTTTTCACATGTGTGAAAAATAGGATCTCATTTTTCACAGGTGTGAAAAATAGGATCTCATTCTTCACACATCGCAGTCTCATTCTTCACATTTTCTGTGAAATTTGTGATCGAGTCCAGTTTTTGATATGCACTCAAATCATATTCTTCACACATGAAAAGAAAGTGTTCAAATTTTTCAAAAAGTTAATTTGTTACATCATAATCCAATTTTTCACACTGTATGTGCCCGAAAAAAACGGGGTGATTTACGGTTCGATGCGGTATTCATTGTATGGTACGATATGGTACGGCACGGTACCGGACGGTTAAGTACGGTACGGTTTGGTATGGTAAGGAATGGCATGGCATGGAAGGGCAGGGCAGGGCAGGGCAAGTATGGTTTTAATGCTATGGTATGGAAAGTTACGGTATGGTACGATACGGTGCGGTACGGTTAGGTACAGTTAGGTACGGTACGGTTATGTACGGTTAGATACGATACAGTACGATACGATACGATACGATACGATACGATACGATACGGGAGGTACAGTACGGTACGCTACTGCACTGTCTAAACGTACGTACCATGTGCGGAGGTTTTAATTAGGTCATTATATAACCGTCAGTGTATACGTATATTCTAGTTTGGGCGGACATATGCATGGTTGTTTTGGTTTTAATAATCCAAAATAGGAAGTTTGCTTGTACGTACTTTCGGATGCGTGCATTGGTTAATATCCCAATAAAAAGGTGTACGTTCGTATGGACGTACGCGAGTATGCATTTCTATATCCTAATTAGACCCTACAAACGTATTGACTAGCGATTAAGCGCATGCATACGTAAGTAGCTCCTAAAGAGGGTTTAGTTTCTCATAGTGATAATAATGGTTATGATGAGAATAATTATGATGACGATGATACTGATGATGATGATTGTGACGATGGAGACAATGATGGTCATGATGATGATGATGATGATGATGATGATGATGATGATGATGATGATGGTGATGATGATGGTGATGATGATGATGATGATGATGATGATGATGATGATGATGATGATGATGATGATGATGATGATGATGATGATGATGATGATTATGATGATGATGATGACGATGATGATGATGATGATGATGATGATGATGATGATGATGATGATGATGATGATGGTGATTATTATATAATTATGCTCCAAATAATGATTTCATCGATAGTCGCGATACAATTTCACCATAAAATATGTGAACAATGTGATCCGACCGCATAGCCCCTTTTTGGTCAATCTCATTCTTCACACTTGTAATTGTGACAAATGAGATCCTATTCTTCACAGGCGTGTGAAAAATATGATTTGTGAAAAATATGATCCTACAACGCTCATATTCATTCTCGTCATTATTTTTTGGAAACCATGTAACTTCTATAAAATTTTGATTTGCTTGACAAATACTGTACTGAGTATACATTATTTAGATTTAAAAATCACAGATGAAAAATATGGACGGTAAGATCAGTTAATTGTACGGACATTACATAATTAAGATATCTTAAACATATGGACTTTTCATAGTTTCCCGGCGCCTTATCTTCTCTGCATCATTGTTTTTTTTCTTGCGAAATACTGATGTTTCTACCAAATTATCGTGTAGATAGACATTGTTTTATATAGACTATAAATAAATGCGTTGTATACTAAAATAATTTAATCATGAAAAACGCTTCAAATATTATATTTCATTGTTATGGTAAAATGCTTAGTTTAACTTTGTAGAAATAAACATACTACTTTTTAGGAGCTAGCCACATGAAAATGTCAGTTCGCTCTTTGATGATGAAAATTTACTCATTTATTTTATTTTAATAATATCGAAAATAGTATTAAATGCGTGTAAAATAACGATCTATGAAGACATGAGACTGTACGTTTATAAACCAAATCAACATATGCATCAGTTTTAAATATTCGTGTTGGATATTCAATTTACATTCCTTACAAACATTTACAACATACGCCGAATATCTTTTTTAAAGATATTTTAGTTAAATCTGCAATAAAGTTGAAATTAAAACCACCTATAATATAATATTATTGAGTAGGATATTGCGAGCGATAGTTGATTTTCATATTCATGAATCCAACTTTGAGAAGAATCGGGAGGCCTGTAAACAATATCGAGGAGAATGGGTTTTGTTTTAGGATACTGAATTTCGATCCAAACTGATTCAAAAGAAGAGATGTCGAGGTATTTCCTGTTTTAAAATGGTATATTGTTCTTTATGTAAAGTAGTATTCCTCCACCCTTCTTATTTGGTATATCTCTACCAACTATCGTATAATCACTAACATATAGATCTGTATCAGAAATTTCATCATGTAAAAATGGTTCACATAATCCTAAAATATCAATATTTACAGAAGATAGTGAGCACTTAATTTCATCAATTTGAGGCATGACATATTGTACATTAAAATTCATTACATAATGGCCTTTATTTCGAAAATGTATTTCGAAATAACTAGACTTCTTAACAAAAGTTTCAGACTTATATTCATTGTTCGTCGATTTTTCATTTAGAGAAGTAACATATTTATTATTTAATAACACAGTATTCATCTGAATCACGCGTACATGCACGAGTAAGAATTACAGAAAGTGCATTTATTTAATAAGTTATTTTACTTATTTTGCAAATTAACACGCAAAAGAAAACAAACTATGTTTGATATACTGTCGTACAAAATTTCCTTCAACAAAGCAACATATGTGGCGCGTCGTGGGACAACCGGATTAAATGTATGTGCGTAAAGTGTCTTCCCGGATCAGCCTGTGCAGTCCGCATAGGCTAATCCGGGACGGCACTCTCCGCCTGCAGTAGATTTATGTTTAGAAGAGACTTCCTTGCAACAGAACATACCATAAAAACGGAAAGTGCCGTCCTGGATTAGCCTGTGAAGTCCGTACAGGCTAATCAGGGACGGCATTTTACGCACATGCATTAATCGCGCTTTTCCTACGACGCGCCTTACATGTAGTCTCTTGTCATTTGTGCTTGACCTGCATAGTCTAATGGTATCATTTTCAGTTATGTTCTGTTTTGAAACGTGGTAGTAAATGTGAATGTTTGAAAGTACCGTCCCCCTTCAAAACCATCATAAAATAAGAACTTAATATATTAACTAGAACATACTATTATGATTAAATATATAAAGTTACACTTGCACCAACAAATAACTCTAATACTCCAAAAGAACTCTAATACTCCAAAAGCAACCCGTATAAAATAGGCATGTAACTCTATTTGCTTATTGTTATACACCTATTTCGTAATTTAATTAATATACTAAAGGGTAACGTTCTTTCCAAATGTTTTCTCTGTCTATGGGATCATATGGGGTGGGGGTGGGAGAGTGTGTGGAACGTTTCAACGCTTGACTTATATCGTATTGTCTCTGTTAGCAAATTCAACAGAGACAAAATATGAAAGACAACCAAGTGTGGATGTCGCTTTTTAAACAGTGTATGAAAATATGCGAAATGTGTCAATAAAGCTAAAACAATTTGAAGCGGCGTTAGGCTACGCAATGTCCAGCTTAACATGTTTTACTGTTAACGGAAATCTTCGATTGGACATTGTTGTGTCGGAAACCATAGCAATACACGGAAGAAAACAATCTGTCCGGTATGGGCGACCACCTTGAACAAACTTATATACTGGGCGGGGAAACAAAAGCAGTCACTGCGCCAACATGACAGGGAAAATGGGTATAACCCACCCGGTATGTATCAAATGGACGGAGAATCGAACCCGGGTAGCCTTCGGGAAAACCCGTTGTAGTAAACTGACTGGGCATCGAATACCCCTGACGTATGTTAATGTTTAAATTTGATCGTTTGCACCTGAATGAACTTCCCCCATATGAATATCGCCACTAGAAGATGTGTTAGTTTGGTCAAGGGGAAGTACTCAAGATACAGACGACGGCACGTTGCAGAGGCGAACCCTTATTCTTTGAGTATCTGTTAAGTACTCATTAGAGCGATGCCTACTACGACATTGAAACACTTGAGAATTTGCTAATCGTTTTCTTTTGTTTCGTTTAAAAGTATCCGAGAGCCAAAGTCTACATTACCTTTTTATTTAATTATCCTAATTAGGAGATTTTATATCCCAGCAGGTACTTACTGCTTCTCAAATCGATCCTTCGGAGAGTTATACGAATAACAGCAGCTTACTTATATCATTACAAACAGCTTAAATACACGCTGTTCAGTTTAGACAGGTTCTACTGTAGATGATCACACATCGATATTGCTCAATCAGTATATAATTCTATCAAATGCATCTTTCATTGGGGAGTCCTTGTTATCTGATAGGTAAGTACATGGATAGAAAATTCGAAGGGAGCTAATTATGTATATACTACCTTTGTCTTTTTAGCTTTCTCTCCCTTTGTAAAATATGTAATGTGTGAATTAACGTAACTTACTAATTCGCAATATGTATATAACACTCAATACCTACGTACTTCTCTGTTTAATTAATGAGAGAGATGCCGCTAATTTTTGGCAATGCAATACGATATATTTACGCTTCTATACCCGGTGTAGTATTCGAATTTAATTACGGTTTTAACTGTAATGACGCTGGAAATGATACACACAGTAAAATCATCACAGCTAACTTGTTCACATATGTTGTATTTTCAAAATATGCCATTAATTGTCTTAACTGGAACACTAAAGGATCTGAACTAAAGAACTCAGGGGTAATAACCAAAAAAGCATAAAAAGAAAGAAAAAAAGTGCCGCCACCGGGAATCGAACCTACAGACTCTGGATCCAAAGTCTGTCTGACTTATATACGTGCCCCTGTAATTTTTACTTTATATAAGTGATTCACGAGATTTCAATAATTTAAATGAAAACAACATCAGTAATTGTCAAATCGTTAATCTATGACCAGGTCCCTTTAATGGGCCTAATATAGTTGATTTAAACACGAGAAACTATTTATTATTAATGGAGTGTATCACTAATATACGTAGACACTATATATAAAATATTTCATGAGATTTGATATGGTTAACTAGTTTATATGCGCCTAATAATGCTCGGTACAATACTAAACCAGCATATTATTTTTTGTATAAATTCTATCATATACATAACGTGCATCGACATTCTTAATCGAATTATAAAAGGGACCGATTTAACAATACATCAATAATAGGATATTGCCACTCAAAATCATCATAATTATATAACGAAATAAGTTTATTTAAAAAAAGAGTTTAAAGTATTGTTGTGAATATATACTCAGAATACTACGAATATAATATGTAAATATAATTCTGATACAGAGTATACAACTCGCGTTCATTGTGTACACAATATAAACGAACGTTATAAAAGTGACCCTGCTATCTTAGTTGTTTTCATTTAGCATATAACTATTCTTGTATAATTTTGACTGTATGTGCTCAATGATTATAGCGCTGACCATGGCGTGACAAGCGTGGCAATATTCTATGTCAGATATATTCATTCAATACAGAAAATATATTTGTTGTAAAAAAATTCATTTTATTCTTAAAATATATTTAGGCGGTAGAAAGATAATTACATGTACATTATTCATAAACAAATGTTCTTAAAATATAATTATGTTCTAAAAATATATTTATGAGGTAAAAACTATGTATGCAGTATAATTGATGCCATAGATCTAGATAGAAAATGTACGGCGGCATAGAGGGGACATGCGCACATGATAACTATCACGTGTTAACTATCACGTACGCGTATGTAAAAGCCCTGTTACACTGCGGCGAATGTTATCTACGAGTTGTGGCGAGTTGTAATTCGCCACAACTCGCCAGTTCTCGTGTAGATCTTGTACACATGGCGGTCTTCTATGATATCTTCTTATGTCGTCTTATGTCGCCAGAACTTGCAAAGTAGCGGCGAGAATTTTAAAATTCTCCCAGCTTCTCGGCGACTTGTTTACGTGTCGAAGACATGTCGAAGAAATCTCACGCATTCTCGACACATTCCGTAGACATGTCTTCCATTGTCGTAGCGTTTCGCCTAAATTATATTATACTTCTACGACATAACACGAGTTTGCTGCAAATTATGGAGACTTGCCAACGACATTTACTTGTGCACATGTCGTCACAAGTCGTACAGACTTATACACACTCGTACATTCTCGAAGACTAGTCTTCGATTTTCGAACAGATATCGTACGCATATCGTGCTAATATGTTGAAGAATATTGGAACAAATGTCGTCATAAAACAATTCCGCGACCAACTCGTCCACTTTACGGCGAGTTGTAAATCGCCAGAACTGTACAAAACTCAAAGTTCAAAGTCGCCACAGTGTGACAGGGCCTTTAGCTATAAATAAGCGACAAATAAAATATTTCTCTTGTCCACTCTATGCCATCGTACAAATGGGCCATTTATAGACCATATCAATATTGTCCCACCTCATAAATATATTTTTAAAACATAATTAAAATTTATGAACAATTATTTTGGTAAGAATGAATAGTTTGTTTACCAAATATTTATATGGGATTGAATGAATAAATATTTATTAGTGAACAAATATTTAAAATTATGGATTAATTATTTTTTATTGAACAAACATTTTGTTTTTAGATCACACATATATTGTTAGTGAATAAATATAGTTGACATAGAATATTGCAACGTTTGTCACGCCATAGTTGACTTTATTTTATTATCATAACATTATACATGCGTTTTCTTAATTTAAATTTGTTTTTTGTTTTTAAAGATATTGCATCTTGATAGATAGAATTGAAACCTTTATTAAAAGCCTTTTTACAGTGATGCGTAAAGGTACATTTTGCCTGTACAACATTCACAATACTTAAAGTTGAAAATGGTGACAGGTTATTTCAGGCTGTTTCTCTCCAAGTATGTATTATCCACAGTTTCTGTTTTCTACAGTGTACAATAATTATAGTTCTATCACGTTGACCACAAGTCAGAGTGAACAACACTACCTCTACACAGATCAGATCTAAATTGGAAAGTAGGCTAACAGATTTTTTCTCAGAATTAAAATGAGTGTTAGAAAAAAACGACATAATTATATAAAATGTAAAGTAGGTCAAACATTTTCTGTTTTCTAAGAACAACAATGAGTGAACCAGGTCTGAGTGCACCACAGTTGTCATCGTCATCGGCATTGAATAACACTGACGCTGCAATGGGCAGATCCAACCAGTACAGAAGTATTGGTTTGAGAATAGCAATGATTATGTTATCGTGATTCAGTTAAAATGTCCACTATTTCATGAATATGATTTACAAGCATATATTTAAATCAGAAAATATTTACAATAACATTCTAATGACGTTCTTTGAGATTCTCTAATAATTCGAAAATTAGTGCTATATTATATATCATTTTAATGCTTCTAAATTAAGGTTTTTAAACAACAACAATATTTATTATAAAATAATTAGTGCAATTTACCAAGTGTAGGCTTCGTTGAGCTGAGAGTGTGCAGTGCAAACAATAAGGTGATACGTATGTGTTAGTTAGATCAAATGATTAAATGAGACATTAACGATCCGTACCACACATTCTGGATATTACAATACTACGGATTCCATGAGTGTTTGAGAGTGTTCTCACCCTATGACGACGTTTATTATTCTTGGGTGGGAGCGTTCCCACATGATGTCATTAGTTTGCATGTACATTGATGGGCGATAGAGACAATTATTCGTCGTAGCCAAACATTCCTAATGTAAAGACTGTATAATAATTATGTAACTGTCATAAGTTTTGTTAGGCCATTTTTTATAAAGTGTATAACGGATTTTTCTTGGCAAAAATTTCCAATAGGTGGCGGAATAAATAGAGGATATTTGTAGAATATCGATTTTAATTCAAGAGTGATCATAGAAATGTATATTTTCACGAGTGAATAAAAAGTCGATATTGTACCGAAACCAACAATTTTCTTTTTTATTTTAGGCTTTTTCCAGCGTTTGTTTTCATTTTAATTGCTATCTAAGTGACTTTTATTGGAAAATATCGCGGGAAAAAATTGAAAACACAGAAAACAACAACATTGAATGAAAGCGCACAACAATAATGTTTAGCATGGGCGTCAGCTTCAATTTTATCATTAAAATGCCTCACACTGTCGTTTTTCCTTGTTTATTTTGAGTGTACTTCTGCTGTTGTTTGTTTTCAGTAGATATCATCCACATGCGCATTGATTTTATATCGACACTTCAATAAAACATTTTTTTCGCAAATCAGCTTCGAGACTGACATGCATGTATATAACTTCATTTCATAGGATTCCGTATACAGCTAGAGCAATGGAATTGTTGAAATCTATTGACGTATTATCGCCGACACTACACGTGAAGGAACCTTTTGAAAACATTTACAGGCCTAATAGTTACTTAAACACTACACTTAAACTGCGACACCCGGCGTGGCGCACACAATGCCAGCTGTGGAGTCCTTCTCGCCGTCATTATTGCGTTCTCTTCAATGAAAGTACCGGAACACGCTGGCTGCAGTCGCGGCGCTCATTTGAAATCGAGTCTCGACCGCAGCGGAGTATAGTTCTCTGGCGCTCACTCAGTCTTAATAATACTTCTATCGAGGTACAAGCGCTCTTAAAAAAGAAAAACAATTTCACTCAGATAGAACATTAATAAGAAACATCGAGACGAAGCGAACACTTTGAAGTTCATCAGTGAGAACGTATATAATTATGTAGGTATTAATTAACCAGATAATTAACGTTGACGTTGACCAGAACTCAAGTTACACAAAGAGAGAAAGTACGGTGCGCAGACTTGCGGAGTTGCATTTATCTGTTATACATTAAACTACCTAGTAAAGGTAAGTGATTTTTAATGTTGAAAATGTTGATGCTAAACGGTTTGCGTTTTTCGATTATTCGTAATAATAGCATTATAATTGGTATTGTTGTTTGGTGTTTTTAAGTTGTGCTGTTTTGAGTGCATATTTATTAACATTATTTTATTTTCAGTAGTAATATAATTAGTTACCGGCATATCGTTTTTGGATAATCACATTGATATCAGAATTGACAGGTACCTAAGCAAATGGACCCAGTTGCTCAAAACTGTCACAGCCAATTTAGCTAACTTTAGATGTAAAAAAATTACAAACTACTTGCTTATCAAAAATTTGAAATTTATTTCGAAAAACCAGTTGATTTAGAATAAACTCATAAATAAAAATGTTAACATTTAATTTACATAAATAACTTCATCATTAATGGCTGTTAGCTGAATTGGCCGTTTAAGTTTTGAGCAATTCGGCCCTGGACTAACAAACTGATATATCCTCGATCAAAAAGCATTAAAAAGTACAAAAAAAATGCCATTGTCGGGGCTAGAACCCACTACCTCCGGGTCAAAAGTCTGATACGCTAACCACTAGGATAAAGGGGCTTGTAAAGTTGGAGTGTAATTTTAACGCTATATATGTAAGTGCTACACTTGTAATGAAATCTCGACGAAAAGCGTTACAAACGCTAAATAAATTTTTGACATTTCAGTCGATATTTATTTATAAACGTAACATTATTTCGAGTATATTTCTGAATCATGTGTGTGTTATTTTGCTCCTTTACATATCGTGTAGTTTTCTTGTTGGACTCGGTAGCAATGTGTCAATTGGCCAGTCTGAGAAAAGGTCGCTTAACGACCAAAAAAACAACAATGGATATAACTGCCTAAATGTGTCATTAAGCGATTTGTTCACATATTTTTGTATTTTTGATACATGTCATTTAATGTCTTTACTACAAAAACTAAAGAAGATGGACCAACCAAAACTATATAATCTAAGAAAAAAAACACGATTAATTAACAGATTTGCCATCGAACCTAGACCGCCGGGATCAAAAATCTGTTGCGTTAACCACTCGGCTATTCTGACTTACAATCAAGATAGTGAATTTTTAACGCTATGTATGTGATGCAAGTGTTTTCCAAAATACCGATGAAAAGCGTTACAAACGCTTTACAATTGTATTACTTTCAGTTGCTGATTTTTCACAAACGGCACTTTATTTCCAATATATTTGTTTGTCAGTGGTGTTATTTCGCGTGTTTATACATACAGTTTTTTTTTCTCTATGACAAAAAATGAAAATTGTCAGTTTACAAATCTGTGAACATCCCCTTTAAAGATCTTTATCTGTCAAACTAATCACATAGATACTAAATGAATGTATAATAATAATAATAATAATAATATAAAATATAGTTACAATTATTGGTAATGAGAGTATATAAAGCCACATTTATACAAAGATAAAACTTAGATATGCTAAAGGTGCAATACTGCGAAATGTAAAAATTAAGGTCGATTTGTTTAAAACGTTTAATTTATAATTTGTATACCGTGAATGGATGCGCATTGTATTTTTTACTGCATATATACATAATATATCGTCATTATGATCATAATGGTTTTGAAAGGATAATGCGTCTTTAAGCTTGATAGACTAATTGTGCTGTTGGTGACCACTCCCGTTTGTAGCAATATGTCAGAAAAAATATATTTAAAGACAATATATTTTCGGAAATGCCATACCTATACATTGAGTTGATATAGATACTGTAGTTAGCGTATGACGTCTTACGTTCTAAAAGCTAGATATGATTACCGGAATATTGTTGTGTGATAGCAAAGTTGGTTTCCTTATTTGACCATGAAAACAACGTCAAGAAACGTTTACCTGCAAACGTTTGCAATTTATTAACGCAGATCTTCCACGTCTTAATGACAAACATTTATGGAAATCAATTCAACAAAGAGTGCGATGTGTAATTTTCACAGAAATGTCCATCACATTATCTCCCAATGTCATGTCCACTGCCAGGTCTCTCCGGGTCAGTCCGGTTCCATGACAACGACTTCTAATGGACCCCAGACCCAATTGGGACCCCGGCTGTAATGCGCGAAATGAATGCGTCTATTACGTAGATGCACTGTAATCACGAGGTGTTATATAGGAATTGGGCTGTTATGCAACGTGGTGTTAGTCATTTCCCGGCGGGTTGCTTGGAATAAAAGAAATGAGGCTTGTCGTGGGAAAACCGGACTTAATGCATGTGCGTAAAGTGTCGTCCTGGATTAGCCTGTGCAGTCCGCACAGGATAATCCAGGACGGCACTTTCCGTTTGTATGGTATTTTCTGTTTCAAGGAAGTCTCTTCTAAACATAAATCCACTGTAGGCGGAAAGTGCCGCACCCGGATTAGCCTGCGCGGACTGCACAGGCTAATCCGGGACGACACTTTACGCACATGCATTAAGCCCGGTTTTCCCACGAAAAGCATCAAATAATTAGTGAAGTTACCAATTGATATAGTATGCAAAAATGTTATTATAGTGAGCTTTACATTTTATATTACCTCACAGACGTTTTGTTAATATCGGGAAATGAAGTGAACACAAAAAAGTGACAATTAAGAGGGACTACAAAAGAATACCGGCGCATTAAAAATAAATAATGACTCATATGCGTGCAATGAAAAAGACGATTGTGTATGGTATTTGATTGTACTCAGTTTACATTTTTGTGACATTCTGAAAATGCTGTAAAAGTACGCAAACGTTTCAGACAGACATTTCATCTCGAGGACAGATGAGTAGCATGCGTGATTCTGGTCTGGTAACAACAAACGTTTTTGAAAAAAAAATATGCGTGATTCCGGTCGTGTCCTCCAACGTTGATACGAATAGGTTACAAAATACACGAATCTTGAATCCTTTCATCAGAAAAGTAATGTCTGTCCTTATATAGTCCTGAATGATAATTTATATTGGTATTCACATAATTGCAGTTAAGTTCGGGACACTTTTCATGAATTTCGCTCACTAAAAAGCAAACATAATATACGAAACAAATAACAAGTTGTTCATTTAATTTACATAAACAGTACACCGGGGAATTTAAATTCGCATTGGAATTTGGCAGGCGCCGATGTTTTGATGGTAGGTTATAAAATATAAAGTATACTTATGGGAATACGTTGTTCGCGTTTATGTTCGCAATTGGGTGGGTAATTCATGTTTATTACGGAGATATTTTGTTCTTATCAAATCACAAGGATGCTCTCAGACTGGTCAGTGAATATTTAAATGATTATTCGAAAACTAATCATTTGGAAGCGAAACTCATGGTTAGACAGTGAACGGTAGCCTAGCAACCGCGTGTAATCACAATGTAATCAAACAAAAGTAAGATGAACACGTTCTAATTTCTAGATACATGTATTGAATTGAATGCATTTGCGTTATTGATGTTTTTTTTTAACGTGCGCGTTTTGTTCTTGTGTTTAGTTGCTGTTGTTGCTGACTATGCTGATGTGTTTTTTTTACTGTTTCGTATGTACGTGCACACGTACGAGTGGATGCAATATTCATCACGTGACCTATTCACAAGCAATACGAGTACATATGTTTTGTAAACGAGTATTCTTATAGTCTACGTCTTTTGTCGCGTAACTGGAGAATTGTCGTCATAGTAACATATAAATTATTTTTAAACGAAGTGTATACGAAAGCGAACATATGTGTATAACGCCAGCGAGTTACTAAAATCTTTGGACTATCACTGTAGAGTCCATCCCGTACCCCAGCTTGTTCTTACTGTTAAAATATATTTATGGAATCATTCCTGCGAACCAGTTGGCGAACCAGTTGATAGTTTTCACCGCTGTGTCAGTTCAGCAAATAGAATAAATAAAGGTGCTTTTTGTCCTTCAAATAGCGCGGCCATTAAACTAATGAAAGCGTGTTTATCTTTCCTGATAAGGGTGGAACTTAGATTGAAAAGCAGGCGGGGAATAACAGTTGCCATAGGTCTCATTTAGGTAAAAATCGAACACGTTAAAGTATTTATTACGGCATATTGTTACAGTAGAACTCATTTTAAAACAGGCCGCTCTGGTAGCAAAAGGTATGTACTTTTATTAACAACTTGGACATGTCATTGTTTAACCACTGGTTGCTTATTATATGTGTTCGCCTGTTTCTAATAATCAAATCGGCAGTGAGTGATTCTTATCGAATGATGAGAAATAAATGGACGAGTTCAAACCACTGACAGTGATTTAATTTGCAGTGCACTGACTGCCACAGTTCTGTACTGGTTTTACTAGTATGTATGGGATATTTTTAAAGTACTATGCCGTAAGTACAGAAATATACCCGTGTACCATAATTGTTTACTTGTTATTATTAAGCATGGTTTGTAAAAGTGGACTGCACTTTGATCGTCATATATTGTCAAAGGTCCTAATTCTGAGTGAGGTTCCTATTCCGATGATCCATTGTTAGTGATTGCAGGCTGAGGTAGGACTTCTTATTTATTTTGTTGGAATTAAGTTAAAAACGTTTAAGACATAGAATTTCATTACAAAAGGTAAACTTAAGTCATTTTTCATGGAAAAATAGCTATGTTTTCTGTTATTTCCGACACTCTGGAAAAATACACTAGAAAGCTCCAGTTAAGTTTGTCTGCAATTTTGACAATTCATGAATCGATAATTTAAATCCGAAGTACTGTTGAAAAACAATGCCAATCAAATGTATATTATGTTGTTATAGGGTGTAATCGGAATTTGGAACAAATTCAAGATGGCGGATTTAGGTTACTGGCAAACACACAGTCCACTTGTTGGTCATGTTTGCATAACAAAAGCGCCAAAAATGATGTTGTTGATAGATAAATTATTATCAATATGAGTATAGATTTTATTTATTTTCAAAGTCCACTGAATGTCTTTCAATTGATGAGTTCTTTATACCCGGAAATCTGGACACACTACGAAATACTATTCATATATGAATCGCATTGTTATCATAATTATCATAGATAAAAAGTAAACGTCTGTAAGAATATCTCTAGATTACGGCTTACACTAAATATAATTAAGTATGGCATTGCATATTATCAAAGCTGGGATGCAAAGGAAAGCCACGGGAGGCAACATTTTTTATTGTTATTGTCCTTGGGGACGAAACACATGCTGTCACTACCGGTATATACCATTCCATTTTTTTGCGGCTATCAGTTTGAACTTCTCCCTACAAATGGTGTTAAAAGGGACAATGTCAACGAAAAATTGGATTCCTATTGCACTATAAATGATATTATATGATAAAAATTCGCTATGCTATGAAACGTGCATTAAATAAATAAAAATAATATAATACACAATGAGATATTTTATTATTAAAAAATCAGCAAAAAAGTCTAATAAATTAAACTCATACGGAGTAATGACAGTAAACAGCGCTTTAACCAACTGCGCTATCATGCTTAGTAAGGAATCGTGTGTAAACTATGGTTATGCAAAATAATCTCAATTCTGACGTCAAAACGTAAACATGAAAAGGGCCAAACAAACAAGACCCATATTAAACAGTGATTTTTTTATCTCAGTATGCGTACACTCTTTTCCCATAATATATACCCAATTTTTTACCGTTATTATATGCCAGGATTAATTTCTGATTTGTTCGATGGCATAGTCCCTTTAAGAATTAATTTCCATTCATCGAGCTTCGCAAACGCTTCGCAAACTTGTCCTCGTGCGCCTTTTGTTTAAAGTAGGTTAAATGTGAAACGAGTGCAATCATTGGATAATACACTGATTTAATTTGCATATGATCGACATGTGTGGAAATGTCTATACGATATGAGCTAACAGACAAATGACGTTTTAAGGTGTGACCGACAAATCCTACCACAATGGAGTTATCATTAAATTTCAGATATTGATAGTGACCAATGGCATTATATTGTAAGCCCAGAAAATCCCAGCATTGCACGTGTATTGAGTTATCATTACATTCCGGATGATGGAAGGTACTAATAACATTCTATCGTAATCCCATCCTCAGCATAACATTTGTATGAAATTAACATTACAATTCATGCATTGAAAGTGACCAATAGCATCCTTTTTGTAAGCCCAATCATGGCATTGCCTTCCTATGGAGTTACCATTACATTTCAGACCAATGACATCCGTTTTGTAAACCCAATCCTAGCATTGCATTCCTAAGGAGTTATCATTACATTTCAGACCAATGACATTCTGCTGCAATCACGGTTCTATCAAATTGCCTTCCTAAGGTTACATTACATATATTGAAAGTGACCAATGGCACCCTTTTGTAATTTAAGCCCAATCCTAGGGATGCATTCCGAAGGAGGTACCATTACATTTTACACCAATGACATTCTATTGCACCCCCCAATGCTATAAAATTGCATAAGGTTATCATTTCATTTCAGATAATGAAAGTTGCCGAGACGCTGTCCATCTTCGCTTGTATCTTCCTGGTCACGTGGTCGGCGGGAGACGGCGCCCCCCAGTGGCGCCCCCAGGGACGCTTCGGCAAGCGCTTCAGTGGCCCCAGCAACATCGTATCTGCCTTACAGTCCGGCACACGTGAGTAGAACCATAATAATAATAATATAATAATAATAATAATAACTATAACAATAATAATAAGAAGAAGAAGAAGAAGAAGAAGAATGATAATAATAATAACAATAACAAAAATAATAATTTTACAAATTATGTATTCACTTACGGAAGACAAATTGAGGAATAAATAATGGTTATGAAGTTGAGAAATCATTAATTCTGACTGGTAGCAACATAAGCTGCCTATTATTACGTGAGCATCGATGACCACAACAAACGGTGACCGCAAACACTTGCCCACGCCAGATATCGAATGACTTGGTCTACTTTTTATATACTGTCGTACATGTGACACCATTCCCAATTACATAATGCATTTTATTTCACATACGATCTGACTGACATACAGAATCTAGCTTCATAGAGAAACAAACAAGCGGGCCATGATGGGTCAAAGCGCTCACCTGAGAACGGGCAATGACTGAGAATAGCTTTGACATCTGAATGACATCGCCTATAAATGACCCACGCAAAACAGATATCTTACTGGTTGTGAACTGTCAGTCAGGTGCAATAAAGATGCCAGTTCTGCCTTCTTCTGTAGTTAACCTGGCAATCGACAGGCGCTTATACAGATGCCTGTCGGGCCTAGTTCATCTGGCAATTGATAGAGGCAATACAGACACATACAGACACATTTACAGTTGAAACCGTAAGGAACAAGGCTCAAGCAATTGGTGATGTTTACCATGCTCAATCACACATTTCACAGACGTTCATCCAATCTCTATAGTCACATGGGGTCCAGCTGACTTCCATATACGGTGTTTTGTTCCTTATTTTTACAGAACAATAATTAAAATAGTTGCAAGTGATAGCAATAAAGGCACCTGTCAGCGTTACGTTTCATATATCATCGATAAGGACTAGTAAAACAAACAGATCATTTGCCTTTTAATTATGTTTTAGGTCATATTAATGACATTTAGCTTACCGGTAAGCAGCTCAAATACCAAAACCAATTAACCGGTTACTGAAATACTATTTGTTGCCATCCCTGGTGAAAAAATGAACTCTATATCCTGAACATAGTCCATTTTTGCATTTTTTTTCACAAACAGGGCCAATAACTCTGTTCTTTATAGTCTAATCTGGACAATTTCCTGATTTATTATGAGATCTTATGGCCATGCACAAACTGTGCAAGATAGACCAAGATTTTATGAAAAATTAATTTCATATGTTACACTAAGTCCATTTTTGCACATTTACTCATAAAAAGGGGAAATAACCCCAGTGTTTCTGGTTCTATCTGACCCATCATTGCACCCACGTGAGATTAAATGGTCATACACAAACTGTGCAAGTGTAGTCAACAAGGAATGAAAAGTTAATTCTCTGTGGTGACTGAAATCCAATTTTGACAAATTATGGATTTTTTTCACAAACAAGGGGCCATAACTGAGGTCTTTCTGGTCTGATCTGGCCCATATTGAACATTGACTGAGACCTTTAATATGGTCAAACACAAACATTGATATTTTGGACAAGATTATGTAATAAATTAAATCTCTAAACTCCATATTGTCCTTTTTTTTCTTTTTTTAATCACAAACAAGGGGCAATAACTCTGGTGTTTGTATCCCCAATCTAGGCCATTATTGGATTATTTTAAAATCTTCAGGTCATTCACACGCTGTTTAAGTTTGGTCAAGTTCATGTAAAAAATAAAATCTCTATGTTGCACAAAGTCCATTTTGCAGTTTATCTCATTAAAAAGGGTAATAACTCTGGTGTTCCTGGTCCGATCTGGCCCATTATCGAACCTATCCTAGATTTCATGGCCATACACAAGCTGTGCAAGTTTAGTTAAGATTGGGTGAAAGGTGAAGTCTGTATCGCGCCTACGGACCTAATTGTTGATGCATTTCGGACGACGGACCGTGACGACGCAGGACAGTCCCCTATACAGTAAAACCCCGCTAATACGACCACTTGGGGGTCTTAATAAAAGCGGTCTTTATAGCGGGGTGGTCGTATTATCGAGGTACGGCAGATCACCGAGTCAGTACATGCATACGTCTGTATAATTTTAAGTTTTACTGAAAATGATGAATATTGAACAGACGAAATTTCCGATTTGTTTTTAATAAATAAATTTTATTGAATACAAATTATGTAACTTATATTATGAATACGAACTTAACATTTAAGTCGGAAATTAATTAAAACTTTATTTGACTAAGTCCATTTAAGGTTCAGCATTCATCAGTGTTACCCACTGGCTGTCAGTTAGTCAATTAACGTAATCTAATACACAGTCGATTTGTTAATCCCTTATCAAAACATTTGTACCATTGTGTTTCACACTCTCCTTTTATACCGCTTCAGCAGTTGGTTATTTCCACGACATATGTTGTTAAATGATGATGTTAAGTGTCAACGACCAAATGACGCTGGTCGCAATAACGGGGTTATTTTGAGAAGTATTTTGTACTTTCGGTCTGGGATTATTGGTCGTTATACGGAATAGCGGGGTGCCCGTAAAATCGGGGTTTGCGACCATTGAAATATATAGTCCCCTATACGACCACTTGCGGGTCTTACTAAAAGTGTTCTTAATAATGGGGTGGTCGTATTATCGAGGTAAGGCAAATCACCGAGTCAGTACATGCATATGTCTGTGTTATTTAAAGTTTTCTGGAAAATAATAAATACTCTATATATGCCGACAATTTTAGTTTGTTTCTATGTAATGTTTGATTGCATAAACATTTTGTAACTTATACTTAACTTAATTACAGAAACTTTACACGAAGTCAGAAATTGAATTAAAAAATCATTAAGACCATTTATAGACTGTCCACTTCAGTATTTAGCATTGTTCCCCCTATCTATCAGCTAGTGTCAATTAACGTAATCTGATACACAGTCGATGTGCTAATCCCTTATCAAAACATGAGTCACATTGTTTTCACACACAAATTTTATACCAAAGCAGTATGTTTAATTATCTCCACGGCTTATTTTGTTAATTGATGATGTAAAGTGTTAAAGACCAAATGAAACTGGTCGCAATAACGGGGTAATTTTGAGCGTTTTTTGGTACTTTCGGTCTGGGATTTGTGGTCGTAATACGGAATAGCGGCGGAGCCCGTATAATCGGGGTTTGCGACCATTGAAATATATAGGAAAACAATCGGGTCTTTAAAAAGGTGTCCGCTTTAGCGGGGTGGTCGTAAAGCGGGGGTTTAGTTTACCAAAAAGTCACCGAGCACGTTGTGCTCAGGTGAAATAAAAGGCCGTAGTCAAGTAGTTTGATACATAAATATTATTTTGGTATATCTTTTTAAAAACTACTCGAATACGGCTTATTTGTTTCTCACGGAAGCTGATCCATAAATATCAATTTTGTATATCTTTGAAGTCAGTTTATACCAACGTACGATTTGCTACCAATATGGATTTTACTTAGCTCCTTTATTATCAATGTCTTTTAGTTGTTGTTTTTGTTTCAATGTGAATGACGTAATTATTGAAATAGTGTAAACATGTTAACTTATTTTATTTATATAGGCCTACGACATTATTATTATACGTAAAAGCTTTTTTAAATTATTCGTTTCACCAAGTGCTTTATAAGAAATGGCTTTCTGAAAGCCAGTCCCGAGTTTTAACTGAAATATCAATATCATAACATGAAGGCTTACAGATTTGAATGGCATTTTCTAAGAATTCAATCAAGTGTAAATAAACGCAATGCATACGGCATTTATTATGTTTTACTGGAAACTTTGAATTTGCTTTCACGACATTTTAACGTGTTAGTCCTGTTTAAAACCCGGATGTTCCAAGGAAATCGCATGCGTAGTGACCGTAACAGAGTCAGTACTGAAAGGTACCACTTAGAACCATTTTAAATTATTCGCTGCGTAATTGATCTATGTCACCTGACTTCCGGTAGGAGTGTTAAGCAGACGACAATGCTAAAACAAAAGCATTGATTTGGAACAAACCATTACAATTTTTGCTTTGCATGTCTTGTTCACTTAGGCTCCCGTGAATATTAATAGATTCTCGGATAAACCGGATGTAGTTTACGCCGGGTGTGCTTCCGGGAGTCAGAACCATTAATTATGGATTCGTTTTAACCGCGGATCATCGGTGACGCGTACGTCTCTAATGAATGCACTGTCCTATATGACCGTTACTGAACAGTTTGTTTTTCAAATATGTGGGTGTAAATCCGGACGATTTCGATTTAACTTTCTGCACGAATAAATCCATTACAATGTTTTATAAGCAATATTATAACACGACACTCGGCTTGTTTTCCATAGACCAAGAAAGGAAATGAAGCGATTTAATTCCTACGCAACTTTACTCCTTACCGCGGGTTATTCGACAACAAACTATGATAGAACCAATATTATTTCTTTAAAAAACAATACGGAAATTGTTATTGCATCTATGTTAACCATCAGAACGTGACTATAGTCGTTCTGTAGTTCATATCTACAAACATATTGGCCATATTAACACATACGACCATAACAACCTCGGTCACAACCGGGTTACGTCGAACTTACGTCGAGCTTGCGTCGAGATTTTTGTCACAAACGTGCGTTGGACCTACGGCGCACCTTGGCCGCAAGGTCGCCGCAACAACCGAAACAGACATAGCGCAAGCGCTTACGTTGATGCGTCGGCCTTGCGTCAATCACCCATCGAGCGGGCACTAAAGGGAACTTTACGTTTTTTGCTTCGAAATTGCCTGTCGCAAGCACGCATGGTGCACTTGCGGACGTTGCACAGCTTCCTTGCGTAGTACTTACGGCTTCCTTGCGATAAACGCACCGGCGACGCAAGAAATAAACTGACAACTCACGCTTGCCGCAAGACAATTTAACCATAGCATCTTTTGATATACATGTCAAATTAAAAGTCGTAAATGGCACCAATTCATGCAGGATAAAAAAAAAAAAATTATATTCGTGTTTTTGCCAAAATACCGCTGCTTTCTTGCGACGACCGTGCATACAACTTGCGGTGATCGTGCGATTACTATTTGCAGGTCGTGCGTCGACATAAAAAGCAATTCACAGTCGCACGGTGAACGTAAGGTTGCCGTAGGAGAGAGTCAATCACACGATTCGCAAATACAGCTGCGGTCTTCTAAAACTGAAAACGCGCGACAAACGTGCGGCGAACGCACGTCACACGTAAGTTGGCCGAACGATTGCCAATACGAATTCCAAAAGTTCTTACGAAACGCATGCGTTTGCCTTGCGATCTCAGAATCGTGCGTTTGATCTGCGGTCTGCGGCCACCGCAGTGGGTTGTGACCGAGTCTTGCGGCTCACCTCGGACAGTTAAGTGCCCGCAAATATGACGCAAGCGCAACCATTGCTACACCAAACGGCCAATTAGCAATACTAACTATTTTCTGTAAAATGGTGTTTGATTTGGTCATCGTCATTAATTCTAATTATTGTACTACATATATCTGCTAATACTGGTAGTAATAAGCATTGGTTTATGCAGCACTAATTGCATCGCCCCATTTATTTTATCAACTAGAATAAAACATTACTCACCATGCTCATCTATTATATCATTACATTCGTGGTTATTATTATTTTAAAATAAATGCATTGTAATGATGGCTTCAATTAATGCCCAAAAAATGACTCGTGAGTGTGAACTGGAACCGTATTCCAGAAACATCTTACGTTTATCTGAAAAGTATTTCAACTTATGTTTCAATTTTTGTAATGTAATATTTCTTAAGCGGCATATTAATTTCTGATTCCATTTACACTTCAGTAAAAAACAGTGGTTAATAATATAGTTGATAATTATTAAACACCAAGCGGAAATTCATTTACATATAGAATAGAATAACATTTACAGAAAATGTTGAATTTAACTTAAGGATAACTATAATCCTTAAATGGACTTGTTCACATTTTTTTAAATTTTTTTTGACGTATGCCATAAAATGTCTTAACTTGACATATTTAAGCAGCGGAACTAAAAAGCTCACGTATAAATAATTCATGAAAAGTATTTTTTTAAAGAAAAGAAAAAAGTTGCTCACGCCAGGGTTCGAACCTCGGACCTCCGGTCTCCCATAGCCTAGAGCCTTAACCACCCTGCCAGTCCGATTGTTTTTTTAATGTCCACTTTTTACGTTATGTTAGTGATTCACGCGTTGTCAACAATTGTAACGAAAACAACAGAAACATTCAAAATCTGTAATGTTCCATCGTTTAAGCGTTACAAACGCCTTATAATTTTATCGATTTCAACTGATGATTACTTATTAACGAAACAGTATTTACAGTGTATTTCTATGTCCGTAATGCTATTTCGCTTCTGTATATACTCAGTTCTTATATTTTTGGAATCTGTGACAAAAAGCTGGAAAATTGTCAATTCGACAATCGATCAACATGTCCCTTTAAGATGTTTCTGGAATACGGTCCCAGGTCTTGGCTATCACGCCGCTCACGAGATTACCGTGCCCATTGATTGTTGCTAATGGAACCATCATGCAGGTACTCTGATGATATCAGAGTAATGAGATAGCTCTCACCAGTTGATAGTGGACTGTTTACCCTGGCATGTAAACAAATAATGACGATTTATTCTGTAATATTAAGATTTGCGCTACGAGGTTCGGTTCTTATGCTTTGAAACGATTGTATTATAATTAAGAAATAATTTTCCATTTAGAGTTGTTTATCGGCTAATAAAAACAGATTTGGAGTTTTGATGCGTAGGAATTTAACCACGAGAGCGTTAGCAAAAGAGGTTTAATGTTCCGCATCAGAACGAGAAATCGTTGTTTATTAGCCGATAAACAACGATAATGCGAAAATTATTTCGATTCTAACATGACCTGACCACATTTTCTGCCATTTCAATTGGAACAATATTTTACAGCTTCGGAACTATTATTTCGGTAGTTTATTGGTAGTTTTACAACGGCGAATTTTGTTCTTTGTTCTTTGTCTATAGAAAACTCTGCCGTGATGTTAGAATAGAAATTTAGCGTTGGCGTATATAAAACAGCAAGCCCTTTTAGATCCCTAAATACATGATAACCAGTTGAAACGAGCACGGTGGTCACGCAAGCAGTGCTCATATGGTCGTGAAATGTCAAGTTGTTGAATAACATGCGCTAGTTGCTGCTATGAGCGTCAGCTAGGGTATACATTCAGAAGAACGCCAATAAAGGATCATGTTGTTCAAAAGTCTGCTACACAATCAGTTATGTTTTCCATTTTAAGCTATCGTTTATCGCCAATCTTGTTTGTATATCGAATACTCCGTTATTTGTTAACAGACGAAATACTATGCATTCACGGCATTTGTGAGTTTGTACGCCATTGCTGGTTGTCATGATTGTATATCAGTTCATACCGGCGATCTTAACAGTGATCAGGGCGCTCAAGTTCGCTAAAGGCATTCTGTGAGTGAAATTACTTTCAAAATCGTTTCCCGCCAAATAAAAAAGCGTATTTTATATATACCCCTACGATAAAAGTAAATAATTTTGAATTGCGTGAATAAATTTTCACCGGTTCGCGTTCGCTCGACGAAAGACGCTGATTTTAAAAGTATGAGTTTTTTTTTCTAATTTCGGATCCACATTTCAAACATGTTAAGCATCGTAATTAGATAAAAGGAACACCCGTATTTGATAGCGCTCCGTTTTAGGATCGCTGCAACCCGACGCCCATCAGGCGTAAAAGCAAAGTTGCTGGTTTCCGCTTACCCGACCCACCCACCCTAATTTTTGGCCGCCGACCCTAATTTTGTTTTGCCTATCAATCATTAACTTTTTCTGATTTTCGGGAAAAAAGAGCGGTTTTCGCTTATAGTTTAAGTTTCTTGCCAGGAATCTCTTATTCTATGACCTTATTTATAATTACGGTAAAGTTTTTTTGTTGGGAGGCTTTTAAACATTTCACACGCAGTCCAATATACTTAAACTGTGCGACGAATATCTGGTGAAGAAAAAAAAGTTAAAGAAAAAAAGTTATATCTTACCTCCGCTTCTACATTTTTGTTTTTGGAGATGTAAGCGGAAACCAACATTTTATTTGTTTGGCCTTAATATAATATATATTGGGCTATTACTTTATGCCGCATTACAGCATGTACGGGCGTTACATTGAACTAACATTCTGTTTAACCTATACTCTACTTTCATGAAGCTACTCCGAAGATAAATGGGTAAATGCGATGGCGACACTTTTACAGCCATGTAGCACTTATTTCTGACAAGAAAGTTGGCAAATGCGTGGTCGACACGGTGGCATTTCAGAGAAGTCCCCATTCAGTCGACAAAGTTCAAGATACCAAACCTACATGCATACGTTCATAATCACTGTGAGAGAAATAAACCATTATTAGATCCAATAAAGGACATTAAAATGTCATCGTTATGAAAAGGCTGTTGAACGATTTGCTAAAGATGCAGAATATAGCGATATAAAGAAGTATCTACATTCCGCTGGTTGTCACAAAACTCTGCAGATGTCGGAAAAAATGCACCAAAATACCCAGGTGCACAAGGTCGCATGCTGATGAATATGTTTATAAAGTTTCATCAGTCTACCAGTTAAACTATTTACGTTACACGCGTCACAAATCCAAAAATGTAATTTTTTGCTAAAAGAAAGGGTCATAACTCCACTGATGGCGGAACAAAATGCACCAAAATACCCAGGTGCACAAGTTCACATACTGATCAGTATGCTTATAAAGTTCCATCACTCTAGCAATAATACGTTTTGAGTTACATGTCATTTTTGCTAAAAAAGGGCCATAACTCCGCTGATGTCCGAAAAAACTGCACCAAAATACCCAGGTGCACAAGTTCACATGTTAACTAATATGTATATAACGTTTCATCAGTTTAGCAGTTATACTATTTGAGTTATGTGCGACACAAGTCCAAAAATGTCATTTTTTTCTAAATTAGGGCAATAACTCCTCTGATGTCTGAAAAAACTGCACCAAATTACCCAGGTGCACAAGTTCACATGCTGATTAATACGTTTATAAAGTTTCATCACTCTAGCAATAATACTTTTTGAGTTACGCGCGAAACAAGTCCAAAAATGTCATTTTTTGCTCAAAAAAGGACCATAAGTCCACTGATAACGGAAAAAATGCACCAAAATACCAAGGTGCACAAGTTCACATGCTGATTAATATGTTTGTAAAGTTTCATTACTCTAGCAGCAATACGTTTTGAGTTACGCGCGACACAAGTCCAAAAATATCCTTTTTTTGCTAAAAAAAGGACCATAACTCCGCTGATGCCAGAAAAAACTGCACCAAAATACCCAGGTGCACAAGCCCGATGCCGACGAATATGCTTATAAAGTTTCATCACTCAAGCAGTTAAACTTTTTGAGTTATGCGCGACACAAATATCAGACGGACGGAAGGGCGAAAAAGGGCAAATCTATATGCCCTCCCCCCCCCCCCCCCTCTAAAGTGGGGGCATAAAAGACGCTCGTCCTATGAGATCGCGGTGGAGAAAATTTTGAGATTATTTTTATTAGATTGCTAATCATCTATATAAATCAAGTACGTGAACATGCTATCCACTTCAATGAAACAAATCGGCGTTATTATTCCATAGCAGACACCAACACAAATTGTTCCGAATTCGAAAGTATTGTTCGCTGCCCGCTACGGTCGCCGCAGACCGCAGATCAACCGCATGGTTTTGAGACTGCGTGAAAAATTCATGCGTTTCGTAAAACGGAAGTAACTAGAACATTTCATTGACAATTATTATGTTCCTTCATCACAATTACTTTTTAAAACATAACCGAATACCAAACAGTTGGCACGAAATGACTTTTGACTCAAAAATTGCTAGTAAATGTAAAGCGAACCTATGCATTTCAAACTTTCTGAATTTGGTTGTAAATGTTTCAGTGTCTGTACCTAACAGCGACGACCAACTTCAAGCTCTGTTCATGGACGAACCGGATCTAGATATGGAGGACGGAACAACCCTTGACGATTTTATCAACGCCAACGGCGAATCCGACATATCATCGATGACGTCATCCCGATGGCCATTTGCAAGTGCTCGAGTATGCATAGAAACCATTATACCTGGCGTTTTCCGTTGTCAAAGGTAATTCTTGTCAGCCTCTGTGGGCAGTTTGTTGCAAACGTGCATTTGTACGTAGATAGAGCTAATAATGAAAGGAGAACGTACGCGGTCGGTTTCATTGGCTAAAAACTACTGAAAATGTTAATCTTGCAGTGATTATATGCTCAATGCCCGTTTGATACATGAACCCAGTATGACTATGATCATCATCGTTGTAGCGAACGGAATATACATGTAGCCTAATGGTGTTTCGCAAAACTTAGTTCTGTGTTTTCCTGGCATTGTCAAAACATACACAAATTGAAAACATGGTTCTATCCGAAACGATAACGCCACCTTAAGTAACTTACCAAAATACGTGGTACTTTAGTCCGATTGTATCGGGCAAGTGTTTCTGAACCTGGCCTCAGATTGACCCGATTCTTTAAAAAAAACACCACCGTCCCTGTCCGCTGTCAGTTTTATGGCCACATTTGTACCCATCTCTTCCACGATATCGAGTTAATGAACGCTGCCAAGGAGGTCATATTTTTGCTGCATTGATTGTTTGCTGGTTGTATAGCAACTTTGCGCTAAAGGTTATGAACGGATTTGCATGATAGTTTAAGGGAAGTTTGGGAATTGTCCAATTAACAAGTGACTTGCACTAGTATTTGCATGGTGGTGATCCGTATCACCGTCTGTATCCAGGATTTTATAAAGGATTCTTTATTATTGGTAGATATATGTCAAATTGCTTATAACTCTTGAGTTGCGCAACACGGGGGAAAAACGAGCTGTGTAGGATCATATTTTTCACAAATCATATTTTCACACAACTGTAAAATAGGATCTCATTTGTCACATTTTAAGTGTGAAAATGTGATTGGCCTAATAAAAACGGGGTATGCGCGATGATCACAGAAGAATATGATTTCATTGCATATCAAAATGTGGATTCGATCACAAAGTTCACAGAAAATGTGAAGAATAAGACTGTGATGCGTGAAGAATACGATCTCAATTTTCACAACTGTGAAGAAAGAGATCCTATTTTTCACAAATGTGAAAAATATTATTTGTGAAAAATATGGTCCTACTGAGCTTCCATGGCGGAGGTGTGCGTGCTCGGGATGCTTTCTATATTATACGTATACGCTCAACGTTGAAACAGTCTTTAGATAACACTTTTCCTTTTGTTTCAGACGCGGACACTCGGACAGTACAGTGGTGACACTGAGGGATGAATGACCTCGCCCTTCCATACAGCTATTATTTATTCAGCACAGCATCAAAACTGCATCAATGTAACAAAATCAAGTATCATATTAAACCTCAGACGTGTTGTGAATGTGCTTTGTGTCGGACGGTAACAGGCCTAGTGTTTCTTTTGTACAGGAAAAACATTGAAAAATAGCAACTTATTAACTCAACTCTAAACATTTTAACAAGATATTATCGAAGATGACAGTAAATTAATTTATAAAATGTACGCTTCGGTTACCCCAATACAGTTCTCCTATATGTAAAAGTGACATCATTTAAATTATACGAGTGCATAGATCATGAAAAAACACAATTTACTATAAATGTGCTGTCAGTTTTACCTACTGCTGAAACTATTACGTCCATTATAAAGAAATATAACATACAAGCATCCCACAGGTTCTACAAGGGTAAGTATAGTAGCGCATTCCGGGTCACTATATTGCACTGTCTCTTATACATTTATATTTATTTACTCAATCTTAATTGTACTGTATAAGTTTTGGATTTTAAGTTCTTAGATTTACAACCTAGCGAAGATTTTTGCACTCTTCATAACAAAATGACACAAAAAGGGAACATGAAATATGAAATCTTAGTAGACAAATGAAACGTTCAAGTAAAATGGTGTACCTGTTCTTCTATTTATCTCCAATAAACTTAATAAACAACTACTTTACCCAACTGTGTTTATTTCAACCTACGTGTGTATGAAATCACGAGCCTGACATAACAAGGGTTCAAAACAATACGATTATGTAAAGAAGACAAAATTTGCATAATTTGGACACAAACTGACGGCTTCACATAATGCAGAAATACAAAGATATATATTTACGTCTGAAACGTTTCAGAAAAGGAATCTACCACACACCTCTCTCATTCAAAGCTCATCATTTCAAAACAGGCCCAGCCAATAATTATTAGCATCATTTCAATGTAATTTTTCGGCATTCAAAGAATTACGCTTCTGGGACCGTAATCACACAACTCCTTAGAAAGATATTAACTTAAGGAATATTAAAGTAAAACAAGAGGACCATGATGGCCCCGAAAGCGCTCACCTGAGTACGGGCAATGACAAAGACCAGCTCTGACATCTGAATGGCATTGCCTACAAACTGACCGACATCAGACAGATACCTTACTGTTGTTAACCTAGCTGGCAATCGACCTGGTTGTGATGCAGATGCCTGTCCTGCCTTCTGTAGTTAACCTGGCAATGACAGGCGCTATACAAATGTCTTTTAAGCCTACTTCAGTTATTCACCTGGCAATTGATAGGTGCAATACAGATGCATTTACGGTCGAAACTTTAGGAAACAAGGCTGAAGCAATCGGTGATATGTTTTACCATGCCCAAGCACAGCAACATTACACACAGGTTCGCCCAATCTCTATAATCACATGAGGTTCAAACATCCAGCAAACTTCCATATACGATGTTTTGTTCCTTATTTTTATAGAACAATAATTAAAACAGTTTAAAACAAGTTTACAGCAATAGACACCTGTCGAATTTACTGTTATTATCGATTAGGACTAGTCAATCAAACGGATCATCATACTGGATGTATTTGCATTTAATTGCGTGTTGAGGTCTTATAAATGATGTTTAGCTTACCGGTTAAGAGCTCAAATACCAAAACCAATTAACCGGTTACTGAAATACTATTTGGTGCCACCCTAGGGAAAAATGAAGTCTCTATCCTGAACATAGTCCCTTTTTTATGCTTTTTTCAATAACAAGAGCCAATAGCTCTGTTGTTTGTACCCCGATCCGGGCAATTATTTGGTTTATTATGAGATCATATGGTCAAACACAATCTGTGCAAGTTTGATCAAGATTAGATGAAAAAATGAAGTTTCTATATAGCACAATGTCAATTTTTTTGCAAGTTTTCTCATAAAAAAAGGGGAAATAACTCTAGTGTTTCTGGTTCTTTCTGGTCCATCATTGCACCCAGCTGAGATCTTATGGTCATGCATAAACTGTGCAAGTTAAGTCAAAATTGAATGAAAAGTTATTTTTCTATCGAGATTGAAAATCTATTGTTGAAAAAGTATTGTTTTTTTCACAAAAAAGGGGCAATAATTCTGATCTTTTTAGTCCGAACGACCTATATTCGACTTCAACTGAGACCTTATGATCATACACAAACTGTGCAAGTTTTGTCAAGATTAGACAAAAATGAAGTCTCTATTTTCCACATTGTACATTTTTTGCAATTTTTTTTGAAAACAAGGGGCAATCACTCTGATGTTTCTCCCCCAATCTAGACCATTTTTTGATAATTTTTGAAATCTTATGCTCAACCACACGCTGTGCAATTTTGGTCAAGATCGGATGAATAATGAAGCCTGTTCGTTGCACAAAGTCCATTTTGCAGTTTTTTTCTAATGAAAAAGGGGCAATAACTATGGTGTTCCTGGTCCGATCTGGTCCATTATCTAACCTATCCAAGATTTTAATGTCATACACAAACTGTGCAAGTTTACTCAAAATTGAATGAAATTATTATGTGAAGTCTCTATCGCGTCCGTCGTGCCAAATGTTGACGCATTACGGACGACGGACGACGCAGGACAGTCCCCCTATACCAATAGCTCACCGGACACTTTGAGCTTAAGTGAGCAAAAAAAATCAATTACAATTTGGTTGTGATAATCAATAATTTACATTGGAAATATTTTAAAATAAGAAGCAGTTTGTTAATTCGTTACCACATTAAAACCAAACAAGACAAAATAAGCTTTAAATGAACCACCCACAGACGGAATGAATTTTATAGTTTTAAGAAACAAGTTAAGTTTCACTATTAAAGAAGTTTTGTGGCTCTAGGCCCAGATACCACGTTAATTAGTTTAAAATACATATATATATTTAACAAGTTGTAAGGAATTTAATACCGCAAATGATTTGACCAGAGATACTTCAGTTCGGTAATTCGCTCGTCTGCAAAAACCAATGTTATTGAGGTACATGTCTTAGTTTCTTCTATACATCCGCTTGTTGGACGTTTTAACTGATCAGTTTTGTCAAAATTTATTTACGTTTATATTAAGAAAGACCACGCCGTACGAGTCATATACGGATTTAAAGGGGGTGGGTTGGAAGCCCCACCAAATCATCGAAGAATATCATATTTGTGTTGCAGAGAAGCATAGTTCCCGTACTCATGATCTTTTAAAATAGGTTTGTAGGTTGGTAGTTACTGACTGTTTAGCGCACCCCCCCCCCCCCCCCCTCTTATCCAAAATCCTGTACTCGCGCCTGCGAGAGTACGTCTTTATCATTATTATTAATTTTTCGACAAGTGTCTTTTAATTAGCGTCAAGAATCTATATGTAAACGCGTCAGCCTTCACGATCTTCGTTTCAAATGCGCCGTTTTATTTTCAAAACAATCTATTGCACGTATTTTCTACACGTGTTTGGCCATAGGACTGCTGAGGCAACTGATTTTACATACAACAAAGCGTTCACAAACCCATTTATCTTCGTGCACTTTATACCGATTATCTTATCCCACTTTCTCGTGCAATGTCGGGAGACGCATTTTAATATTGTCTAGTTGTTACCCTTCGTCACCAGCCAGACACCGGTTTACTTAAGTGGTGGCGTATATTATAAATATATAATGGAAGCATCTGAATATTACATTACTGGCGCACGGCCTTAATCCGCCCTGTCCTAAATCCGCCACCCCATACAAATAAGCGTTTGTTTACCGGCGATTACTATTCTGTTGATCTCGATTAATCAGACACTTGCCCTTTACAACGTTAACGAGTTTTCTTCTTGATTTGTAAGTAATTGAATACTTTAATCCATTTTGTTCGGCGTAGCTGTCTAAGATCACTTTTGACCTCGATTTCTTGCGATAATTATGCAGCGGGAAAATTGAATGCCAATAGAATTGGGCAAATTTTCTAATTTTAGGGAATGCAAACTTCAAACAATGGTTTAACGTAAACCAATAACGGTTGCATACTTTTGGGGATTAAAAATTTACATAATTGTTTACATAAGCGGTTAAAATGAAGTTATAAACATATCCTCGACATATACTCTAGAACTGAGGCTAACTATGAACGTATTTTCTCATGTATGCCATAAAAAGAATGCTATATTCATTCACGTAACGAAATAACTATTTTGTTTAGCCTACATTTATATAAGCGGTACGGTACGCTCTATAAATAGCAATTGTGCAATGTTGCCATTCATAAATCTCATTCGCCGAGTTGCCGTTCCATGTAGCCCATTGATTCTAGCGAGTTCATCACATTCCAGAAACAGTAGTGTCATTCTAAAAATAGCGCGCGTAGCTAGCAACCGGTGTATAGCTGTGTTAATATACTCGTACATGCGTCAATAATAGCGTTCAGAAAATCATAAACCTAAAAATTTCAATAAATGTTGAATTTATTTTTATATACTTCCTGTTAATTTGAATTAAAATTGTGGTTACGATTCATTAACGATTATTTATAATTGCATCAACTTCTCCAGTAGATAAAGATGCTACATTTTCTATAGATAAAATGTTATGAAAGAAGATTCGGAATACGTCGAATTGTTACTCGCGTAGCATGAATACACAATTTGCAATAGTAATTATACACAGGGACCCTTGATATATCATATTTCTACTGATATAATTTAAAATCGTAATTGTCTAATATAAAAAATTAGTGAAACGAAAAAAGCGGAAATGTGATGTTAATAAGATGAAAAACATTGAAAGCTTACGACATTCCAAACCTAAAGATTTTTGGAAACATTTTAGAAAGAATAAAAATAATTGTAATAATAATATAAGCAATGAAGACTTTTTTGAATATTTTTCAAATTTAAGCCAAAACTTTCCAAATGTTTTTAATGAAGACGCAGAACATTTCTGTAGCAATACTAATAATACCAATACTAATAATAAGGCAAATATTACTACTACTACTACTACTAATAATAATAATAATAATAATAATAACAATGACGATGATTGTATTTTTGATGAATTGGATGTACCAGTTACAATCCGAGAAGTAGAATCCTTTATACATAACCTGAAAAGGAATAAATCATTTGCAGCGGATCAACTCTTAAATGAATACTTTATTGAATCATGTGATATTTTAGCTTCGCATTTAGTCGATATTTTTAACGGTATCCTTAATTCGGGCATTTATCCAGACTCATGGATGAATGGACTTATTATACCTTTTTTGAAGAAAAATGACCCCATGGATGTTAACAATTACAGAGGCATTACGTTGAATAGTTGCTTTTCCAAAATATTCACTGGTATCATTAATAAACGTGTCTCAAAATGGGCTGCAGATAATAATATAGTAAGTGATGCACAATTTGGTTTTAAAAAAGGGAGTTCCACAGTAGATGCTATATTCGTGTTAAATGCAATAATTAGTAAAATATTAAATGAAAATGGGAGACTAGCATGTGCGTTCATTGATTTTAAAAAGGAATTCGATAGTATATATAGGAATGGTTTATGGTATAAATTATTTAAACTTGGAATGAGAGGTAAAACATTACGGGTAATACGGGATATGTACTCGAAGTGCGCGCATGCATAAAAGGATATAAATCGTATTCAGAATTCTTTGAATGATCTATAGGTTTAAAACAAGGTGCAGTAATGTCCCCAATATTGTTTTCTCTTTATTTAGAAGACCTAGAATTATTCCTTTGCGACGATGTTAATTTTGGCATATCCATAGATGATCTTACATTTATTTTAATGCTGTTTGCAGATGATATGGTTATCCTTGGGAAAACCACAACAGATCTCCAACATAGTCTAAATCTTTTACAAAATTACTCTCATACGTGGGGACTTGAAGTAAACCCGGACAAAAGTAAAGTTGTAGTGTTCAGAAAACGGGGTCCTTTAAAGCTTGATGAAAAGTGGTTTTACAATAACATCCCATTAGAAACTGTAGACAATTTCCACTATTTAGGAACTGTTTTTAACTATACAGGTAGCTACATACTTAATTGTGAAACCATTTCTGGCAAAGGACTAAAGGCTCTAAATACCCTTACGAACAATATCAAAACAGCCCTTCTAAAACCTAGTACCATATGTCAATTATTTGACGCATTTGTAGGATCAGTATTGAGCTACGGTTGTGAAGTATGGGGTTTTGGCAAATCAGCAAAAGTAGAGAGAATTCATTAAAAATTTTGTAAAAACCTTCTTAAAGTAAAACAATCTACATGTTCAATTGCTGTTTACGGAGAACTTGGCCGATATCCACTGTATATCACTAGACACACACACATTATTAAATATTGGTTAAAAATATTAAATAGCGACAATATTATTATTAAGAAGTTATACTAAGCATTGTTAGATGATTGCATTAAAGGTAAATCTAACTGGTTAACCAATGTTAAATCTCTTTTAGATAGTAGTGGTTTCTCATATGTTTGGGTTACCCCCTATCTAGTTAATACGAATTGTTTCCATCTAGATTTTAAACAAAGACTGCTAGATCAATTTAAACAGTCGTGGTATACTGCTGTTAATAACAGTCGAAGTTTGTGCACTTATAAGCTGTTTAAAATTGATTTTGACTTTGAATAGTATCTTGATAAAATACCTTTAAGATATCGTATTGCATTATCTAAACTGAGAGTGTCATCTCACCAATTAAAAATAGAAACAGGCCGACACGGCAATAACAGAATCGAACATTGTAACAGATATTGCACTTTTTGCAATAAACTTAATTTGGAAGACGAATATCATTTTATATGCATTTGTCCCCAGTATAGTGACATTCGGAAGACATATTTAAGTAAATATTACTATACTAAACCTAGTGTGGTCAAATTTATTAGCCTATTGAAATCAAAAAATTATAAAACAGTATTGAATTTGTGTAAATATACATACCATGCTTTTAACAGACGAAAAGGTATGATTAATACTGTACAATAGTTGCAATAATTTGTGTTCTCTACAGTAGCATATATTAGTGTACATATTGTACATACATTGATTAAGCTGTCTCGTATTTTTGTCTTATGTTTTCGTATGAAATCTACAAGTCCCTCCTCTGGGCAAGTACTTTATTAAAACACACTTGTCGTAACTTTCTCTGGATTTAGTTTTTTTTGCTATGCGAACTAGAAATAATAAATGTTATTTGTTTTATATACATATTAGTATTATAAACTGTGTATATATGTACATATGTTATAAGGTGTCATGTGACTATTATTATTATTCATTGGATCATGTTATGAAAAACATGTATATGGTTTAAGTAACGAAATAAATATGTTGAATCTTGAGTCTAATGATTTTTATGTTTGCGTTATCAAAAATAAAGTCTCAACATTTCAAACATCGCTGAATGTTCCCTGACTATTTTTTGGGTGGGGGGGATACACAGTATAAATGCTTATTTGACTTCAAATCGTTATTATATTAGATAAATAACATGAATGGTATATTACCGGTACTATAAATAATTATATATACTCGTCTGATACATAATAATTTCAATTCATTCCCGAAATTATTTTCTTACATTGTTAATTTGTTAAATTGGCTTGACAAATTCAGATAACAATTGTTAACCTAAATTATTTTGGTTATTCATTTATCAATGGTGGAAACATGGAGCTGTATGATTGGTTTATTCACGGCATAGATATTAATGATAATTTTATTTAATTTGTTAATTAATAAATTCATCTCAAATGAACTTTTGGGTCCAAGAAGTTTTCTTATAGTGTCAGAAAAATCTCAGGTCCAATTAGTCTCCTAATATTGGTAGGGACCAAAAAATCTGGGGTCTGAGAAGTCACGTATCCGATCATAATGGCCGTCTGTTTAGGTAATTTTTAAATGACATCTCAATGTTAATTTCAACGCCGATTGTCTTTTTTAAAAGACATTTCTTGTTTATACATAACCCCTAAATGTAAACAAACTGCACGCGGGGAATCTATTTCACACTGCGCATGCGCAATTTTGAGGCCCCGCATTGTGTCCGTGATAAAAATTAAGTATCGTGTTTTAATATTATGTCCATGTGCATTTGCAGCACAAAAATATGCGGGAAAAAAGTGCCAATTAAGAGCGCAAATGCCACTTCGTTAATTTCACGCTGCTCAAAACCCACCTTACTATGTCCTCACACAGGGCCGCAGTTTCAAAACTATACTGCACAAATGATCTATTATTAGAAACATAAAGGAGTACTTGAAGAAATTGAAACACCGTATGAACAACAAACAATGAGCTACTTAATATGAAGAATTAAATAAGAACAATAGTCAAATGTAGAATAAGGCTGTCACGGTTCGTGATCTGCGATTTTTCATCCAGCAACCTTGGATCACTATGATTTTGTTTAAATCAATAGAAAATGAACCTCGCATGAACAAATGTGAAAGTTTTGTCAATAGAAGTTGCTTTGAAAATCTATTCATACAAACAAAAAATATTTTCGAGAAATTTGTGCACTTTAAAGTGGGGTGGCGTATTTATGCATTCCCACGCTCACTTTTACACTGTTTAGTCCTTCAATCTCAATAATTATTTTTCTTATGCCATTTGAAATTTAACTAAAAAACGCCAGCTAATGCACATTTAACCTAACTTAATTCATGTGAATTATTTGTCCATTAGAAAACAACTTTTGAAAATATCGTACAAATATCTCCCAAATGTGGCGGATTTGAGCACTGCACCAGTACAGTAACAAATTATTAATATCGGACTTCTCATTTTTACAACGGAGAACTAAGGCGTACCAAAAAATATGTTTGTTTCAGGTAACCCGACCTACCCTAAAAAAAATGCCCCGACCCTAGAACATTTTATTGGGTTTGTCAGATTGATTTTTGTTTTATTTACCTTTTTCAATAATTAAATGTGTTTTGGATAAATAAGGCGTACAAAAAAAAATGTTTGTTTCAGGTAACCCGACCTACCCTAAAAAATGCCCTGACCTTAGAACATTTTATTGGGTTTGTCAGATTTATTTTTGGTTTATGTACCTTTTTCAATAATTAAATGTGTTTTTGGATAAATAAGTGTTTTGTTTTGATAGTATCCACTTATAAACAATGTTTAAGGATATTACGGATATGTTTTGAATATTGATTCAGTTTAAGAATCTTTAAGTTGACCATTTACCAAAAAAAAATAAAAATCCCGACCTACCTACCCTATTTTTGGGGGGCATGTTACCTGAAACAAACATTTTTTTACGCCTAACAAATCTGGCAATGTATCGAGAATCTGTCTAGTCACCGAGCTACTTATTAATATGTATTTTTATAACACACCGCTGAGCCATCACGCCTTATTATATCATATTACAGAATCACAAACAAGTATTGCTTGCACAGCTTCTGACAGCACATGACAAATTTCGCATTACCAGTAATGTCTAAAGACTAGTGCATTTTGAGTTCCGTAGTCTTACATGTCTAAAGACTAGTGCATTTTGAGTTCCGTAGTCTTACATGTCTAAAGACTAGTGCATTTTGAGTTCCGTAGTCTTACATGTCTAAAGACTAGTGCATTTTGAGTTCCGTAGTCTTACATGTCTAAAGACTAGTGCATTTTGAGTTCCGTAGTCTTACATGTCTAAAGACTAGTGCATTTTGAGTTCCGTAGTCTTACATGTCTAAAGACTAGTGCATTTTGAGTTCCGTAGTCTTACATGTCTAAAGACTAGTGCATTTTGAGTTCCGTAGTCTTATATGATTGTACATAGACTTGCTGGTGCAGATCCTAGATGTTGGCGTGGTTAACTCTACTCTGTCGTAACGTCAATTGCCATTGAATTTCTAAAGTCGCGTAAGTATTTGTACGATCACAGCTTAATGAAAGTCCGGTCAAGGTTGTTGTTTTTTTTTGCTTGCTACTAAACTCATGCGCTCGTGTGTACACACCGTTAACAGTTATTGAACCGGTTAACAGTTATATGATTTCACATACCCAGATACCCAATATAATACAGTACACTTAATTAATGGGCATTTGTTAGTTTCGAAATCTTACTGCTTTTGAGATATTTAAAAATCTATTTCACATAACTGCTTCTTCCCAATGGCAGTATTTACTGTATATAAAATGATGTTAGAAGTATTCAAAGAACATCCTTCAATTGTTGTATACAGGCATGTGTACTGCTTTAACTTATTTGGATATTATATTTGTGTAGTTTTGATCCAAAAGATTTATAGTACGAATAAATGACACATAATGACCGGACAAGCACTCCTTAATTGTGATTATTCAGTACTGACAGGTAAGAAAATTACAACAAAAAATATCTAAATTATTTTTTTACTTTTACCCCAAAAATGTACAAAACAGCTCATTAGACATCATCATAATGCATACGTAGCAATGATTAATGTTTTAACACAAAAGTTGAATACTAATGTCGTATTTTCTATGAAGAATCGGTACTCTTCAAATGCTGCAGTAGTAGCTTCCCTTTCTTGACAAGCTCTTCCTCCGAGAGTTGCTGCCCTTGAGTACTGGAAGATATATTGCCAGCCTGCTCTTCTTCAAGCTGGTTCGTTTCCATGGCAGCCTCGTTTGTCACATCAATGATGTCATCAGTGGTACTGGTTTCATTCTGAAATATTAAATTCATCTTTAAAACAACATGACCTGTCTCCATCGCAAATATATACGGTCGACTGCACGCTCACCACTACATAATACATTTAAAGCCGACATGCTAACAAGAGCTGTTTCAAAATAGAGCTTGTCATGGTCTCAGAATCTTGAGCAAACACTTCATGGTCCTTCATCTTTCAAAACACTGTACACTGACCAAAGCAAATTATCAAATAAGTGGACTTAGAATTGTAAAACAGCAAAACTATTTTTAGTTTTGTTCAACAGCATGTTATGCGGTATTTTATACCTCAATGCATGTACCTGTAATGCACCTATCAATATTTTCCCCCCGGGAGGTAGCGGCGGGCTAACCCAGGGGAATTTGACTAATTTTATTTTTCGGGGTCTAATTCCCCACCCTATAGCCAAGCTTTTTTGTCTAAGTCCCCACAGCGGGAGATGCTTGGTGTATCAAATGACCCGAAGGCCAATATTACCAGGATCTAAAATCTGACCAAAGGCAAAGACAATTTCCCGGTACCCCGAATAATTCGGCATGTCAAATTCCCACAGGTCAGTAATCACTCTCAGTCTAAAGTCCTGTATATGCCTGCCGCTCCCCCCCCCCCTCGGGGAAAATATTGATAGGTGCATAAACTGGCAGGTTCGCATTTGATTATGGTCGTCACAACACAGCGTTTTCTAAACTATTATATCTTTATATTATACCAGTCCTTGTTTTCTGACTACACAGCACTGAAGTGACAACATACCAAACAATTACTGACTTTTAAATACCTGATAAGCATTATATTACATGCGACTCACCTTTGAATCATTTCCGAATGTTGAGTCATGTGTGGTGTTGAGATTGGGGTGAAGGGTGCAACACGGAACGTCCTCACAAGTGGCGACTGGCTGACTGCACGTTCCATCTCCGAAACTACACGGCCTGTACAACACCTGGTGGGGGTCATGCAGAATGTCTGTGCACTCGAATTAAGGAAGATAGTTTTTCCTGAGCTGCAATAGGAGGCAAAGGCTACACTGCAACAATTTGTTGATGAAATTATAATGATCAGTAATTGTATAAATGAACAATTAAGTTTGCAATAATTTTTGTATAAACATAGTCTTATTAAAATGTTTTATTAGTCAACATTTTATTTTTTCATAAGATTTTGGACACAAAGCATTTGTGTTGTAGTTTTATTGTCAAAGTAATGGTTTGAGGGGGGGGGGCAAGGGCTTTGGTAAAGATTACCAAGACCCCAAATTTTTCTGAGAAAGGAGTCCTGGACTCCATCTTCTAACATCTTAGTAAAAACTCTTGAAGTTTGTCAACAGAAAACCACTTTACATGCATATAAGCAGTATGTATGGGTCCACAATTTTGCTTATGCTTCTGCATACAAATTTGGCTTAGAAAAAGCCATCAATAATAATTGCCTATTTTGGTTAATTCATATAAAACAGACAGGGACTTTTCAATTTCACATGACTCAATTTGTAACAAGTTAAGAATGAAGAATGCATATACAAGTAGCTCTCACTTGGAATCAAATTACCATTAGCAAATAAAATGTTTTGTAACTTACAATGTATGAAATCCATAAAGGAAAGAGTACAACCTACTAAAATATGGCATTTCTTTATATGAACTAGAACTCCGTGAGTTGGATGTGTCGTCTGACGCCGGATAGCTTACGTGAATCCAAATGAAGAAGCACTTAAGGTTAATGCTCAAATTTTTTTGAACAGATTTATTGAAATCTTCAAAAGCACTGCACTCTGGCTAATTGCAAAGAAAAGACTAGTTAAAACCAAAAATGCGTCACAAAAATAAGTATGAAACTTTACAAAGGGCAATAACTCCCTAAGTATGAGGTGCAGAGTAACAGTTCTTGTGCATTGCACTTCTCCTCAATGAGATCTATCTACCTATGAAGTTTCAAGTTGATAGCTTTCATAGTCTTAGAGTTTTGATCCAGACAAAAATTATGAAAATAAAAAAAGGGCAATAACTCCAAAAGTATGAGGTGCAGAGTAACGGTTCTTGTGCCCTGTACTTCCCCTCAATGAGATATATCTAGCTATGAAGTTTCAAGTTGATAGCTTTCATAGTTTTAGAGTTATGCTTCTGACAAACATTAAGTATGAAAATAAACAAAGGGCAATAACTCCAAAAGTATGAGGTGCAGAGTAACAGTTCTTGGGCACTGCACTTCCCCACAATGAGATCTATCTACCTATGAAGTTTCATGTTGATAGCTTTAATAGTCTATGAGTTATGATCAGGACAAGCGAAAGGGGCCGCCGCCACAGCTGACACAGCAGCCGCCACCAACAAAAGTAACACCTCTATGTCGCCTAGTCAAGCGACACAACAAAGGATACGTGAAAAGCAGTATTTGGAAAGTGGAAGGGTGGGGTTGGAGCATTTCTCTCCATTTGAATGCTGGCTGCACTTGGCGTGGACAGGAGGTTTGTAACTGCTGCCGTCAGAAGCTGCAATCCTTCGCTCCTTGGACTGACGATGTAACAGCGCCTCCTATACAGAATCAAGGCATAATGAACATACTCTGACCGTTGTATCATATTAACATTTGTATGTTTGATACAGCTGTTTTACACCAAACTCTCATCATGCATTTAATGCAAATAGGAATGCATAAAATGTGAGTGTGAAAAGGTGTTTATCAGTAAACAAACTGATGTTTTCAACTAATAAAAACACATCAGGATCTCAATCAGCAAGAAAATGAATAATAAATGTCTTATGTTTTAAAATGGACAACTGATTATAGAATATTTACAAATGGTATTTCTATAGTATACGTTCAAGTATAGACTTTGTATGTATTTGGAAAATCTCCGTAACATCACACATTATATGGCTTACCATGCCATATCTACGATGGTAGCGTTTCATGGCAGTGTAACGGCTCCAGTTCTCATGACTTTCAAGGTCCTTGGCATACTGGCCTATGGCACCTACAGTTACATAACAATGAAAGCACTGAAGAAATCTCCATTACATCTAAAATTAATAGTTCCAACATTTACGCAGCTCAGAAAAATTAACTTGACACGGACCCTTACTTTTAAGCATGAATATATTATTATCATAATTCATTATGATAATAAGATTAGTGATAAATCACCCAGTGATTTGTGTACCTCTGCGTCCTGCGTCCAGGACGCAGTAATATTGCCATAGACCCAAAGTTTCAGTTTATGTGCGTTCGCGGGACGCATGCATTTTTTAAATGGCGAGTCCTGTACGGCAGTTTCGAAGCATTTTGTGTACGAATACTGTCATAATACTGTCAAATTTACCATCGCACCGTTCCGTCTATATTTAGTACGACCATTCTCATTGGATAATCGCTTTGCGAATAACCAATGGCAATAGTCGTGAAGGAACTAAACGTAATGGTGTGAAGGTAAAATAATATTCAATTGTTTGGGAAAGTTTTTTTAAAGGTCGTCTGCAACACGGGTCCGAAAAGAAAAATGACACATGACTAAACGCAATCGTCCGAAAAAAATATGTTAATAGAATAAAGATTGGGAGAAGTTGTTAAGTTGGTGAGCATATACAATGGAACTACACAATTTAATAACATGAACTGCACTTTGTGTACGGTCGCTAAAAGGTGCAATGGAAAGGTAAAAAATGCACACTGCACACATTTTCAACATTCTACTTACTCTAGCTAGACATGCTTCTCAAAAAACACAAAGTTAAAATTACTTGTGTTATTATATATAATAAAGAGTTAATTGCATTATTGCCTTACTCATCTTATTAACTGACTGCTTATATTCCCATTTGAATAAATGAAAATTTTGGAACTCACACATTTAACTTTGGGAGTCATAGATTTTTAGTCCAGCGAGTCCTAGGACTCATGGCTGTGAAATTGTAAAAAAATCACTGGTAACCATAAGGGAATATTGTTATTTCGACAAACTTTTCAGAAAATACAGTCATGATATCAATGCTGAGTATTTAATAAACATGGGACACCCGCACTAAATCAACCAAAGATTAAATTATACTAATGAGCGTCGTCGTGGGAAAACCGGGCTTAATGCATGTGCGTAAAGTGTCGTCCCGGATCAGCCTGTGCAGTCGGTCCGCACAGGCTAATCCAGGAAGGCACTTTCCGCTTTTATGGTATTTTCTGTTTCAAAGAAGTCTCTTCTAAACATGAATCCACTGCAGGCAGAAAGTGCCGTCCCGGATCACCCTGTGCAGTCCACAGGGACGACACTTTACGCACATGCATTAAGCCCGGTTTTCCCAGGACGCGCCTCTTATATAGTCACAATCTGTCTAGTCCATTTGTCTGAGCCATACTTTGTCAATGTTACCAATCTTGATAAGCTTCTCTTTAGTTTGGCAGCATTCATTAAAACAACACAATATTTGCCCAGCAAACATTATTCTTAATCCCCAACAATTAATATCAACACACATGCAATTAATTGTTTACAAGGTGCATTTATAAAGAGCAAGTTTACTCTAATACTACAAATCTAAGTCAGTCTCGGACATTTAAGTATGTAAATGGCAACGGTTTTGACAATGAAAACTGTTATATTTGCTATATAATGAGGGGTGTTATTATTTCAGAAACACTCCAGGGGAGGAAAATGCTCATACACCTTCAAAGGCTACACAAAAACTCTTCATTTCCAAACAGATATAGCTAACAAGAACAGAACTCAGAGTAAGATCAAGAGCAAAATAGCAGGGTCCTGCACCATGTTCCTTTGGCTGGTCAAAAGAGAAATGTTAAATATCTTGAGAAATTTAATATATTTTGCTAATATTCAATGGTTAACAATTAACCCATGTTTAATACTAAACCTTCAATAGAAATATCAAAATGATAAAAACTAGATTCTGTGTTTGATAAACACACAAGCCCCTGGTTGGTGCTGGATAGCCAATTTCAAAGGTGAAAGTGAGGCTGAGTGATATGGGTGGTTTGGGAAAGGTCATAAGTATTAACTGTGTAAATATCCAAGTGTTGTAGTAAGCGGTAGTAAGATGCCGGCCATATAAAAACCTGTAATAACTCATGTATACGAAAATATCAATGAATTTGGTCCAAATTCACCCCTGCTCCATTTGAGCAGCACCCTGTTCCTTTTCTGATCCTAGAACTTCCCCTAGAACTAAATTGGAAATTCAAATGGAGGAAATTAGCTGAAAAGAGAAGTAATCACACCCCTCTAAGATTAATAATGTTTTCCAGATATCAAATAACAATAAAGTCCAGTAGTACAACACTGGGTAACTAGTATTTACTTACCAAATGAATTCTTCTCATGCCCAACGGTATGCAAGTACTTGCGTCTCCTCTCCTTCATGACATGCTGCAGTCGTTTGAACTGCTCAATATAGAGCGACTGAAGGCGTATCAGTTTATCTCGCATTACCAGTGCCACTTCTTCTGCAGTGTAAATCTCTGCATGCCTGCAACAGAAAAACTCTTACCACTAATACATGTATCACTGGTACAGGGTTCATACAAATATTTTCTTACAAAATTCCAGCACTTTTTAAGCATTTTTCAAGGAGACAAACAAAATTCAAAATTAAGCACTTTTTTAGTTGTTCACTATAGAATTTTGAAAAAGGTTGGGCTGTAATTATTGCAAATACCAGTACTTATAATTTTAAAATTGCCTCTTGTTTTGCTGAAGACTTTCTTATAATCAGTACTCATTCAAAAGATCATTTTTTAAGCACCTGTAAGAAACGGTACCTAAGGAACACAGTCTTTGAGACATCTATTTGCTATCATATCAAAAACACTACTATTGTATGCACTTTTGAAGCTGAAAAGCGTTTTTCAAGCAATTTTAAATTTTGATGTGCAATTAGGGATTTTTAAGCACTCTTGGGTCTAAGCAATTTTTAAGGAGAAGCTCAAAATTCGGACATTTTCAAGGATCCGTATGAACCCTGTGGTATGTCACCACACTGCACAATTAGATTTAAATGCAGACTTAACACTTAGAACATTCTAATTATGCTTGTATCAACTTACACTGCACAAAAATATGTATACATGTTACAAATTATGACTATGAATTAACAACAAACATTGGAATTACTTTGAAACACATACGGGAAACTTGACATTTTCATTAGGTTAACAAAATACCAATCAGACAAGTAATTAATTACCTAAATACCCCGTATAGTACTATTATATTACGCCGTTCCCAAGAAAATTGTTATACCAATCAGACAAGTAATTAATTACCTAAATACCCCGTATAGTACTATTATATTACGCCGTTCCCAAGAAAATTGTTATACCAATCAGACATGTAATTAATTACCTAAATACCCCGTATAGTACTATTATATTAGGCCGTTCCCAAGAAATTTTACATCATAATCAGCTGTCTTAAGGCTTAGAGGGCTCATATATTTTTATTTCTCAAGATGCATTGATACATGCAAAACATTTAAATCTACGTATTACTGAATCTGATATTAAAAATGTTGTGTTTGTAGTAAATTCAAAAGCCAAAATCTGCCATTTTAATTTTTAGGACAATATTTATTTTGTGCTAGAAAGGGCTGGGAAACCCCATGTATATGCAATATTTTTACAAACAACACTTTATACTCTGAAATGTCTGATTACTTGAGTGGATCTTCAAGTTCACTGTCCACACTTTCAGCGTCACTGTCCCCATCATCCTTCCAGGCCTGATCTATGACAGGGGTTTCAGCGTCTGAATCACTTGAACTGGCATATTCTGAAATGTGTGGGGCATACATCATTGCCCATCTCAAGTCGAGTAATTGTATACACAACTAGAATAAACAAACATATAGTTTATGCATAACAGGAAGAAAATGTATACAAAACAAGAGGCTGTTTGTAAACAAGAGAATAATAAGGCCCTAGGCCACTCACTTGAGGGACTAAGGAAACTGTTCTGAGCAAGTTTCATTAAGATTCGGCTAAAAATGTGGCCTCTAGAGTGTTCACAAGTTTTTTTCAATTTGGCCTGGTGACCTAGTTTTTGACGCCATGTGACCTGGTTTCGAACTTTCAAACCTGTCCCAGATACCATTGGAACAAATGTTCGAAGCAAGTTTCATGATGATTGTCCTATAAATGTGGCCTCTATAGACATTTCACAAGCTTTCTGTTTAATTTGGCCTGGTGACCTAGTTTTTTAACCCACATGACCCAGTTTCAAACTCGTCCAAGCTATCACTGAAGCAAATCTTCTGAGCCATTTTCAAGAAGATTGGCAAAACATATAACTTCTAGAGTTTTCACAAGCCTTTTCTTCAATTTCCCTCCTGACCTAGTTTTTGACCCCATGTGACCCAGTTTTGAACTAATCCAATATATCATTGGAACAAATGTTCTGAGCAATTTTCATGATGACTGGACTATAAATGTGGCATCTAGAGTGTTCACAGGCTTTTTTTTCAATTGGCCTGGTGACCAGTTTTTGACCCACATGACCCAGTTTTGCACTCATCCAAGGTATCACTGTGACAAATGTTCGGAGCAAGTTTCATGAAGATTGGGCAATAAATGTGGCTTCTACAGTGTTAACAAGGTAAATGTTGATGACAAACGACGGACAAAAGGCGATCATAAAAGCACACCGTGCTCAGGTGAGCTAAACAGGTTTGCCCCCTCTAGGTTAAAAGAAATCTTTAACATAATAAGTTTGGTGAAGATATGTTGAAAAAATGGACATATAGAGCAGAAACTTTTAAAACATAAATTTTTCCGATAAATCAAGGGCAATAACTCTGCAATTTCTGGGGCTATTTGCTTGATCATCGAACTTAGCTGAGATATTATTCAAACATTTGCACCAAGTTTGATGAAGATCGGATGAAAACTGTAGGATTTAGGGAGCGGCCATAACCCCACAAGTCCTGAGGCGATTTGGCAGATTATCGAATTTGGCCATCAGTGTTTTTTTTCACTGATTTGTGAATATGCCCTTTTCTGTGAAATTGTGAAAAAATGCGTCGTAAAACGCCAAAATTGTGAAAATATGTCTTATCATTAAAACAGGGAAATACTAACAAGTATCAAATAATAACTAGTGATTTTGTTGTATTTAATCACACTTAAAGTACACACACACAGGATATTAAAGTGTGATCTTTACATTCATGAAACCTTACCATGAAACATTCCAGTTAAATTTCAATCTTTTGCTGATTCGATATTGTCAATTATTCTTTAAATTTGCAAAATGTCCAATGGCTTCACTTGAAGAGACACCAGAGTCAATAGAAATGTCACATGATTGAGATGTAAAAGGCTAATTAAAGGACAAAACAGGGATTTCATCGATGTTATTTTGGTCACCACTATCAGTATGTGAATCTGACTGACTTGCACTCGTTACTGACAGTAAATCTACTTGTGAAGACACTAAAGTTGCGGTGTGTAGAATTACCAAAATACCCGTAATTACTGAAATCCCCCGACAATCATACATGTTGGGTTTTAAAAACAATGATATATTATTTCATTTAAACACTATAAATACCATTATTTCATCACATTTGCCAAAATAATTAAGTGAATAGCCTAAATATATGGGGATTTCGGTAATTACGGGGATTTCGGTAATTCTACACACCCCTAAAGTTGAAACTGTTCAACTGCAGCACAAATTGTCTTCGGGGGCTTCACTTACTGTTTTCTCGCTTAAAATTGCCTGTTGAAACGATGACTCATTTTCCTGTAAGATAAGCTCGTCTTTTTATAAAAAAAATTCACATAGTACTGAGAGTTTCATGAAAAATGCATTGTGATTACTTTAAAAAAAAACACAAGAACATACGTCGCAATGTTTACATTTTAAAAATCCTTCAAACGCTTGATTCAATACAGATTATAACCCAATGAGCGTTTACTGTGACCCGGAAGAGCAAATGTTTTACCAACCGACTGGTTCACGAAAACATCGATAAAACGTGAAACAAGTCGTGTTAAAATCGAGTAACCTTTCATAAGATTTCGTATTTTTTCATCCACTTTTCCATTTGTGAATTTTGGGCCAAAAATTGTGAAAAAAAGTATACTTTTTGGCTTTGTGAATGGTACCGAATATCGGCATGAAAACGAGGCCAAAATAAACGCTGGCCATGATATTGTGCCAAAAAACATTTTCATGAAGATTGGTGAAGATCCGAAGAACACTGATGGACTGGCGCGTGGAAACAAAATTGGTCTACGGACAGACTACCGACCGAAATTAGCAACTGTGTATACCCCGCCATCTCTGATGGGGGCATAACTTGAAAATTTCCCGTCAATTGACAACACATTGTCTTCAAAACCCAGGGGTCCATGTTTAAGCGTCTCAGCCCATAAACTGAAACCCTAATTTTTTATTTTTTTGTTGTTGTGAAATTGTGACTTTTTTTTTTTTTTTTTTACAATATACACTTCATCAAAAATAAAACTCAAGAGTGTTCTTCCAAACACAGATTCAAGAGACAGCAAAAAACAAATGGCAAATGTTGATAACCAAAGGTAACATTGTCACATCGGTGTACTTACCCAATGCTTTGCTGGCCACACTGGGGACCTTCTTGCTCTCATGGTTGTCATAGTAATGCCCTCGGCTGTGTACGAAGTGATGGTCTAGGCCCTCCAGTAAGGTTTCTGGGCTTTCTTTAGGCCGTTTCTTTCTAGAGTTGCGTTGGCGGATCAGCACTGAACGCCTGGTGTGCTCCACACAGAGACTGCGAATATATATTGACATGGAATAATACATTATTTGACAAAAATTACATGTATTACTAGGCTGACATGATGAGTATGTCAGCATATGAGTGAGCAGATGCACACATTAAAATACTGCAATCTTACAAATGTGTATGAAGTTTTAGCATTTACACGCATGCTTAAAATCAACAAAAGGTAAATTTTCTGAAAAACCAAACAAAATAACACCTATGTCCAACTAAAATCACATTTTGATAATTACAGATGCTGATATATATATATTTTATAACATTGCTATGCAAACATTATCTTCTTAAGTACAGGTAAATATATGCTACCATGAGCAGGAATATAAATTTAACATTCTTGTGATATGGGCTAACTAGGCTCGCGACCCTGAAAACATACGAGCCCGGCCTTGAAATCATGAGCCACTTAAAACTAATTAGAACTCAAAACTTCTAGCCCATTTTAGCTATATATTTAACTTTGATTCACATTATATAAATTATGTAATATGAAATATATATTTAAACTGCTTGATTGTTGGCTGGGTATTTATGGTATGCAGTTCGCCAACTGGGCTAATTACTGGTTGGGTCCAGTCGCCCAGCTGAATAAGCTCGCCATTGCTGGGTTCGGCTAGCTCAGTTGGTAGAGCGCTAGACTGTCAATCCGGGATCGCGAGTTAGAACCCCAGCCAGGCCACATAACTTGTGTGGGGATTGGTCTGTCATGAAATTATTTCTATGGCCATTCTCCCCCTACCTCTGATTCAAGTAGGGCAGTCGTCAGTTACTGGCATAGGTATGTGCACTTAGTACTGGTAGACCGCTTAGATCGGCTAAGCTTGCCCTGGAAAAGTGTGAGTAGGTTAACTGACAGCCGTGATTTGACTGAAATACTGTTCAAAATGGCAAAAAAAACCAATAAAACAAACCAACAAACTAATAACGAGTATGGAAAACTTAGTATTAAATTTCAACAAACCCTTCTTTTCGATCCGACTTTGGTGCAGCATTGGTGCACCGCTTTCCATTCTTGTTGGAGGTATATGAGCACTGCTTGAAAGGAGCGTTTTTATCCTCCAGGATGTGCTTCATACAATACTCGTAACCCTCGAGCCTATTCTGCATACACACTCGATGGTTGTATATACAGAACAGCCCTTCCACAGGATTCTTTGTCTTGCTGCTCTGCAGCACAGCATTGCGAGAACGGAACATGGCCTTCTAAAATAAGTACAGTTATATATTATAAACATTTTTAGGACACAACAGTTCACTGTCCTGATTCAGTTTGTGCACCTCAAATGCTGGTTGACTACTGTTATACTAATACCATGATAAACACAAATGCACGTAACACACAAAAGGACTTATTGTGAATGTAAAGTTAAGCAAATTGTGCCCCATATTCCTTAACTGTCATCTAATACCAATTATTCTATCTATCAATCTCAACTTTCTGAATCAAGTCTTCAGAATGACTGACGCTGTATTTACTAGACCACACTTTCAGGAAAGGTAGAGTGCTCAGTGCTCACCCTATGGAGGCAGAAAAATAATGTTGCAGAGATTGGATGAACCTGAGTGTAATGTGTGATTGGGCATGGTTAACATATATCGCTGATTGCTTGTTGTTGGTCCCAAACATTTTGACGGTAAATGCATCTGTATTGCACCTGTCGATAATAACTTTTGATTGCTAGGTGAATAACAGACGTAGGCCGTACAGGAATCTGTAGAGTGCCTGTCAATCGCCAGTTTAACTACAGAAGAAGGCAGGACAGGCATCTGTAATGCACCTATCAATTGCTAGGTCAATTTTTGAGTCTAAGTCCTCGAAAAGGATTTGACTTAATGGAAAATAGGTAGATTGCAAGGTCAACAAAAGTATGATATCTGTCTGATGTGGGTCATTTTGTAGGTGATGACATTCATCTGATGTCAGAGCTGGTCTCTGAGTCTGTCATTGCCAGTACTCAGGTGAGTGCTTTGGGCCATCATGGACCTCTTGTTTTCTATATACAATTCTCAAATCTGTTAAACAAATGCTGTTTTCATTTTTTATAAAACAAATGCACTAAACACAAAGTACAGTTGGTACAAATGCAAGTGAAAACAGTCTTCGAAATTAACTTTCAAACATTACTTGCCATTTGAGCCAGTAATTTTATAATTTTTACTAGCCCAAAACATTTTTTACAAGCCTGAACTTTTTTAAATTAAAAACTGCATAGAACTTTATTGACATTGGCGAAAATGCGGAAGCGAAAACGAGAAACTCGATAAAATTAACGCAGAAGAGGCTAAACACGATCCAGATCTGGTTACTGTTAAATCATTATATAGTGATCAAGATAACTTTTATGAGTGGCCATAATAAAATAATCGATTATAAAGCATCAGTCCGAAAGCATTAAGCTGGTATTCTATAGACGCGTCAGCGGATTACATCTGCGTGTTGCGCTTTCCGTCTGTGATTCCGTTGACATGGCTACTATTCCATTGATGCATTTATCATCCGTCAACCATTGTGTTTTTCTTTACAATTGTTTTCAGACTATCATTGTGAAAATGACTTCTTTAGACAAGTTGTCGCAACTTTTGTTAATGGGTGTAGTTCTGCACATAAAGAAAAGTAAGCGTAAGCAAAAGCATAGATATTGGGTGCGGTGAATCATAAGGAAGCGACCTGTATACTTTATGGTGTTGTCCCTATATTCTTTTAATTTCATATCGTACAAAATTTACAAACTAATTCAATTAATTTTTCACTAACATCAGTATAACTTAGCTGCCCTTTCATTGTTAAAGCGCTCCGATGACCTCCGTCTCCGTTTAAAAAACGCGCACTGCTAGTTTTCGGGCGCATGCACTTTTATCGCATGCGCACAGACGTGTGTATGGAAAAGCGCACTATACATATCGTATGGTGCATTTTTATCGGAGACGTAACACGGAGATGCAAGAAAGAGACGCAACAAGTTGACGCGTCTATGGAATACCAGCTTTACAATAACGTGCAATGAGCCGAGCGTGGCTATAAAAAGAAAATCATGATTCCCTCTAGTTTCAATAAATCATTTATATGGTTAATCTCATCATTATCAACCCAATTTAAACCGACTCTAGGTTAATAAACAATGTAGTAGGATAGGCATATTATTATTTTATTGTCTGTGCTTTGTAAAGAAGTGGCTCGCTTCGTCTGACATTCGTTACAGTGCAAGTCGTTAATAAGCTTGAGACGACCCCCAAATTGCAGACCACCACCATCAATCGAGTTTCCATCTAGATCATCGTTCTTTGAAATATTGGGAATGGCTGCATTTTCTGCAACAAATAACGTTAACAATGTCGAACGCAATACTTACACTGGTTAATGCCACAAATTATCTTACCGATTTAGGTGTAAATTCCAAGCATTAATGTAAAGAATCCATCTACGCTGTACGCTACCTCAGGTTGTGTGTGGTTATGACTAGTTGTTTTCAATTTGACCTATTTTCGATTTAATTGTATAATTGAAAAATAAATTATTGCACATGTTTACCTTTGATATAAAAAAATATTAAAATCTAAATGTGGTAACTAACATACAAAAGAACATTTTCTAAAAAATATTTATTATTTTTTAGCCATTCATTTTGTGGAGTATATTCATTGCGGATGACTGAGCATGCGCAATGAGATTCTTTTTCAACTCGGTGCTGTGGAATGGCGGCGTCAAGATGGATGTTTACGAAAGACCAACTTGCGAACACTCCCAGTCGAACGATGGGGATAGATGCCGACAAAGAACTCTCATATCGTCAGCAGGCTGCCAATCTTATACAAGATATGGGGCAGCGACTCTCTGTGTATCCGTTCTGTTGCTTATTTCGAATGGTGTTCAAACCCGTTTTTAGAAAATGACTTCTAAAAACGAAAGAACATCGAAATTTGCATTCAGTTATGTTTTTATCACTGGACGATTTTGAGTTTTTTGAGGCATAATGTTCGGAATGAGGCAGTATTTCAACTTTCAAACAGAACAGCAGAGAAGCACCGGGCAGTAGTTCGCGTTCGCGAATATCTTAGTCGACCACATGGTCTTGCTGAGTGAAGTGGATGAAAATGAATTATGAAGAAATCCAAATGTCAAATAAATAAAAAAAGAAACCCAAGTCACGTCCCATTTAAGCTCCCTTTAAATGTTGAATATTTTAGTTAAATATTCTGCCTGCCTAAATAACATGTTTCTGCTTTAAATTTAATTTCATTTTTACAATTGACGATTTTAGGGACCGTCTCCAAAAATTTATAAACAGAAGGAAGTATTTGTTCAGTGGATGTTCCTGCTTTAATTTATAACTTCATTCAAATTTGAAATGCACATTTAAATGGTTGTTGTTCTTTTTTTCAGCAATACCTTCTGTTTGTGAAAAAAAAATGTGAATAAGGCATACTGGTTTTCAATTTATTACTGACATCAAGCATGTTTTAATTCATTCAAAAGTTTTGCAGTCAACGTAATAATAACAAGAAAGAATAAAAACTGTAAAAAGACCAAATAAATAATGCAATATCAGTATGGACATTCATATTGCAATATTTGATTGCAGAATCAAATATTGCAATAATACCAGTATAATGTATTGCACTTATCAATTATATTCCCCCAGGGGGGAGCAGTAGGCATATACAGAACTGAAAATAATTCCCAACAGACGGCAATTTGACACTCCAAATGATTCTGGGTACCGGGAAATAGACTGTTAGGATTTTAGATCCCGGTAATATTGGCCCCCGGACCATTAAATACACCAATTAAGCATCCCCCACTGAGTGGTTTTAGAAAAAAACGCTTGGCTCTAGGGTGGGGAAATAGATCCCCAAAAATACAATATGTCAAATTCCTTGGGATTCTGGGGTTGACCGCTGCTCCCCCCCCCCCCACATGCATGCCGTTCACACTTCTTGCCATAACAGATGATAGGGAAGAATTTGAATTGTCACATAAAAATACCAGTATGCTGCATCACCAGTCATTTTCACAATACCCGATCTTCTGACATATCTGTAGTTATTTGTTGCAACAATAGAAATTGTCTTTAAATGATTCTGTCCCCATTTGAAGTGGATGGAAAATGCATTTTTAGCCAAAACATAAACACTCGTCAGAGCAACAGACAAGCAGCGTATTTGCGTAAATACCCAATTCTGAAACACCATTTACTCAATTAATATATAATTTAATGAGTGACAAAACTCAATTCATATACTGAATACTAATAAACGCCAAACAGATGGTGTGAAGATTGGTCAGTTTCAACATTTGGTGAAAATATTAGTGTTCAATGTAAGCTAAATATTACATGTGACCTTAATTAATGTTAAATAGGTGGGGCATAATTTTAAGTACTCAGTTGCCGGGCCGGCTAGCTCAGTTGGTAGAGCGCTGGACTACAAATCCGAGGATCGCGGGTTCGATTCCCAGCCTGGCCACATGAGTTGTGTGGGGATTGGTCATGAAATTATTTCTACGGACATTCTCCCCTACCTCTTATTCAATTAGGGCAGTTGTTAGTTACTGGCATAAGTATTAGGCACTTAGTACTGGTAAACCAGCTTGCCCAGGAAAAGTGTGAGTAGGTTAACTGACCGCCGTTATATGACTGAAATACTGTTGAATACGGCGAAAAATCCAAACAAACAAATCAAGTACTCAGTTAAATAACTCATGACACAACATTTTTTTAAATGATTGTGCAATAGTCAATTCTGGCAAAAACCTCTGACTTGTAATAAAACATGACAGTTTGATTTATTTTCATGATAAGCTGAACTGTTAGACACCCCTGCTCTGCTCACTATTATGTAAAATATTATGTCTATGCTAATAATCCAACAAAAAAATCCTTAACTTCAATCACAGCACACAGTTATGCATCAACACTGCCATTGTATACATGCATAGATTCTACATGCTGAGGTCTTTCACCAGATTTCCAAGAAATGTAAGTTGCACTTCAACATTTCCATTTGCAATACAATTATCATAATACATGTAACAAATGCCTGTTGTCATTGGCAGAACATTCCCTCATAAAATATTGTTTGTTGACATTGTTTGGTTAAAAACATCTAAAAGGACAATAGCTTTTCATACATGGATTTTTTACCTGTATATAATTTTTATATATTCATATTTCAGGAGATGGCACCAGCTTGTTTGTTTCTCTCATGCAAGGTGGAGGAGCAGCCTAGGAAGTTAGAACATGTCATCAAAGTTGCACATTCCTGTCTACATAGAGACAACAGGCCTGCACCAGATCCAAAAACTGAGGTTTGCTTATGTACAATTATGGTCATTATCTGTACCAAAATGTATAATTTAATGGGTTAAACGGTCTGGTCTTGTCCGTATCCACTTTGTAATGTATTGCATTTTATTGAAAGCATACATATATTTGTATGTCATTCTACAGTTTAATGGTCCATGACAGGCAAAAAAAAATCAAGGCTGTGGTGTCTTTTAGAACAATCCACAATAAAAAAAATGAAGTTGTTGATTTTAGGATAAAAATATTTTTTTATTAACTGCTTGCTCATGCTTTAACTTGACAATGAATATTCAGGTCATTACTTAGCCTGAACTCCATTTTACTAGCTGCTCAAAAACATACAGCTTGCAAGTAGGTACTTGACCAGAATATTTCCCCAGACAAGAGGGCCAGTGTTTGGTGGACCATTTTTACTGGACCTCGTACGGTTTTACTGGCTTTGTCTGAGGTCTAACAGACTTGCGGAGACTGATATTGTGAAGCTACACGGAGAGACACAGAGATGTTTACTCAGTTGTCTATTTATCTGTCAAGAATTCTTGGTTGCTGTATTAACTCCCCCCCCCCCTGCATGGATTTTAAAAAAAAATCACCGTATTTGGTGGATGTGCAAATCATGAATTCAGTACTCCAAAGTCATATTATAAAGATTTCTAACAATTGTGATGATGCAAAAAGGGAATGGTTTATAATGCAACCGCCTGCTTAATGTTACAACATGTTGTCTGCATAGTTGACTTTAACATTCATGAATTCATACATGAATTCGCGTGTGACTGTTGTACCTTTTATTGTGAAGACGTATGTATAACATGAGGTAAGTATTCTGCAATGTACTGGCATTGAAAAGAATGATTTACTTTCAGGCTTACCTTGAGCAGGCCCAGCAGCTTGTGATCAATGAGAACATTTTACTACAGACTCTAGGTTCGTGTATACACTGCCTACTGTATACCGCTAATGGCCTAGTGAACTGTAGTGTTGGTGAAAGATTAGTTGTTTACTGTTCTGTACTTGGTCTTTCTCGCTTGTAGGGGCTACCTTGTTTAATAACTTGAGTTTTGATTTTGTTTTGGGTAATTTGCTGTCTGATGTTAAAGCAACATTAATAAATGGGATGTGTTTGGTGACTGTTATAAAATACATATGATACACTATTTAACAGTTATTTTTTGCAGTATGACATATGTATTTTGATTATATTTGTGTTTGCTCGTGTTTGCTCAATCAGCATTGAAACACATCTGAGTATACATTACTGGTACCTAATAACATTTCTTCTCATGAATACCATGAAAGATTATTGAATTCTTGTAATTTTCCATTTTCATTTCAGATTTGTAACGAAACATTTTTGCTGTGAGAACACTGGATTATCAAACTTGAAAGTTCCATTATCACTTATGTGTAATGTTTAATTTATTTCAGGAATTTATTGTTTCGAACATTAACATAAAATTATTGCTATTTCAGGTTTTGAGGTCCGAGTTGAACATCCACACACATTTATTGTTAAAGCAACAGCTCTGGTGAAAGGTATCTTTAATTAATTCATATGTTTTTGTCTCTCCCTTCAATGAACATGCACACACTTTTGTTGTGTTTTCTTGTGATTAAAGCATATTTGCATTTTTTTTGTTGTTTTTGTGTTTTAGCCAAGTGCTTAAACATGAACGTGTAACGTTAAAGTTGTAAAATAGAAACACCATAATTTTATGACTCAAAATGGATGTGTCACACGTATCAGATCAAAGGTATGTTTCATCACATATCTTACTGGCTACTATCATTTATTATCTGCAGGACTTTGTAACTGTAAGTTCTTTTCGATTGTCGGTTGTATTTCATATTTGCTATTGAATGGTTAATGTTTTGTTGTATGTTGAGTCAGTTTATTTCATTTGAAAGAAAAAATTTGAGGCGTGTTGTGGGAAAACGGCTACATGCATGTGCGTAAAATGTCGTTCCGGATTAGCCTGCGCAGTTTGCACAGGCTAATCCAGGAGAGCACTTTCCGCCTACAGTGGATTTAAGTTTATAAGAGACTTCCTTGAAGCAGAAAATTCCATAACAGCGGAAAGTCCTGTGCGGACTGCGAAGGCTAATCCTGGACAACACGTTACGCACCTGCATTAAGCCCGGTTTTCCCACGACGCCTTTCAGATTTTGTTACATTATTTATGACGTAGTTCAACAGTCTTTTGTTACATTTCCATCTTTCAAACTGAATTGTAGCAACAATTAACACTAATTTGTGGTTATGACTGAAAGGTCATGTAACATATTATTTAAATGACGTTACACTGTGGTAACTTAATGAAGAAATTTAGGTAGTCAATTATAAAATGACTATTTCTTATAGTGTATTTATGTTGCTGTTAAATGATGTCTGTATGGTGCATTGGCTGATAGAATTTGATATTAATTTGGATATTAATGTCTCTCAGTCTGAAATTGAACAAATTTTCTATAGAAAGTGGCCCATTTTCCTTTGTAGCGAGCAAAGACCTGTCCCAGAGCAGCTACTATCTGGCCACGAACAGGTATGCATCACATACTGCAGGCGTTCAAACCCCATTGGAATAGTTCTACAAATCACTAATTATATAAATGAAACCAACCACTCTGACTACATTATGTATATGTGTGCTTTATACTAAGCAGCGATTTTTTTCTCAGCTGTGCCAATGGGTCTGGTACCCATCAAATTGCGAATTTCGCACCGTGAAATCTTGCCATTGGGAAAAATTTAATAAAGAAATTTAATTAATGAATTACTTAAGTTAAAGTAGTGTTGTATAGGTTGAACTTGGTATTTTAATGGTGTTTATCCAAAAACATTGTAGTCATTTGATGATGAACAACTTGGATTCACAGTTCCTATGTACATGGGATTTTCTCACTTCGGAATTTTTTCAAAGCAGTTGGGAAAAATTAACCATTTTGGCATTAGGAATGGGTCCATTTACTGGACCTTGTTGAATAAGAGAAAAGAAACATTGCTTCAACACTTGTTTCTATACATGTAAAACGTATGTCAAAAGAGGTCTGGCTCAAATAATGATGCAGCATAAATCCTGCTTTTATGTACGTACAAATTAAAAAAAAAGTTCCAAACCATACAGTTGAATCAGACCATCCTTAGTCTGTAGAATTATGTCAGAAATATAGGAACATGTGGCTTTATCTGTGTGAACACAAGTAAATAAACCCTACTGTTGCTTGACAGTTATAAAATGAAATTCTGGCTTAGAACGTGTAATGTCAAGTACCCTTTTTGGTTCCAATCAATTACATATACCCAGTTTTAGTACATCTCGTGCTCGTAAAGTACCGGCTTTAATCGCTTTAAACAGGTATGCATTTGATGTGATATTACTGTATTCCGTCCATATTATCATTTTACTTATAATAAATTATTATACCTTGATCATTATTCATAAAGTGTGAAACACTTTGGTAATGCTGGTACAACTGCCCATTTCAGCCTACATATGACCACCTTCAGTCTGCAGTACCGCCCCACGGTTGTGGCCTGCGTTTGCATGTACCTAGCTTGTAAATGGGCCAAGTATATGGTATGCCATCGTGGCCATTGAACATTTTTATAAGCTATGAGGAAAATTTCTGACAAAACATGTATGTTATTTTTGTTTTATTTCTATATATATAGATTAGTTTTAAGATTTATTTACTACGTTCACTACTTTGCTTCTGATTTCATGTCCATGCATAATACCGTATTCAGTTATAGCTAATATTCCTTATACCTATATTTAAATGACATACTTACCACTGTTGTTATTTTAAAATAAATTATATTTATGCTCATGCAGATACCCAAGTCTAATGAGGGAAAGGAGTGGTTTTATTATGTAGACCCATCAGTCACTAAAGAGCTTATAGAAGGTACTGAAATAATAATGGTTTTTCATAGATTGTATGTTATTAACAATGACTCATTACTGCCTTATATTTTGGAATAAAATGAAGGTAGAAAGCACAAGTTCCAAACTCAATAATGCACACAATTTTTAAACTAAAAAATACACCTTACTTATTGTCTGAGTTCAAATGCACTGTAATCTTTAATAGTGTTAAGAGTTGTGTTTGAATATATTCAAATATCTTTCAAAATGCTTAAGAATGTTCATACAACATTTATCTTACGATAATTATAATTATGCCCCCCTTCGAAGAAGTGGGGGTATATTGCTTTGCACCTGTCCGTCGGTCGGTCGGGTGGTCAGTCGGTGGCCATCTCTTTTCCGCACGATATCTACACAACGCTTTGACCTACGATCATTTAAGTTGGTATGCTGGCTAGTTGGGAGGAAAGGAAGACGCCTATCAATTTTGAGGTAAACAGGTCAAAGGTCAAGGTGACAGAGGCTTGTAACATGAAAACTGTTTCCTCTGTAGACCATTTTGTTTCCGCAGGATATGTAGAATACGCTTTGACCTATGATCATCTAAGTTGGTATGCTGGTTATTCGGGATGAAAGGAAGATGCCTATCATTTTTGAGGTCAAAGGTCAAGGTCACAGGGCTTGTAACATGAAAACTGTTTTCTCCATTTTGTTTCCGCAGGATATCTAGAGATGTTTTGGCCTATTTGATGTTTAAATCAAAAAGAAAACAGGTATCCTTATATAATAGACTGTAAAAATAAATCCATAATTATACTCTATCTTTCTTTCAGCTTTATATTTACTTTCTAAAGCATCAACTTTAATTTCCTCCCCATGTGTTAATGTGCACATACAGTATTAAAAAAATCTCTTAACTATTGCACATATTGACGACTTGGCTGCAAGTCAGGGGGCATACATGTTTTACAAACATCTCTTGTTAATTGTGGCATGTAATAATATTAAACTTGTGTAGAGACAACAACAGCAAGGTTGAGGGATTTTATCTACAGGAATAATTAGTTAGAAGGCTTAATAGGTCCAGATACCTATTTGACCTGTTATATTTTTGTAATTTTCGCTGTTTCACTTTCAGACTTGTATAATGAATTCCTCAATATACTCGACACTTGTCCAACTAAGCTGAAAAAGAAAATCATGGGGTGGAAGGTAAATATAATTGAGATGTGTCATGGGAATACCAGGCTTAATGCAAGTGCATAAAGTGTCATCCCAGATCAGCCTTTGCAGTCCGCCTACAGTGGATTTATGATTAGAAGAGACTTCTTTGAAACAGAAAATACCGTAAAAGCGAAAAGTGCCATGCTGGATCAGCCTGCGCAGACTGCACAGACTGATCCGGGACGACACTTTGCGCACTTGCATTAAGCCCGGTTTTCACACAACATGCCTCAATTTATATGATGTGTCATCCTCATTTATTTTTTTGTCAGTCTTGTTTTAGTTTTATGTGAAAGAATAATAATTTGAAGAAATAGTGAACATGCTAATTATTTAAAACTGTAATCTTTGTTAGCTCGACTATTCGTAGAATAGGTGAGCTATCCTACCCCCGGCATTGGCGTCTGAATTGGTATAAGTTTTTATTCAAAAGTTTTGTTACTTCAAAACTAGATAAGTTACTACTTGAAACTTGGAATATACCTTTGTCATCAACTCCAGTATCACGACGAACGTTCCCCATAACTCTGTTTTGCATTTTGACAGAGTTATGCCCTTTTTTTACATAGATTTGCTGGTTACAGTTTTTATTCAAATGATTTGTAACTTCAAAACTAGATTAGTTATTCACTTGAAACTTGGACTATACCTTTGTCATTAACTGCAGTATCAGAGTGAACGTTCCCTATTACTCTGTTTTGTATTTTGTCAGAGTTATGCCCCTTTTTCACACAGATTTTCTGGTTAAAGTTTATATTCAAAAGTTTTGTAACTGCAGAACTACATAAGTTATTTACTTGAACATACCTTTGTCATCAACTCCAGTATCAGAGGCAACATTCCCTATAACTCTGTTGCATATTTGAACAGAGTAATGCCCCTTTTTCACATTGATTTTCTGGTTCAAGTTTATATTCTAAAGTTTTTTACTTTAAAATTACATACATTTTAACTTTAAACTTGCAATATACCTTTGTCATCAACTCCTCTATCAGGGGCATCATTTCCTATAACTCTGTTTTGAATTTTGTCAGAGTTATGCCCAGTGATTTTTTTACAATTTCACAGCCATGAGTCCTAGGACTCACTGGACTAAAAATCTACGAGTCCCAAAGTTAAATGTGTGAGTTCCAAAATTTTCATTTATTCAAATGGGAATATAAGCAGTCAGTTAATAAGATGAGTAAGGCACTAATGCAATTAACTATTTATTATATATAATAACAAAAGTAATTTTAACTTTGTGTTATGAGAAGCATGTCTAGCTAGAGTAAGTAGAATGTTGAAAATGTGTGCAGTCTGCATTTTTTACAATACCATTGCACCTTTTAGCGACCGTACACAAAGTACAGTACATGTTATTAAATTGTGTAGTTCCATTGTATATGCTCACCAACTGAACAACTTCTCCAAATCTTTGTTCTATTAACATATTTTTTTTAGACGATTTTTGGTAGAGCCTGACCAGAATTAACTTCCAGGAGTATTGCGTTTAGTCATTTGTCGTTTTTCTTTTCGGACCTATGTTACAGACTAACTTGAAACAAGAAATGTCTTCAAAAAAGACAATCGGCGTTGAAATTAATTTTGAGATGTCATTTTTTACCAGAAACACGAGGGACTAGATGATCGGTTACGTGACTTCTTGGACCCAATCTTTTTTGGTCCCCACTAAGGAGACTTCTCGGACTGTAGACTTCGGACACCATAAGAACATTTATCGGACAAAAATTAATTTGAGATAAACTTATTAATATGTGTACCGTGAATAAACCGATCATACTGTCATGTTTTCACTGGTGATAAATGAAATAGTGTTAATATAGACTTTAAAAGGGGCAGGGTGAGGTAAAAAGAAAGGGAAGGGTGCTAAGAAAAAGGGGCAGGGCAATCACGTCGTGTGGCGCAAAATGACTAACCTAAATGCTAGTAATTTACTTTACTATAATTGTTAGATGAATTTGTCAGGCAAATAAAAAAAATTAGCATCGTCAGAAAATAATTGGGGTAATGAATGAAAATTATTATATATCAGACGAGTGTACATAGTTATGTTATATAATATACTATACGTATCATTAGTTTTGCAACCAGTGTTTATGCAAATGAAGTAAAAGTAACTTAAACAACATTTCAACGTATTACGAGACTTCTTTCACCACATTTTATTTATAGAAAGATGTTAAATATTTTTAGAGATTGAATAACATCTACTGGAGAAGTTGATAGAAAGGTGCGATTATAAATACATCTTAATAAAACGCAACCGCAATTCAAATATAAATTAACCTGCACAATAAGTTTATAAATATAAATTCCCCATTTATTGAAATTCTCGGGTTTATGATTCTCGGGACGCTTATTGATGAAAGTATATTAGCATAGCTTTACCTCGTGCTATTTTTATAATGATGCACCCTTTATCTGGAGTGTGTTGAATACGCTAGATTAGACCATTTCATACCGATCTGCGCCAAATATCTACGTATGGCTCCGAAACGTTTCACAGCACAATAATTCTCAGATATCGGTCAACCAATGGGATCATTGTAATTGCTATTTATAGAGCGATGTAGGCTAAACGAAATAATTATTCCATTATGTGAATGAATATTACATTCTGTTCATGACATACAATTAGTAAAATTGTTCATAATTCTGATCAGTTCTAGATTGTATGTCGAAGATATGTTTATAACTTTATTTTAACCGCTTATGCAAACGATGTAAATTTTAATCCCCAAACAATATGCAACAGTTATTGGTAGACATCAAACCATAGTTGTAAGTTTGCATTCCCTAAAATTAGAAAATTTGCCCAATTCTATTGGCATTCAGTTTTCCCGCTGCATAAAATGATCGCAAGAAATCGAGGTCAAAAGTGATCTTAGACAGCTACGCCGAAAAAACTTTCCCCAAATATTAATTTACCTTCACACCATTACGTTTAGAAACATCACATCTCTTGCCATTGGTTATTCGCAAATCGATTATCCAATGAGAATGGTCGTAATAAAAATGGAACGGTGCAATGGTAAATTTTACCCTCTATTATGACAGTACTCGTACACAAAATGCTTCGAAACTGCCGGACAGGACTCACCATTTACAAAATGCATGCGTCCCGCGAAGGCACATGAACTGAAACTTTGCGTCTACGGCAATATTACTGCGTCCTGGACGCAGGATGCAGAGGTAAAAAAAATCACTGGTTATGCCCCTTTTTCACACAGATTTTCTGGTTAAAGTTTATATTCAAAAGTTTTTTACTTCAAAACTACATACGTTTAACTTAAAACTTGGAATATACCTTTGTCATCAACTCCTCTATCAGGAGCAACATTTCCTATAACTCTGTTTTGTATTTTGACAGAGTTATGCCCCTTTTTCACACAGATTTTCTGTTTAAAGTTTATATTCAAAAGTTTTATTAATTCAAAACTACACAAGTTATTCACCTGAAAATTGTAATGCGTCTTTGTCATCAACTGCATCATCAGGGGTAACATTCCCCATAACTCTGTTTTGTATTTTGACAGAGTTACGCCCCTTTTTCACATTGGTTTTCTGGTTAAAGTTAATATTCAGAAGTGAAAACTACATAGGTTCTTCAATTGAAACTTGGAATATACCTTTGCCATCAACTCCAGCATCAGGTTCACCAATCCCCATAACTCTGTTTTGTATTTGTAAAGAGGGGTGGAGGTATGGAAACTTTGAATAATTTGATGAAATAATTGCCGTAACTTTCTTGTACTTAAGCAAATTTCTGCCCCTTCCACTTTCCAAAATATGTAGCAACTGGAATACTTAGAATAGTCTAGCAAGCTGTCCTCTGACAGTTCTTGTCGTGTTGCTTGTCATTCTTACTATTCGTAGACATTGATCATTTTAATTGTGACAGAAACAACTGTTGTAATAAAAAGTCTTAAGTCCTTGGTACATATATATATTAAACTGTTTTTTAAAATAAATTGAAATGTAGGGTAATTCTTATAGACCTTTCCAGTGACTGGGAAACCCATGCAAAATGCGATATTTGCACATACAATTGTGATAGGTTCAATTTTACGTCGAACCAACATTTTTGCGTACGAGTTGAAAAATTCTGCCGTCAAATACACAATATTCGGTCTAGTTTGCAGGTTTGTCTGTATGCGGAGGGATTTTATCCATAATATTAATTTGGCAGTCTGAAAAATTAATATCAACAGATGCTCATTATACCTTGAATAGGAAGCGCAAGCATCTGCATTGTGTATTTTTCTTGATTGAAACAGTAAGACAATAAGACATTTGCAAAAATGTAATTGCTGTAAATCTCATAAAAATCAGATAAAATCCATAGATTTTTGAAAAAGCCAATAGATTTTTGTTGATGAGAAATTACCTCGTATGAAAAAATCCTTTCCCAGTCACTGCCTTTGCAGTATTCTTCACAAACATTCGAAACTCCTCCCCAGCTGTTGATAAAGAATTTATTTAAATTCCTCAAGCTTCACAATTTGACGTGCTTCCCAAGTTCTTTTTGTGTAGACACACCTTCTCTCCCAATGATAATGGTCTGGTAAAACACTTAATTGATTTTGAATATACACATAAAGAACTTTTGTGGAAACATCTATTATTTACAGGGAACTGAGAGTCAGCAGAAGGACATGCCAAACCAGGACCCCTCTGGAACCACTGGCGCCAACCCATTTCCTACCTCACAGCACAGACACTCCAGTCACGAGCGTCGGGACAGCGGCCACCACTCTGGAGAATGCTCCAGGATTCCATCAGAACACAGGTCTAACCCGGAGCACAGGGATGTGCTCCCGGACCAGGGCAGGTTAGTCATGCACGAGTTCTCCTGTTCAACTTCACACCACTGGTTGTTTGAGGCCAAATGTACAAGAACATTGAATTAGGTTCAATTGTTTCTTGAAAATCATTTGGCTTTGAAACATGATTATGTATTAATATGGTTGTTGAACAAAAATTCTTTGTATTTTATCCAATGTTTGAAAGAGGCATCACATTTCATCATCTAATAACAATTACCATGTACTTAAATAGTGTAAGACTAATTCTTTTAGGGATACTACATTGTCCTAGTTTTCAGAGTATATTTGTAGAGCTGCATCAATTTAGCTATGGCCTTAAGGATTTTGATTTCAAACTTCATTTAGTCGAATATTTCGATTTATTTTTACAGACCTGTTTTTGTTTATTCATAAGTCGTACCTTGCAATATAGTTAAGATTTTTATTTGCATATCTTTTTCCCATAATTAAACAGCGTCTGTGCAGTTGTTGCCCAGTTTTGCCAGTCTGGTACTTTTATCCCCAACAGGGAAGGCCACGGTGACAGACGGAAGGACTCGCACGTGCATCCTGAGCGGAGGCCCCATCCTGCCTCAGGCTCCCATCCGGCTGACCACCGGGGACCCAAAAGGGAGGAGTCCAGGGGCTCACATTCAAACGCTCAACGGAAGGAGGCCCATCCGCACCCCAGTGACCATAGGGATCGGCATTTTCAGGACAGCTTCAAGAAGGAGGCCCCTTCTGTAAAGAGGGAGCATGATGTGAATGGACGATCCTCCACCCCTCAACCTCAGAGACCTCAACTTGAATCCATGATACCTGAACAAACTGTTGAAAGTCAGTTGACGAACGTTGATTCTGGTGTCTCGGCAGCTTCTACGACTACTGATTCACAGTCTGCAACACCAACTGTTCCATCTGATGCACCCAGAAAGACCAAATCTGAAACAGCAATTAACTTTAAAGAATATATGAAACGAAAAGAAAGAGAAAGGAAAGAAAAAGAACAGGCTGAGAAGTTGCGACTTCAGCTTGAAAAGGAAAAGGAGAAGAGAGCAAAGGAAGCTGAGCATCTAAATAAAACTTTTTCAGAAGGTATGAGTAATAGAGAACAAAAACCTAGACCTCCAAAGTTAGATGTAAGTTTGCCTCTGCCTGCAAACTTAGAGGAGTTTTCTGGTTCAAGCAAGGATGTGTCTGAAAGGCCATATGAAGTTAATATAAAAAGCCCTATTAAACCTCATAAAAATATAACTGTAAAAAGTCCAATAAAAAGTTCAGATCTCAAACAACCAAAGTTAGAATTACCAAAAGTGCAACTAACGCCAGAAAAAGATGGTAGTGATCCATTCAGTGTTAATATTAATAGTGATCCAGCTATAAGGAAACTGATTGGAAAGGAATCATCGGTTGTAAATTCTAACGGTAGTGATTCTATGAAATTTGACACATTGACTAAAATAAAACAGGAGCCTGGAATTTTACCTCGAGTTTCTCCACGTGTTAAACCAGAATTTCCTCACTCAGGTGCTATAAAGTCTGAGCCCATTCTGACTTCAGAAGTTAAAGTAAAACAAGAAGTGATGGATGTGGATGTAAAACAAGAATCAAAGCCCATCCACACTAACCCATTAACACTAAAAATTAAGAAAGAAGTGTCAGCTCCAGATAGAACTAGTCAGTCAATCACAAATGTGAGTGCAAAAATAAAAGACGATTTGGAACCTGGTGAAATTGATGACTCTGAACCAGAAATAAATCTGCTGCCAGAGCATGTTGCGGCCCCAGCAATTAAAATAAAAGAACTGGGTTATGATCCAGAAGTGGGACTTGAAAGTGCTAATGCATTTAAGCATGCCATGGAAAGGGAGGCCCTGCTTGGAAGGGGTACCCCAGGTTCTTTTCAGGCTAGGTCAGAGGGAGGTACTGAACAGAACACCCCCTTGAGAATGAAGATACCACGAACACATACACAGGGGGAAAGCCCCTCCCTGAAGATCAAAATCAGCACAAAAGGATTATCCACAGATAGTGATCACAGCTCAGGTAAACACAGCTCTCCACATATACATAAACACAAACATAAGGAAAAGCGTAAGCACAAGTCACATAAACATTCCGGGGACAAGGAGCGGCATGGAAACCATGACAAGCATAGGGATAAAAATGCATCAAGTGCAAATGTAGGGACCAATGGACAATCACAGTCAATTAAATTGAGCATTAAACTTGGGGATATCCAAAGTCTTTCAAACCCTGGCACAGAAATGTCGAGTAAACAAAAGCATGACAAACATAAGCACAGGTCTTCAATATCAGATCCAGCCTTGAATAGAAATGCAGGTGCAGGAGAAGCCGACAGAGCTCAGCCCTTGTCAATGTCTGATATGGTCAAACAATCCTCAGCTACTGCTGTTGCAGAATCGCCATCGAGAAAGAGACGCCGTACATCAAATGTAGAGCCAAACGCAGACGTTTCACAACACAAGACTGCCAAAATAGCTCCACTGCGGCTGCGTCGGTCGTCCTCATCTCACTCTATTGTAAGTATGGAAATGTCTGACGAAGAAGGAGGCCAAACAACAAATGGTCAGATACAAACAGAACATGAACCCATGATCAATAAACTAAAAGATAATCTGCAGCAACTCATTGCTCAAAAGCAAATTGAATACATCAAAAATAAGCAAGCCCATGAATCTAGAAACACTCCAGTACAAGCACTGAAGAAACCTATTGACCGACAGCAATCAGGCTTTGACCTCGATGGAATGATGTGGGCGGGTAATTCTGGGGACCATCCGCCGTTGCCTTCCGATGCTCCCATCCTGCCCCCACCCCCTCCAGAACATCTTGCCCGACTACCACCGCGGTGATGAAAGCAGAATTTCATAGTTTTTTATATCACCATCATTTGTCTGTCGGTGTTGTGTGACAAATTTTCAATTGTTTTGTACTTCAAAATTCATTTTCTCTCGTAATGTACTTCATTGTTGATTGTGATCATAAGCCATCATTTCATTTTGTTTCATTTGTATTGTAATGTTAAATTGATTTCAATAAATCATTTTTTTCTTTTTTATAATATCTCATATCACTAACTAAATTGTGCTTGGCACACATTTTATGCACCAAATGTTCAGAAAATCTCCTTCAATGTTCACAATAAATGCTCAAAAAGATTAGAACTGCTTTTATTGCCATCAAATATTATTGTTAAAACATTTATTATAGTTGTGTTGTTTCATGATTATCAGAATTTAATGTAATTGTACATTGCTGTAAATTGACAGTTTATACAGAGTTTTTATTGTTAAATTGTTTAAACTGCACAGACACCATCAGGTAATGTGTTTGTCTGTGTGTTTGTTTTGATGTTAAACTTTTGTATCAAGCTGTGAAGCTTTGGGGCATTAACTTGTGTGATTCGACAAGGTTCTTTTCCCATTGAGTTTATGCATTGAGTATTTTATTGAATAGTCATTAATAAGCCAATTGTTGTGTGCATGCTAATGCAGTGCTTTTATATACCACGTATATCTGGGATCAGATATAGGTGTCATCCCATAGCATAATTGTCTTTAAAATCATGGGACTTCTCCCCGAACAGTTGACTTTACATCAGGATTGTTTGGTCCCCTTTACCAAATTTGTTGTGATACTTTCCCCCAAAACATGGGTCAAGAACATTATCCCCAGCCTCTGAAAAATAGCCTCGTTGTGTGTAATGTATGCTCAACGTGGATATTAAAATCATTTACAACATTGGCTGACAATATAAGTTTGTAAAGTCATCGTGAGCTTCTGTATCTACAGTTGAAGATATTTTATACAGCTTTAGTCAACTTGGTTTAATTACGCATATGATGGAACTATTTTCAATATATATGTTCAAATGAAAACATTCCTATAATCTTAGTTGAATTCATAAAGAGCCTATTGTCACGTTATTCTTAAATGGTGTACTGGTAAAACGTAAATTGATGTTTCAGTTATGAGTTGACAAAAATCCCAAATTTAAAGTATGAAAATTATACTCGGTTGTAATTACTTTAATTATATTTGCGTAACAGAAGCTAAGCTTCGTATCAGTTTGTACTACAAATGAAGTTTGTTTCCATAAAGATAAGTTTGTTTTGTTTTACTGGAAATTAACTCCACTTTTATTTGAAACTCTGTTGTTTTTTTCTTAATTCTGTATTTTCTTCATTTAAGTCATCAGACTATATCTGCAAGCATTAAGTGGTTTACCCACATTAAAAATGCTTAATGAATTTCCTCTTCTGCTGCGACAGTTGTCTGAATCGAATAATTAACATATGCCTCTCAGCATTGTCAAATACAAGCTGAAATGGTGTACAATATTTTCACGCTCAACATTTGCAATATATGGAAGTAATATTTATTTTTTGCCATAATTAGTGACTAAATTCTGTATTAGAGGTCTTGTTATTTTCCAGTGCTAGTGTTTTAGTGATGTTTATCATATAGTTGATGTAATTGTACAGAAATGGAGTTCTAATGTTATCTGAACAGAAAAAGAATGTTGGGCTAAATTTGAAACTTAAGTTAAGACGAAGATAAAACTTTAAAATTTTGTTAATAAATTATAATTATTTACAAAAATATTAAAATTACAAATGTCTATTGCCAGGTGTGACATTGTCAACAACAAAAAACAGAAAAAAATAAAAGAACTTTTCCAACAGAGCATTGAATGTAATGTCTTGATTTGTATGTTAATATTATTGTTCAGTAAGAATTTATATCTAAAACATATTATTTTGTTTGTAGTTGTCCAGTTAGTGCAGTTGGTGGGTGTACCTTTTGCTCATTTTTTGCATGCTTACGAAACTGTGTTCTGATTTATTGTAATGTTCTCTCGTATAAGTACTTACAGCTAACACGGAAGAGGCTCAAATACAAGTATAAAACTGGCAGTTTAGACCTTTATGGGCCATACAAGGTTCTAATATGACTACATAATGATAACCTTTTTACCTAAAACCTTATGGTACGCTCAAACTCTAACACTGCAAAAAATTTTGTAAAAAGTTTCAGCATTTGGGTTTATATAGAATATTCTGTTCTAATAATGCAATAACTGAATATCAATATGCCCTGTTACAGATTCTGTGTAACAACCAATGTGTGTAACGTAACAGTTTTAATTATTGAGAATTTGGAATACGGTATTCTTCTTATAATTATACCCACTGATTGTTAATTGTGTAATTGTTCTATATCTCAAATTAGTCGTTGATTTTGTTTTTTATCATGATGCGTGTTATAACCTAAATAAATCTATCAGTATAGATGTTCTTAAGATTAATGGGTTCTGGAATATAAGCATGTTGAAATAATAACAATGTATATTTTCCTGTTCTATGCTGGCATGCATATGGATGGTTCTTTGATATTTTCAACATATTAATTGTCTCAACTTGGCCAGTAGCACATGCTAGCATAAGACTGATAGTTTGGCTTTATTGGTTACAGTTTTACTGGAATTAGTTATAATATTCAAAAACGCATTTAAATTTTACGAAACTGTACAACCCTTGATTATCATGGAGCCATTTTGCACAGTTATTTGCATTGATCAATCTTGCAGTTGTTTACTAGTAATTTTATTGTTTGTCCCTTGTTTGATTAACATAATCATGGCACATATATTTGAGTCTATTACAGACTTGTATTTTGCTACATTTGCAAAAAGTTATGAAATGTGTAATACAAAACATCGTTTCTGATATATGCATGTACATGTGTATAGAGATCATTGTATGAAAAACAAGATCCTTCGACTGCATTCATAACATTGTTATTATAAGACTTCATATATAATGAACTTTTGATCTGTAATGATTCTTGTACAGATATTTAGAACATGTTACAACAATTTATCATCATGCGGAAATTTATTAGAAGCTGATAATCTTCAATCTCTTGCATAACGGCTGCATTTTAACATTTACCGGTAGTTGGCTCAGAAAGTAGTCCAAACTCCTGCACGTGGCTTTAGTCACATGATCATAACATTCAGATGCAACACACAATCGACTCTGTCCATTTTGTTTACATCTGCGAACTGATTGCATCTGCATAAATGGGCATAAAAAGAGTTCGAGTAGTAGGAATCGAAATTATTAATTTTTTCCTATTTATGATAATTTAAAAACCATTTATTCTTTATTTCTATGCTTGTGGTCCTAACAATCAACTTTAATGTGCGTTAAATTAATGTTTTCCCTTTGGCAAGATTCTTGTCGTTGAGCCCGTTGCAGAGGTGTATGACGAGAGCAACGATCAACGACCGCTATATATTTATTGCTTTTCTTATTGTCTTGGTACGTGTGAAAATGTGTTAACAATTATTGAAATTTCTTAACAGCATTGTGCCGATTAGTTGGATTCAACATCAGCAACATGTTCAGTTATTGGAAACCATTTTGCTAACATAACACTTTATTGTTTTGGTCTTTAGAAAAATAAAGATCGTCTTGTCTTTTGATATCAAACTAAAATGTTTGCAGGATTTACCTGTGTTCATAGTGCAGTTATTGAATGTTACGAAACTAAATGTTTTTCCAGTACATCTTTCTTGTTCTGTCATCATATTTTGTACCAGAAATTATGTTCATCATGAAAGTGTCATTTATGGATGAGTACACATACAACGTCTAATACTGGTAATTTGGCTTAACGTCTTCAAAGTACTGATACCTTCACTTGGTATATTCATTTCTTCAGCTAAACATTGGTTTTGTAGAAATTTGTTTTTCAAAACTTTGCGTAATATCGTATACAAATGTAATGCATTTCGTTTTGCTGGTAAAAACTCGTGTTGTGCATATCATGTTGATTTATCTTAGTTTCCGTGTACTAGATTGAGACTGTAGTGATTGTCTCGTCACCTGTTAAACATGTCTATCTTTTTGTTATTTCCTTCGTTTTCACTTGGTATCTGCACATCTATGAAGTTATAAGTAGGTTTTATATAACTACTGTATTTTGAAATGTCATAATGTAAAAATATGGTGAAAATGTTCAGATAAAAAAACTCTTTTGTTATTGCTAATGAAACATTAAATAATTAATGTTTGTCAACATTTAATAAAAAAAAGAAAAACCTCAAATGTGTTCGTCTTAGTAACTGCTGTAAAGTATAACGTCACAAATGTAATTAAATCTGAGATATATGTAGTAAGGGAGTCACTATAATTAAACTCACATAGCTATACATGCATCTAGTATGCGCGGAGCATAACTCGAAAATGGCATTTAAATGAAAGTATTCATTAGGGACTTTTAAGTTAAATGTTCGTAATTGTCTCATCAATATGTTATGGAATTGTTGCCGTATGTTTAATCTTCATCATTATTATACGCCCCTTTGAAAAGCGGCCGTATTATGGGAACACCCAAGCGGGCAGGCAACAGGAAAATCTTTGTCCGCAGCATGACTGTCCAGCATGGATGGATTTGCAAATAACTTGGCAGAAGTGATAAGCACGGTGAGACCGAGTGTCACGCACAAGAACCGCAGTCCTAGGTCAAGGTCACAATTCAAAGTCAAATATAAGAAATCAATCCTTACCATTGGGTCCGGAACATATCTATGTCAAGCATGGATGAAGTTTAAAATAACTTTGCAGAAGTGATCAGCATGGTGAGACGGAGTGTCGCACGCAAGAACCAGGTCCAAGGAGAAGGTCACAATATAAGGTCGAAGGTTAATTATAAGAAATCAATCCTTGCCACTTTGTAGGAATCATATCTTTGTCCAGCATGCATGGTTTTCAAATAACTTGTCAGAAGTGATAATCATCGGGAGACAGAGTGTCGCAAACAAGAACCAGGTCCAAGTTCAAGGTCACAATATAAGAAATCAGTCCTTACCACTTTGTCCGAAGCATATCTTTGTCTAGCATGGGTGGATTTTCAAATAGCATGGCAGACTTGATAAGCATGGCGAGACGGAGTGTCGCGTGCATAAACCAGGTCCCTAGATCCATGGTCAAGGTCACAATTTAAGGTCAAATATCAAACATGAAATTATAAAACAAAATACATGTGTCTATCGTAAGGGAATAAACACATGTATTTTGTTTTATAATTTTCATGTGGAAACATTTTGATTATAGTACTTAAATGCAATCTATTTGCCGTATAGATAGAGAATAACAGGTTACTGCCTGGTCTTGTGTAATATATCAGGTGAGGCTTAGAATAATGTAACGGCGAGGCTTGCCGAGCCGTTATTTTATTCGTGCCGAACCTGATATATTACACAAGACCTGGCAGTAACCTGTTTTTCTATTTATCATGCCACATTTTTCGTAAAATATCACCAAACGAGCTGATTTTTATATAATTTAAAAACTAAGGACGGCGCTGATTTTGCTGAGCCGACTTTTACACGTTCACGTACATGTAGTTATGGATTTCTAAAAGTTGACTGAATAATACCTTATTATTAACATTTCGTAATGATAAGTGAACTGTTTTCACTACGAATACATAGATTACACGCATGCTCATTCATAAACTACTGAAAATGCGAACTGAAATGGTTTGCAACGATCAATTTTATCGGAGAACACACAACGCCGAATTGTTTGGAGACGCCATTTTGGAGTTGTGTATTGAAATTGCATTTCCAAGATCGTGTCAATATTGACAGTATTTGACTATAGTGTGTTCAATTTTTGGTAATAATGTTTTTGGTTCAACATAAACTGATGCTGTGTAGTGACTTTTAGTGCATTTATTATGAATGTATTGAAATAAATTTGTATGGATGATTTATAGTGTTCCATAGATGACGTCATATCACTACCAAAGTGCGGGTTTATGTGAATATTTAAAAAAAAAAAAACGTTTTTGTGATTTATGACGATTAAAAATAATAAACTATATACGTTCTTGGTATCAAATTGTTTGTTTTGTTGAATCTAATGTATTTTTACTGAAACTGTTGACTTTATAGATGTTTCCGAATAATATGACGTATCTCCAAACATTGACTGATATAAACGCTACTGACCTGATATAAAACAATGTACCAGACACCTTTGTATCAGGCCGATATCAGCATAGTGGTATGATAAATGTATATATACATTGTACTTTGTAAGACTCATTAGCAGTTTTGTGTGTGATTAATCGTGCAATTGTGAATTGTAGATATTACAATTTGAATAACACTTACACTCAATTACACTTATGTACTAATAGCAAATTTCATTTAAATATATATTTATATACATTTAAATATATATACACTTTTATGTGCTTATTCATTTCTTATCTATTTTGATGTAGATTTGACGGTTTGCGTTATACACATGTACCATCATATATCCACATACTGTTCATATACAGTTTACTTTGTTCAACTCATTACCCCTTTTTGTAATTTGTCGTGCAACTGTGAATTGTAGATATCACGATTTGAATTACGACCTTATCTACTTATAGCTAATTTCTTCCAAATATATATACATATGTATTTGTTTATTCATTTCTTTACAACCTTATCTATTTTGATGTTGATTGTTTGTGTTATACACATGTACCATCATTGTCCACATGGGCCTTGACTTTCTGAATTTGTTGTAAAATAAATATTCAATTTATCAAATATAAGAAATCTATCATTACCTCTTCGCCCGGAGCATATCTTTGTCTAGCATGCATTGATTTTCAAATCACTTGGCAGAAGTAAAAAGCATGGTGAGACGGAGTGTCGCACGCAAGAACCAGGTCCAAGGTCAAGGTCACAATTCCAGGTCAAATGTAAGAAATCAGTCCTTACCACTTAGGCCGGAGCATATCTTTGTCCAGCATGGATGGATTTTCAAATAAATTGGCAGAAGTAATAAGCATGGTGACACAGCGTGTTTCACGCAAGAACCACTTCCCTAGGTCCAAGGTCAAGGTCACGATTCAAGGTCATAGGTCAAATAAAAGAAACCAATCCTTACCATTTTGCCCGAAACATATCTTTTTCCAGCATGGATGGATTTTCAAATAACTTGGCAGAAGTGATAAGCATGGTAAGACGGAGTGTCACGCGCAAGAACCAGGTCCCAAGGTCCAAGTCAAGGTCCTAATTCAAAGTCAAAGTTCATATATAAGAAATAAATCCTTAACAGTTTGTCCGGAGCATATCTTTTTCCAGTTTGTATGGATTTATTTCTTTAGTCGTTGAATGATCCTTTGACGGGCGTATCTTTGTGACAATGGCAATCTTGTAGATTGGATATTTTTGGTACCTCAACTTACCTAGCAGAGATTTTTTTCTCTTTAGTCATTGAATCTTTCGCTAAAAAAATCCTTTGTCGGGCGTATTTTGTGACAAAGCACTCTTGTTTTAAAATACATTTAAACGAAACTGCAATTTTTAAAACTCCTTAAGCGATTCTTCACACATGATACTGCGAAGCTGGACTAACTAGAAAATCCTGGATATGTGTGGAACCACGATCCGTTGTTCAATCGTCTTATGTGGAACGTAGCAATAACTTATGAAGGGACATTTGCTTAATACTAGAACATAACATGTTCTTCAACATTCTAGTATTACGTGGGACAATTTCAATTACTTCTAGGGATTCGTTGTGAGAAGTGCAACATACACGAACCATGTCTCTCTGGGGTGTTGCATAGTAACTGCCATCAATTGAGCGTTTTACCGGTACATACTGTAATTTGTAGTAGTGAATGGATTGCATAAATATTCCTCTGAATATAAAGGATCTTGAGTGAACGTGTAAGAACTATTACTCTCTTCAATATTTAAAGTGCTATGTCGTTTGTGTTGAATGCACCTAATTAAAGACTACTTTACATTTAGCAGAGTTCTAGTAACAAACATTGATAGATCTTTGCATTGAGCCTGCGATTGGCGATTCCCTTCCGTTCGGCCTCCATTCGAAGGCAGGAGGTGCTTGTGAGACTTTTTGTACAGTTTCACGGGCTTCGCAGCCTCTTCAATTTTGTTGAACAAAAAATACAACTTTGACAAAATCGTAAGACCGTAACCCGTTGACATGCCGTAGGTGGCATAGCACAATCCCCCACGGGCGCCACGTGGAGGCCGCGCGCTGATCGTGCATCAAACATTTTCGTTAGACATGGGAACCTAAATTAATTGTATCGAGATTGTATACTCGTGGGATATTCGCACGGCCCTCGAACAAGGTTGCAGCTCGCTGCTCTAGCAGACACTAGCCCATCTCAAGGCGGTCGCACGACCATGATGTGACCGCTGTGTGGTAGCCGCGGGTTGACGGCTCCAAATATGCGTGCACTTTCACGGGTACTGCACGGGAAGCGAGTAGCAACATATTGCAGTAGCTGTACAAGGGCCGTGCGAATGTCGCACGTGTCTACAACTCCGTACGATCTTTTTAGCTCCCATGTCTACCGGAAATTGTGTGTTTTCTGTACGTTCAGAGCGCGGCCTCCACTCATGTGAGCCTCTGAAATTCTCACAGCCTTCGCGATCCTGCCTCCTCGAGGAGCCGCACGGAAAGGGGAATACGCTAGGGTAGGATACGGGCTAAGTAAACCCATCGCAGGCCAAATGTACTATACAAGTACTAGGCTTAAGGTATGCAGTTAAAGATTCACGTATATTACGATAGAGGGCATTAATACTGTAGATCTACAGAGGAATTAACGATGGATCTACTAGATCAAAATGGCATAGAACCGTCACACATGTACCATCACAAACCAGTATATGTAGGAATCGTAAATTTACATGTCTGTCAATACATTTCGATATTGTTGAAGAGATGAGTTTATAAATTCATAGCTCAATAGCTAGGCCTGTATCATTTGCTTGTTACATATAATAATGGTACAGACACCAAGAGATCTTTTGTTTTATTTACTATGTTTCATAGACTGCCTACGAATTGTTATCACTTTTGTGTTGTTTTATTTTAATATACTTATAGGACTATAGTGTGCGTGGGTAAAAACCAGCCGCCCGGTTAGCTCAGATGGTAGAGTGCCGTGCTAGTGTTGCGGCGGTCGTGGGTTCGAGCCCAGCACCGCCACCGGGCGCACTTTTCCTCCCAGGTTTACTTTACGACTCAATAAATGCGACTACCGTGCGAATGTATGCAGACGCCAGATAGACTGGGATCCGGCTTCTCAACATGTTATTTTAATATATTTTTTTTATTCAATGTTATTTTAATAGTCTGTATACGACCGCGGAACCAGTCTAACGCCAGACAGCGAACATTTAGTTGATTTTAACCCGATACGACCAAATGCCCAAGCCTTACTGTGACACGCGATCCAATATGGCCCCGACCAAAGACAGTTCGTCGTCAATTTTCGAAGGATGGGAGAAATGGCAAATTGCTTTAGCTGTTGGTGCGCCTATAGGCCTGGGTTTGGCAGGGCTTTGGTTTTATTCCAGATCCAAACAGTCTGGAGACTCGGACCAGGCTAGTGTGAAACCGAAAGTTGACGAATTAAGGCCCTCGAAGGTCAGCAAAACGGGAGCAGCTCCTGCAGCTCAACAAACAGCTGACAAGTCAACTGCCGAGAAGTCAGCGGCAGATACATCTAAGGTGATTTTCTGCTGCATAGTCACTTATGATCATCATATTTTATTGCTTAACATACCATGTGTTGGCATGTATGTGCAAGCTTTTTTTGTTTTATTAAAATGCATTATCAAATTTCTGTTATGAAAACATGCAATGTTATGACCCTTTTTGTACCGACAAAGGCCCATAACTCAGACAAAGCAGTTCGAATAGTCGAGCGCACTGTCATGAGACAGCTCTTGTTACAGTTCAGTGTTTTTTTAGGAACAATTTGGGACCAAAATTCGGCCCATTCCCCAGCTTAAAAAAGTATATATTTTTCCCCTATAATTACCTTAAAATTCCCCTCATAATGTAAGCTTTATTTGAAGAAAAAAAAGACCAAAAATTGGCTAAGATAGAGAAGTTTTCATAAACAATCCAAGCAATTTTTCATGAAAGCAAGTTAGTTTAAGTTATCATTAGTAGCAAAACAAATCATTAATGTTTTATAACAAAGGAACATATGAACATGTAATAATGCTTTTCTAAAAAAAATACCTTTGCTGTAAAATTTCCCATCTGAAGGGCCCCACCACCTATCCCCCAAGGGTGAAAAAAACCCACTGCAGTTATTTCTTTATTGTTCTTTGTCAGAGTGAACCATTATCCAAGGCAGTTGAAATGAAAGAACAGGGTAATAAAGCATTCAAGAATGGCAAATATGATGAAGCTATTAAGTTTTACACACAAGCCATTGTGCTCTGTCCGCCAGAAAAGAAGACTGATTTGTCTACCTTCTATGCGAACAAGGCAGCAGCTTACGAAAAATTGGTAAGTTACTGATTAATTCTTGTATGTCAGGATGACAATATTTTGGAATGTTTCCGGTTGAAATAAATAAGATGAGTGTCACTATTGCAGAGGTTATGAAGTAGTTATCCACTGCATCTGTTTTAAACAGGTCTGCATTGCCTCAAGTTATCCATTGGAAATGGTTGCATGGGCATAAAACAGATAATTTATGGCCAGCCTTGGTATGGCTGCAGAATGAAGAATGGCTAGGTAACGGCAAATTAGCAGCAGTATTTTCTAGTTTGGCAACAATCCTGTTTGAAATATAAAATGCTAACAATGTTGTTTTCAGAAAAGTCCAAGACAGGTTATAGAGAACTGCACAGAAGCCATAAAACTGAATGGCAGATACCTGAAAGCCATCAGTCGACGGGCCGAAGCTGCTGAACAGATTGGAGATTTGCAGATGTCCTTGGAGGGTAATAACTGATTTTAAATTGATCTGTCACCGTGTGAGGCGTGTCGTGGGAAACCCGGGCTAAATGCATCTGCATAAAGTGTCATCCTGTATTAATTAGCCTGTGCAGTTCGCACAGGCTATTCCGAAACGACACTTTCCACTTTTATGGTATTTTCTCTTCTAAACATAAATCCACTGTAGGCAGAAAGTGTCGTCCCGGAAAGTGGACGACACTTTATGCAGATGCATTAAGCCCGGGTTGCCTCATTTGTTCTTCTTATACAATCAGATTATAATAAAATGTATGTTCTATACACGTGTACAGTACTGACCCAACTTTATATGGATATGTAACAGTAATGGGCACTAGTGGGAAACTAATTGAGCTGAATATGCTGAAAAAATGTTTGAATGTATCATAATCATTTCAAGGAGTTCAGACATGAATGTTATAAAAAATATATACGCACGATAAAAATATGTTCACATGATTTTATCATAGTGCCTAAACTTGTTACATGTTACATGTACATCAATCAGCCTCAGGTTTATAGATTTGCCATGTTGGAAATCATTAAGAATCATACAGTCTTAATGTACACAGTTTAAAATGCTGTGGGATGACTGGTGTTTATATACATTTTCTTTATACAAGTCTTTGTATGTATACTACAGCTGCCTCACATGTCTTCTTGCAGATGCAACAGCTGTGTGTATGTTGGACGGGTTTCAGAACCCACATACTCTCACCATGGCCGACAGGGTGCTGAAGGCTCTTGGAAAGGAAAAGGCGCAAGCAGAATTGAAAGTAAGTATGGAATGCGACAATGGTTTTCACAGGCTTCATCCCCATTTGTCAATTTGATCTTAAGAAATACTAACAGCATCTTTGTGCAAGATTTAAACTATAAAATGGCTTCAATATACCTTGTCATGTCATAAATAACACCGTATACTGATAATAAATGCTGCTAATTTTTGCAGAAAGGAATTACAAATAGTTCAGTATTACAATTGTCAATGGTCATTTGATAGCAAAACTATTTGTTGAGGTATGCCTTGAACAACAAAACCTCATTGAAGGACATTTAAGTCGTATTTTCTTGCCAAATTCCTGATTGGGAAACAACTTGATGTGATTTACTTTTCAGAAAAAGAAGAAATGCATGCCATCAAAGCACTTCATCAAGTCATATTTTGCCTCATTTACGCAAGACCCAGTGCAAAGCGTTGGAGAAGAGACTGAAGGGGAGGAGGAGGAGAAAATCTTGAACATTCCAAAGACTGGTGGGTACTAGGCCTTTAAACAACACAACATTGCAATCACCCAAACATTGCTTGCAGTAGTATATAAGGAATGTCATGTCATTACCTATTCAATGTTACTTATTCAAGCCTTATGGTAAAATGTTTTAGCTGTCACATCACTAATTTATCAGTTTGTGTGTTTGTTTACTGCAACTGAAAAAACAACAACATATTAATGTCACTTGTAATGATTAATATTGAAAAATGTCAGAAAAAGTATTGCTAAATCATTTTAATGAGTACTTTGTTATGCAGATGATTCAACAGACCAGACTGGTTCAGTTCCAGATGAGAACGGCCATGATTCTGGAGACGTGAATGAGAGCGGAGATAACCAGTCCAGCAACGACACCGACCAGGCAGCACCAGTAGCAAAACCAGTCGAAAAGAATAGGTACCGTTATTGTTTTCTTACTTACAGGGACTTTGTATGTAAATTATTTTTTGGCATCCATATGTTATCATGCTGTGACCTGAAAGTGAAAATGTTAGAAAAACAATAATATTGATAATAGTGTGTTTATGTAAATATAAGAATGGGTTAGTGTTTGTCTTTCGGACTATGGATTGTTGTAATAAATATTTTTACTTTATTTGTTTATAGTGTATTCAGAAAGGCAGTTCAGTGCCTTAAAGAATGGGACTATGAAAATATTATACCAATCTGCACTGATGAAATCAGCATTACCCCACCCACCCACTTTCACCAGCTGGCCCTCCTACTGCGAGGGACCATGTTCCAACTCACCGCCCAACCCACAGAGGCACTCGCTGACTTTGACCAGCTCCTCGCTGTAGAAAACCTTGATAAAAAGGTACAAACATTGTTTAAAAGTTAAGACTAGAAGTTACAAAAATCTATTAAATGTTGAAAAAAAATCTGCTTACGGTATAGTGTCAAAAATTTAAATAATAAGGTCGAAATAGTTTATCAATATCAAAAATGTATAGATAGATTCCAAATACTGCTGTGTTGAAAATCTTAAACCAAAAAATATTTAAAGTTTGAATTCTAGATAAAAAGGTATAAGAATCTGCTAAGCACTGAATATCAAGGCATACAAAGCTTAGTAAAAAATCTTGTTATCTAGGTGCAGATTGCTGTCAGAATGTAGATATAAAGCTACCTAAAAACTGAAAACATAATAAAATGTTAATCATACCACTATGTAATATTTACGAAATAATTTTTGAGTTATCTTTGTTTATCTGCCAATAAACAACAATTTGGAGTTTCGATGTGTAGCAATTAAACCACGAGGGCTTAAGCCCGAGTTGTTTCATAGCCACGCATCAGAACGACAAAGAGTTGTTTATTGGCCGATAAACAACGATAACACAAAATTATTTCGATTCAAACATGATTTGACATATATTTTTGCAATTGTATTTGGAACTACTTTTTACTATGCTCCACTCAGAAGCGGAACTACTGTTTGTGTTGTTTATTGGGTAGTTTAACAGTGATAATTGTGTTCTTTGTCTATAGAAAAATATGCGAGTACTATGTTAGAATTAACTGTAATTAACATAAAATTAATGTTTCAGATAAAAGTGAATGTACTGATAAAGCGTGGTAGCTTGTATATAAGTCTAGACAAGAGGCCAGAGGGTCTAGCAGACTTCGCTCACGCCAGCAGAGTGGACCCAAGCAACCCCGATGTATATCACCACAGGGGACATGTAAGTTTGCATGTTTCATATGAAGGTCATCTTTTATAAGTGGACTGGTTAGGCAACAGTAGGGAGGATATTTGTCCTTGACTGTGAGTGTTGCTTATGATTTTGTAACACAACTAGAATGGAATTGGAGAAATAAATCATAAGAATTTAGGCTCTGTAATTTAAGACCTGTTTTAAAGGCATATTCATTAAAAATATTATGCAAGTGTTGTTTTCTGAAAAGTTGTATTACATTGATTTATAACACCCTTATATGTTGAAGAAAATGAATAGGTATACATGTATATTGGTAATAATAAATGTATATATCGGATTCAAATATGTTTTCTTTTTTAGCAAAATATACAGATAGACAGATTAGAAGATGCAATGAAAGATTTTGAACACAGTATTTCAAAGAATCCTGACTTCCCCAATTCGTATATTCAAAAGTCTTATGCAGGTAAATGTTCATTTGCACCATAGGTATAACTAGGAATTTATTGAACATTTTGTATCTCAAAATAATGATTTAAAACATGCAGTTTGTGTATTCCTCATTGTTACTTGGCCCTGTCATATTTTCTTCTGCCTGGATGCATTTCGTTAACACCCTGAAATTTGAAACTTGGTTAAAATCATATTGGTAACATGCAGTTTGTATTAAATTTAAATTCAACACAAAATTCTTATTAGCTAAGTTCAACAGAGTATTATTTTCCTTTATGAGAGTGACAATGAAGCCTGGTTTTCACAAGTTAACAGTGATTCCCTGAGAAATTATTATCAGCCAAGTTAAACAGAAGATCGTTTTCTTTTACTAGAGTGACAATGAAAACCAGACTTGATCATGAATTTGTGATCTGCACCTTTTGTAACGTGTTTGATCCCCTGTCCACAGAACATCGGCGAGCCGCGGCAGATCAAAGCACCACCAAGCTGGAGCAGGCGATCCAGTCCTATGAGAAACTACTGAAAAAGTTTCCAAACAACGCTGATGGTCATGCATTGTATGCACAGGTGAGGGCAGGTCACAATATACATACATGTGCATATAGTGATATTTATAGAAGGTATAGATTTATGTGACTACATATTGTGTTTATTAGCTATCAGTTGTCTACAAATTCAGTTTAAAGGAGATATTATCACTTAACAATCCGTTTATTTCAAAACAGACTTTATGTACTTGTACTAGTACAAGTTAGGGTATTATTTGTGCTTGCAATGTATGGTTTGGCAAATTTTACAGTTGGAGAGTTCACATGCATTCATTTAAAGAAATTTTAACTTAATATTAAGGACACCTGAATACATGATGAAAACCAGTCGGTGTTATTTTTCTCTCCCATACACATGTTCTAGGCATTATGCGACCTGGGCAGATTTGAAGATGCTAACAGTGAATTTGAGACTGCAATCAAACTGGAGCCAGACAATGCTAACACCTTGGTGCAGAGAGCGTGAGTATTTCTATTCATGGGAATATTGGTTTATTAATGTCCCCAAATTTTAAGATCTTCGACTGCCATTAGTTCTTTCTTTCAATTAGACTGCCTGCATTTGTACATGCAGTTTGGAAAGTTGTTTGGGACATCTCTGAATTTCATTTTACTTTCTTTTCCTTAGTACCATATTCAGCACATAGCATGGTGCAATATATATTTTTTTAATTATTCTCTGATTCTCAGCTAACAATGTTGCACGTGTCTGTTAACTGCATTGCTTATATCAGTTACCTGTGATGCTCATGCAAGTTACCTCTGATTTATATGTCAGATACTGTACCTGTCTTACAAATGTCAGTTACCTGCATTGCAAATGTCAGTTACCAGCATTGCAAATGTCAGTTACCTGCATGGCAAATGTCAGTTACCTGCATGGCAAATGTCAGTTACCAGCATGGCAAATGTCAGTTACCTGCATGGCAAATGTCAATTACCAGCATTGCTAATGCCAGTTACCTGCATTGCAATGTCACTTTGCTGCATTGCAAATGTCAGTTACCTGCATGGCAAATGTCACTTACCTGCATGGCAAATGTCACTTACCTGCATGGCAAATGTCACTTACCTGCATGGCAAATGTCACTTACCTGTGGTGTTCACATAATATACCTGTGGTTTACCTGTCAGGTTGCTGATTCTACAGTGGAAGCAGATGGACATCAAGGAGTCAGTGTCCCTGATCAAAGAGGCCATTAAACTGGACAGCAAATGTGAATACGCGTATGAAATACTTGGAACCATAGAGGTGCAAAAGTGAGTAGTGCTTCCATCTTTTCTGTACTAATGCATTTGTTGAACACAAGGGCTTTTCCTATCATTTATATTTGTGGAGATCTAACAAGAGTTCCATATCAGACATATTGTATTACTTGTCCTGATGAGAAAGCATTATGCCCAATACTGATTTCATATCCCATACTTGTAAATATTTGCTTAATGTGGTTGCCTGTTGAAAATGATTGACCTTCTTTGATTTCAGGAATCTAATTTTTATTGTGTTTGCTCATATAACATTTTATTTTTGCATTTAGTAATTTTTTTTAAATCTGTTAGGAAATCTATTTAATAGTCAAATTGTATGATAATTGTCCAAATATACTAGGGATGGGACCAAATATTCGAATATTAGAATATCGGATAATATTCGAATATAAAAAACAAATCGGAATATTCGATTTTCAAATTTATTTAAAGAACAAAATTTCTTTTAAAAAATCATGTTTTTTTCCAGTTTGATTTCAAAGTTCACATGAATTACAGTCGTTTTTCCTGCCTAGCAGGTGGGCGGGGGCAGTGTAACGTTTTTACAACACATGCCAAACATATCCAATTAACGACAATTGATAATTGGCATGGGTGCCACGTTTTTACAAGGGCCGCCAATTAACGGTTTGTAGGAGGCGCAAATATAACGCATTGTATCCACAAATAACAGAACTGGGCCATGTGATAACGGTTTCACAGTTTGCACAAGGCGTACATTGTTGTTTAATGTCCTTAAGTGACATCTATACGGTTAACTTGTTTACAGTAAATTACTATTACTCTCTGAGTAAACCAATCAAAATGAATCCATTATCAGCCAATCAATTTCTTTAACAAAATTAGCATGATCTGGTCAATCTTAATATACGTCACTTATAATTATTCTACATTTTATCAACACCGTATATTATACAAGAGTCGTGATTAATAAACAATGCCACCATCATGTGCTTGGAAGTACTTTACGCGGTCATTAGACAAAACCCAGGCAACTTGTAATCTATGTAATGAGAAATTTGTGTACGGAACGATAACAAATTAATTAACAATACATTTAACAATATCTTACATTTCTTTATACATGTATTTGCCTAACACTAAGTTATATCGCTCATTTACCACTGAAACAATGTAAAACAACTACGTACACGTAGCATACATATTTCGGATACGTATATATTCGGACAGAGTGCCGTATATAGTAGTATTTACAAAATGAATATTCGAATATATTCGAATACCTAAAACGAATATTCGAAAATTGATTTTAGTATTCGGTCCATCCCTAAAATATACACATGCATTTGTTAACTACAGTTCAAAGTATTAAAATTGCTGTGTGTTTTTCAGAGGAGATATGGTAATGGCGATGAAACACTTTGAGATGGCAATAGAGCTTTGTCGAACTGAGGGCGAGCTCTCCCATCTGTTCTCGCTACTTCATGCAGCCAAGGCCCAGTTGAAGGCGGTTGAAATGCTCGGCATTACTTTGCCTAAAGACTTCTCACCTTTGTAGTCAAAAGCAGTCTGAAAAGCTCGGCATTCCTTTGCCTAAAGACTTCTCACCTTTGTAGTCAAAAGCAGTCTGAAAAGCTCGGCATTTCTTTGCCTAAAGACTTCTCACCTTTGTAGTCAAAAACAGTCTGAAAAGCTCAGAATTCCTTTGCCTAAAGACTTCTCACCTTTGTAGTCAAAAACAGTCTGAAAAGCTCAGAATTCCTTCGCCTAAAGACTTCTCACCTTTGTAGTCAAAAGCAGTCTGAAAAGCTCGGAATTCCTTTGCCTAAAGACTTCTCACCTTTGTAGTCAAAAACAGTCTGAGAATGGTGATTGTTATTGTGTTGTATAAATGTGTTGTTTGTGTGTCACTATTGTATGAGGCCGTGTAATCTCATTCTGTTTGGATAGAAATTTGAACTTCTGAATATTTACAGATATGTATTCATACAAGTTTGTTGTGGATTAATAAATATGTTTGATTCAGTTTGTTAATCTAGGTATTAAATAAAAACCATAAATAATATCCAGAATACTTATAAAGAACTTATCATTAAACGTTGTGTAAACACGCACTTTTTTGCCCCCAAAATCAGTTTTTACTGTAAAACTACTATTATTGGTTGGAAACGAATTTTTGTTTATTTCATGAGCGAGCACATCCACAAATTCAAATGTACAAAGAATATTTATGTCTGAAGTTGTGTATACGATATTCCATTTGTTAAGTAGCATGTACTAAAGCAACTTTGTTCTGACTGTAGATTTCTTATAATTTGGTTGTGAATGACTCGCAGTTTTCATGTCTGTTGTAGCATAAGTATGTTGGCTTTTATTGGACGGTGTATAGCTGTGTTAGATATTTGTATATCACTATGTGTAACTATTAATCAGTTTCAAAGTGAGCTCATCTATTTCCTTTTCATTATTAATTTTGGTCATATAAGTTCATTCCCTCTTTTCATAATATTATTCATTAACATTGTTTAAAAAGTATATTATTAAAATATTGTGTGTTTTATGTTGCTGAAGAAGCAAAAATATAATCAATAACATTAAGATTGTCCTTTACAAAATTTACGGGGAAGCGCCATGGTAATTGTAAACAGGTTTATAATAAGTAATTACTAACTGCCATATACAGGTGTTAGTTTTTCCAGTTCAAGAGGAATGGGGAGTGTATAATGTAGCTGGGTATGTTTTCTGATGTTTTGTAGTGGATATTTCTCACAATAAACCATGTCCAACTGTATTTAATTTTCTTTTATGTGATATTTGTGTTTTCTGGTTTCTTTTCTGGTATACGTATTGCCATTACACGTTAGTAATTTTTCTGGCTGTGTGTTTTGAAAATGTTCATGCTGTAACACAAGTAACAGTGCAGAGATAAACGATGTATGTCTTTTGTGTATGTATGTTTTGTATTATTGCCATCCAAACTGAAGTTAATTGACACATTGAACACTCAAGCATGGAACAGGAGGATTAGAGGAATAAACAGAAAGAACAATGCAGATAGACTCATTTCCAACTGTTTTCTTGTTGTGTTGGTTCATGTATAATGTACTGATAATCTTTTGCTATCAGCCTATTGTATACAACGTACATTAGGTTGTATTTTTTGCACACTTGGAAAGTAGCCGATGTTTTCTGCATATACATGTACATGTAAATAATGCACATGATTAAAAAGGTTAATTCATACATTGTTTTTTAAAATAGAGTAAGAGATAGAACAGTGATTTTAAAAGGCATATGAAGTTGGAAATCTAGTAATTCATGTGTACTGACAATATAATAGAAGTTGCGGATGAATGTTTCAGCCGTTAATCTGATTAATATAATGTTATGTACAATAAATATGCTTTGTAGTGGCTTTAACATTCTTTTATATGATCAGCATTGTAAATTAGAAAACTGCTAACAGATGCTAACTCAGTTAGATGCTAACTCGGTTAGCATTTCATTGCATTGACATAATGACATCAGGTGTTTTCCTTTTGATTCTTCAAATGTATAGGTACCAGTGTTTGAAAATAATACAAAACTCCATGTGTAGGCTTGATATTTGAATGATAATTTTCAGTCATTTTGTAAAACAATCTAGTTGTGTTTTTATATTGTTATTTTTCATAATTACGTTATTTGCTGTACTATTTACTTGTAAATTTACCTGTGTATTCTAAGATTTAAATCAACACATTTGTACGACATTTAAAGCACTTGTTTCAAGTGTGTCATATTGTTTGCCATTTTATGAGTGTACAATGTACTTTTACAGTGGTTTTTGTTTTCAAGGAAATAAAAAAGAACTAGAACACTAGTTGTCCACAGTTCTCATTCACTTAAAGCAACAAACATTGTTTCTTTCCTGGTTTATGCTGATCACTAATTATTATGCACCCCATCGAAGATGGCGGGGTATATTGGTTTACTAATGTCGGTCGGTTGACCAATTTTGTTTCCAATCCCTAAGTCCAACAGTTTTCATTGGAACTTTACCAAACTTTATGAAAATGTTTGTTGGCATAATATCTTGGCCAAGTTCGATAATAAGCCAATTCACCTAGGAATTGTAGAGTTATGTCCCCTGAATTATCTCAAATTGGACTTTTAGCTGTTTCCGCTCCAGTTTTCATCTGATCTTCAACAAACTTCATGAAAATCTTTGTTGGCACAATATCTTGGCAAAGTTTGATAACCAGCCAAATCGCCCGAGCAATTGTGGAGTTATAGCCCTTGAATTATTTAAAATGGGCCTTTTTAGCCATTTCCGCTTTCTAAATCTAGCAGTTTTCATCCGATCTTCAACAAACTTGATGAAACTCCTTGTGGGCATAATATCCCGGTCAAGTTCGATAATCAACCAAATCGCCCCAGGCACTGTGAAGTTATGGCCCTTGAATTGTCTAAAATAAGCATTTTCCGCTTTGTGAGTCTTAACAGCTTTCATCTTCACCAAATTTGATGGAAATGTTTGAGGGCATAATACCTCAGCTAAGTTTGATGATCAACAAAATCGTCCCAGGAACTACAGAGTTATTGCCCTTGATTTAACTAAGAGTTTTCATTTTAGCAGTTTCTGCTCTCTATGTTCAACTTTTTAATCCAATCTTCACCAAACATGATAGCTTAAAGATTGCTTTTGATCCAGAGGGGGTATAACTTTTACAAACAGCTCTTATTTGATGTTTCAAATACTTAAGGATAACTGATGTGCAAAACTCCCTTTATTTTAATACATTGTGTATATACGGCTGACATTTGCCTTTAATTGCTTTAATAACAATTAAATAAGCTAATTTTAATTGATTTACAAGAACTGTATTAAATGTAAAATGAAAGTAGAATGTCCAATGGTTTATTGATAAGCATTTGTATCATAATCGTATTTTCAGCAAACAATATCAAATTAACAGGATTCCAGTGCGGAACTAATGTATAAATAATTTGTAATCCATTTTGTACATATTCATAAAGATCAGTACCAGATTAATTGTTCTACCCTTTGCCGCATGGGAGAGAAAGGGAGAGAAAATGTCTCAATAAACCTCAGGATTTTGATATAATCAAGTGAAAATAAATAGGTTTAAACTAAACTAAAAGATAACTCATTAGACTCTTCAAATAACTGTACTAAAATACGAGGCGTCGTGGGAAAATCGGGCTTAATGCACGTGTGTAAAGTGTCTTCTCACATCAGCCTGTGCAGTCCCCACTGTAGGCGGAAAGTGCCGTCCTGGATGAGCCTGTGCGGACTGCACAGACTAATCTGGGACGACACTTAACGCACATGCATTTAGCGAGATTTTCCCACAACACGCCTCATATGTGTTTAACAGTTTGAGTATCATCTATATAAACAAAAACACAAAACTAGCTTAAAGGTTTTATTGTAAATGTTCACAACCTTCTATACGAGAGGCACTGTAACAGCTACTTCATTGCTAACAATATCAAATAACTGGACATATAACAAATCTATTTAAATTCAGCACATAAACAATTGCTGTTTAAGCAATAGCAACTCATTGTGTTTATGAAATACATTCCTTTACATGTACTTTAAAATACTGGTACCAGAATTTCTAATACCAGTATTAGAAATTCCGGTACCTGAATTTCTATGAGGTATTATTAATAATGTTTTATATTAACCATGTGTCGAATTTCTTCAAATACAACATTTTATACCTAAAGATATTATGAGGCATGTTGTGGGAAAACCCGGCTTAATGCATGTGTGTAAAGTGTCGTCCTGGATCAGCCTGTGCAGTCCGCAGAGGCTAATCCCGGACGGATTTTTCCGCTTTTATGGTATTTTCTGTTCTAAGGAAGTCTCTTCTAAACATTAATCCACTGTAGGCGGAAGTGCCGTCCTGGATTAGCCTGTGCGGACTGCACAGGCTAATCCGGGACGACACTACACACATGCATTAAGCCTGGTTTTCCCATGACACACAGTTTGAATGACAAAATATTTCAACCCATATCCTTTCTCTCAATGAACTGAATTGTCAAGATTAACATGTAAGTCAAAGGAATATTTTGAGAGCAACTTTTGAGAATCTGCAAATAAACTGCAAAATGTTCCAAATTAAGTCGAATAAGTGACGTACCCATATCCAATAGGCTAATAATGTTAATCTAATAACTTACATGGATGTATTAAACATGTAACTTATTCAAAAACATACTCGATACAAAACATGACATTGAACATGTGTTTACACGTACAAACTACATGTACACATATTTAAAAATATGTGTCTTACAAAACAGAGTACTATATGATTCCAACATAGTAGGGGTCAAATATAATAAAATAATGGTTGAAGGCTTTTTACTGTGCATAAAACTACCCTTTCAAACATATATAATTTAGCTGCCACCTTGTTAATATCTAATGCATAAATAAATGTGAGTTTAATGGAGATGATAATGAAATACCAAACCTGTCAAAACGTGAATATGTAACTAGCCAGTCATATGTCACATGTTAGCAAACAATACTTTTAAAATGTAATGGTTCTTTGGAACAAGGTATATTCCACTGTCCCCTGTAACATTTATTAATGGGCTGATGAAGATACGTGGGCAAAACTTGCTGCACTCAACTTGAAACACATACAACCAACAAGTATAGTCTTAAAACACTGACTGACTGAGAACCGTCAGTTTAACAATTTAGCTTCGAAAGTGCATAAAACCATACCCCTACATTGCAACTCAGGCCTAAAAAAATAGTGTTCCTGGGGGCCCGGCCGACACCACTTTTTTCATGCTGATCCCATTTTTTTTTCAAGACTTACAGATCAGAAAATAGAACTGCTACCAATAATCCAAGAAACATACATCCAAGAAACATACTAAACCTGCTCCAAGACAAGAAAAATCACTTCTTTAAAGTGCAAGTCATAAAATGTATTATAAACATAAAATTTATCCACAGATTAATTCACAAAAACGAAAGTCTAGTACAATCGAATAAAAAAATAAAAAAAACTTCTGATGGCTATGACTTGTTCACTACAGCACGCACTATCAAATTTTGTCCACTATGGGTAGTGGGGTGGTTCAATTTCTCGTCTGAGTTAATGGGTAAAACTGTGAGAACATTTGAAAGGTTTGACGGGGTAATGGTAATTGTGTTATTGCTGTTACAATAGAGCGAAACTGGCAAAGTTTTTCCGTGAGTTAATGCCTGTGATGAGTTTGTATGAATATCGCTGACATTGGTAGACAATGACATCTGATTATCTGAGTTTGTATTCACTCCATTTGTTGCAGATGCATTATGAGAAGTGTTTGCAACACTAAATGTCTGATTCATCATCTGTAATGTGGAATATGACGTTGAAGGATTGATTCTCTTTTCTTTCTGCCGTCGGTTACAGAACCACACACGTATAACCTCTTTCTCCATGTTGAGACTTTCCGCCAACATGGCTATTTCCTCGCCAGTGGGCTTTGGATTGTTTATAAAGCTCTTCTCTAGAGTCACACGCAGGGTCGTCTCGATGCTCGTACGCTTCTTCCGTCGCCTAGCAACCGACTCCGGAGTCATAGAACTCTCCTCTCCGTCACCATCGGCGTTGTTGTTTGCAGTCACCAATATGGCATCGTCCAGCCACTTGCTCAACAAGGGCTTAAGTTTGCACATGTTCTTAAAACTCAGGTTCAGGGCCTCAAACCGAGAGATGGTTGTCTGGCTGAAGTCATTCCCGTATAGTTTGCCCATTGCTAAACCAACATCTCCTTGCGTAAAACCTGCAAAATATCATAGAATCAAAATGAATATCAACTAACTGCCATGTCAATGTTGTTGTTTTCATAAGCAAATTCAAACCCACACGTTTTTTCCACAAATATTTAAAAGTTATAGGACCATGATAACTGTTCGTAAAATCGTGATTCTTATAATCGCAAATTTTTTTTACATTAAATAAAGAACAAAACGATGAGACCACCATTCTTGTTCACAGTACACCATCATTTCGTATAATCACGATTTGCATAATAAATTGCGGTTTGACTGTATTATGATATTTCTGTCATTGTATATTATGTTAATATGCACATGAATAAATAGAATATCGTTTTACCAAGCTCTATTCTTCTTCGTTTGAAGGACTTTGCAAACTGTTCCAACTCTTCAAGGTCTATGTTTTCCTCCTGCAAAAAAACATGTTTATTTGAGGCACTACTTTTTTTAAGTACTCATATGTGATTCAGTTTGTTTTTATAACAAGAGCTGTCAGAGGACAGCGTGCTCGACTATTCGAAGTATTTCAGTTTGTACATATTTTGGATAGTGAAAGGGGCATACATTTGTTAAAATACAATATTTTTAAGTGAAGCCTTGTACAGTTAATTAATATTTGGAACAAAAACTTTAACCACAAAGTCTATGTTAAAAGTGGGCTAACTCTGTCAAAATACAAAACAGAGTTATGGGTAATGTTGTCCCTGATACTAGAGTTGATGACAAAGGTAAGTTCCAAGTTTCAAGTAAATAACTTATGTAGTTTTGAAGTAACAAAACTTTTCAATATAAACGTTAACCATAAAATCTATGTGAAAAAGGGGCATAACTCTGTCAAAATACAAAACATAGTTATGGGTAATGTTGCCCTTGATACTATAGTTGATGACAAAGGTTAGTTCCAAATTTCAAGTAAATAACTTATGTAGTTTTGAAGTTACCAAACTTTTGAATATAAACTTTAACCAGAAAATCTAAGTGAAAAGGGGGCATAACTCTGACAAAATACAAAATAGAGTTATGGATAATGTTGCCCCTGGTACTAGAGCTGATGATAAAGGTTAGTTCCAAGTTTCAAGTGAATAACTTACTTTTGAAGTTACAAAACTTTTGAATATAAACTTTAACACAAAAATCTTAGTGAAAAAGGGGCATAAATCTGTCAAAATACCAAACAGAGTTATGGGGAATGTTTCCCCTGACACTGGAGTTGATGACAAAGGTTAGTTCCAAGTTTCAAGTGAATAACTTATGTACTTTTGAAGTTACATAACTTTTGAATATAAACTTTAACCAAAAAATCTATGTGAAAAAGGGGCATAAATCTGTCAAAATACAAAACAGAGTTATGGGGAATGTTTCCCCTGACACTGGAATTGATGACAAAGGTATATTCCAAGTTTCAAGTGAATAACTTATGTAGTTTTGAAGTCACAAGACTTTTGAATAAAAACTTAGACCGAATTCAGACGCGTACGCCGACGCCGGGGGTAGTAGGAAATCTCACCTATTCTTCGAATAGTCGAGCTAAAAATGGGTACATTTACAACTACAAAACTATTGTGGTAAAATGTACTTTACTGGTAAAAATAACCAGTATTCTATTCAGGCAAACTTTCTTGATTTCACAGTATAGATTCTTACAGGTAATAGAGAGGGCAGTCCAGAGGTACTGATATCAGTGTTGATTGCAATACTCTCCGAGGTGCCCCCCTGCTCCACCCGCGTCAAGGTCACTGGCTTTGGCTGGGTGACGGTTGTCATTGGCAACTGCTGAGCCTGACTCAGGGACAGAGTGGTAATGGTATCTGGCTTGAGGGGAGTGATAGGCTGGGCAATGGATATCGCTGGAATGGCAGCTGTGAGACCGGGAATCAGAAATCCTCCCTGAAATGGTGCAATATGACATTAAATGATATATAAATAGATCTATTTCTGTTACCATAGTTATACAAATGAATAGTTATTGTTATATTTCACGGTTATCAGAATATTTTACACATGCTCATAAACAAGTGCCAAATTAATAATTCTAAAAAACCCTGTGTATGTTTTACAAAACAAGTGTTTGGCATTTGGTAGTTTGTGATGTAGATGTTTTCAAATATCCATTAATAAAAGTCAACCCCAAGGCAAGTACTTACTCATAAATACACATTCACATGTGGATTAAATAATATTAATTAGTAAAGGTCCTATTTAAATCAATACATACACTGTCATTTCTTTAAACTGTGATTTGTAAAACAGCAATTAGAATCGACTGTACCAGGTTAGTTCCCCCGGTCTGTATCATGAGCTGGGGCTGCAGACCAGCCAGAGTGGCGAGCTGGGAAGGGTTGATGAGGACAATCTGCTGCATGCCCGGCATCGCGGTCAACTGACCTGCCTGGATCGTACTCACTGGTTGCATCTGGCTCTGGAGCGCCTGCCAGTACAGCAGTGATGGAACAGTTAGGCCATCCTTAAACAATTGTTTATTTGCAGTAACGCGACCCAGAATTTTCAATGTGGGTAGATAGGTCAATTTTTATTTTTTATTTATTTGTTTTTGGTGGGCATAAATGTAGACGACTCACAGACAAGGACCAATTTACCTTAACACAAAATACAAGAGCCAATCACATTGCTTAGTGCATGCCAGTGGCATCAGATCATCAGGATACTAACACTTCTAAACATTCAGCAGTAATTAGCAAGAAGTGTTTAGTTGATAAAAAAAACGTAATGAATTAATTACAAACAAAATATGATGAATATGCAACTTAAATTTTGGAGAAAAAAAAATTGCGAAAGCCTATAAAAACTTGTGAGACGGGCCCAGTTTCGTGAGTCAGTCGCGTTACCGCAAACAAACATTTTTTTAAGGATGGCCTTATCTTGAGCAGGATTCACACTGTTAATTGACAAATTAACCAATGGTTACTTACTTGACTATCTGGCTAAGAAAAATTCTGTTTGGCTACAACATTTTCTTTATAAAGTCCAAGAATTTATTCAAATTAGCATGATTGTATATATGGTAAATTTGGCTAGAGACTATTTCCGGCTCTGCTTGGATCATATGAATTACGGTGATAGCAAAACTGGGTTTAAAACAAATCAAATACAAGCCAATCAATCTATCTTCTGTAACTCTCTATGTATAAAATAAATCATATCCACCAATCTCCAAACTGCCATAATTATATTAATATGAGAGGGCGGAAACGAAAGTGGTCTACCGACAGACAGACATTAGCGAACCAATACACCCCCCACCATCTTCGATGGGGTCATAATAAGTTCTCGTAACTGCAATGAATAAAGAGGTACATGTGTATGGAAATACTTAAAGTTCTCTTGTTAACCTTAAAGATACTGAACTCAAGATGGGCTTCAAAATGTCGTTTTTTTGTAGTTATGCCTAAATGGTAAAAACATAGGTAAAACATCACTATTTGTATAGAACACAATCAAATACTGACAAACTGTATATCGGTATTTCATTGAAAAACAGCAGTTGAATAAGCTCGCACATTCCTTGAACCCAGTATTCCCGATTTAAAAATACCGCGGCTTTGACCTGATTCCAGTGTGCGCATGCATGACTTGACAAAACTAAACTGTCACGTGATTATCCTAAATATAAACAATGCTATTTTTAAATTACTCGATGGGTTATAGCGTCTGCAGATGTAGCTTTTAGGACGATAAAAAGGAGGAAAACTACATAAAATCCTTATTTTTCAGGTAAATAAAAACACACGTGTCTAATTTTTTTATGTGTTCTATACGGTTATGTAAGAAAATCTTGTGTTTTTGACAATTTTCTTCAAAATTTACAATCAGACCATCTGGAGTTCAGTCCTTTTAAATGCAACAAAAATTATATACATAAATGTTGAGCATTTGCAGTATTATAGGCTCTTGTCATTGCCAGAAATAAACAGACACCAAAATATGTTTTCATGCTGAACATACATGCAGCTGTGCTTCAGCAACTGAAAACTCTTATAATGACATACTGTTGTGTTAATGAGAATAATGTTTTGCATGAAAAAATTATAATGAAGTCACCAGGTTATTTTACGATTTTGCAGCATTTCATTACGCTTTGTTACGTTAATGCATATATTCAAATCACATTGAATTTGCAGCATCTCAAAAAGTTACATATTGCTATATATAAATGTTTAACATAAAATATAATTTGACTTGTGACATTTACTTTAAATTAGCATGAGAAAAAAAACTAAGCCTGAATGTGCATATTTATCAGCCAATGTACCAAACAAATGCATGGTAACCATTAATAATTTCCTGTATCTTATAATTTCCTGAATCTTACCTGAAAAGAAACATGACAGTTACTTTAAATGTCAAATCTGAACACATAATTATTCAAAAACACATTTAAATTGGTAACTTAAGCACTTCAATAAAATTATGCTTCATATTATAATGGCAGCTTCCTCAAAGTCATACTGACCTGTTGTAATGTTG